>CM032623.1:24621572-25031572 GCA_019097785.1 Fraxinus excelsior
TTTCCTAAATGGCTATCTGAATGAGCAAATCCTCATAGAGCAACCTGAAGACTTTCTGATAGAAGAGAATGAGGATAAAGTTTATCTATTAAAGAAAGCATTGTATGGCTTGAAACAGGCTCCAAGAGCCTGGTATAGTCGAATTGATAATCATCTTGGTTATCTTGGTTTTACAAAGAGTTTAAATGAACAAACTGTGTATATAAAACAAGTAGAAGCAAAAATGGTCATCATATCACTTTATGTTGAAGATCTCTTGATCACAGGTAGAAGTAACAAATCAATTAGAGAAATGATAGATGAATTGGAGAAAGCTTTTGAAATGACAGATCTGGGTGAGATGCATTACTTCCTAGGAATGGAGATTTATTAAGATCAGCAAGAAATTTTTATCAGTCAAAGAAAGTTTGCAAAATATGTGCTAAGGAGATTTTACATGGAAAACTGCAAAGCTGTTAGCACACCATTAGTTCAGAATGAAAAATTATTGAAGGAAGATGGTACAAAGTAAGTTGATGCAAAGGTTTATAGAAGTTTGATTTGAAGTTTATTGTATTTAACAGCAACCAAACCTGATATTACATATACTGCAAATCTTCTATCAAAGTTCAGATAGGAGCCTAGTGAATTGCACTTTCAAGCAACCAAACGTGTCCTAAGATATATCAAAGGAACTGATGAAAGGGGATCTGATTTAAGAAGTCAGAACTGTGCAAGTTAACCAGCTACACTAATAGTGATTGGGCAGGGAGTTTTGAGGATATGAAGTGAAGAGCACTGCTGGCTACATATTCTATGTTGGTTCAAGTATCCTATGCTAGAATTCAATAAAACAAAAAATAGTAGCACAATCAACAGCTGAAGCTGAATACATGGCTGCTTCAGAAGCTACCAATCAAGCAATTTGGCTAAATAAGGTGTTAGAAGATCTGAAGTTCAAGCAAGACAAGGACACAGTTATCTATTGTGATAATCAGTCAATAGTTGCTATGGTGAAAAATTTAGTCTTCCATGGTAGAACCATTCAATCAGAGAAGCTCAGGAACAAAGTGAAATAAAGTTGGTGCATTGCAAAGCTGATGATCAACTTGCAGACATATTAACAAAGTCTTTAACAAAGGCAAGATTTGAAACATTGAGAAACAATCTTGGTGTTTCCAGTAAAAGTGACAAAGAGAAATGTTGAAGTTAGTCTGTCACTTTGGCTGTCACATTTTTTATCTCATCATTTGAATGTTGTTTTTGTAACCAATGTCATGTGATTTAAGTACTATAGTTGTTGATTTAACTTTTGTAAAGTTGTCTAGGTATGGTCTTATGTATGGTTGTCAACTTGATAGATTGGAGTAGGTAGAAAGTTGTTGACAAATCATGTGTTTTGTAGTTTATATATTCAGCAAGAAAGAAAGGAATGTGTGGTTTTTTTTCTCCATTTGTTTTCACTCTTAAAACAGAGTTTTTTTTCTCTGTCAAATTCAGTAAGCATTAAGCAAATCCGGTAAGCTTCTATCAAATCCGGTAAGCATTGTGTAAATTCGGTAAGTTTAGTATTTTATAAAGAAACAGGTAAGTTAGTGGCAAATCCGATAAGGAGTGAAGAAATCGATAAGCATGGTTTAAACCCTGTAAGTTCAACTCTTTGAATCAATAATCTTTTAGTATTTCTGTGGTGCACTCTCCATGTTCAATGATATTAAAATCTCCCTCAACTAGCCATGACCCATCCATAGTGAGGAAAATATGGTGAAGACTCATACATGAGTCCTTCCTACCAAAAAGAAAACATGAAGCATGGGCAAGAGAAAGATAAATTAGACTAGCTAGTCTGGGATTCTCAATTTTCTCATGCAAAAATTAAGGATAATCGATAAGAAAAGAAATAGTAGTCCCATATTTCAAAAACACCCAAATTTTATTCGACACATTATCCATTCTTATGTCAGAATATAAGGATCGATGGATAAAGTCAAAGTTTTTCTTCAAACAAAAGGCTCCAAAATCAAGAAGTAAATATGATGGAGTTGAAAATGTTTCTTAAGATGCCTAAGAGTAGATGTATTAGCTACCACCCTCACATTCTATATAAAGACACATCAAAACCACTAAGAGGGAGAACATTGCATGTCTAATAGGTGCTTTGAGTCACTCGTTTAGAAGGATGAAAAGTATCTAATATCTAGCTCTGGACTACAAAAAAAACCATCATCAACCTACCTCTCTACCAACCTAACCAAGCCCTCAGAAGAATTATTGCAAAAGGTCCTCGTTGGTGGAACACCAAGTGAAATATGCATTCTTTGTTAGATGGAATAAAGGCCTCTACATTCTCATACAACTGAGTTGTAGGCTAGCAACTGGAACCAGAGAATGTGTAGTAGGGCTCGAATCAGGATAAAATGACTTTACTCTCGAAATTGTCAAATAAACTCGAGCAAAAGGTCTAGAATAACAAAGGATGTGAGCTTAGTATGAGCAATGAAGTAGTAATAACTGTTGTAGAAGAAGATACCAAGATAGGTATTACCTAGGAGAGACGTCACTAACCAATATTGAAATAACGAGATTTGACCCAACTAACTCCTTGAGTGGATGATTATGTGTAATATGCAGAATTAACAAATAAAAATTAATAATTATAACAAGTCACAAATTATTGAATCTAGATGAAGTTTAATCAAATTAAACCTTAGCGATTGATCAAGCATACATATCAAAGTAGTAAAGTAAATTAACATCGAGATTTGTTTACGAAGGAAAACCTTTGAAGAACTCTTTAAGAGATAAAAACACCTCGAGGCACTCCTTGCCAGTAAAAGATCTATTAGAAAAGATTTAACTTGCAGTTGGTCTAGACATAACTAAAACTTAGTAGACTCTGAGAATCCAACCTGTAGTCACCGAAGAACTCTTCGATTGTAAGCTCCAGTACCTTCCAGAACCTTCTTTTTCCTTTCTTGATCACCAAGAATGAACTCGTTCTTTACAAACTAGAATCTCAATCGTTGTTCCCGATTTTCAGAACTCTAAAAGCTACTTGATAAAAGATTTTATTGGTATTTTGATCTTTTGGTTTTTTTTTTTTTTGTTTTTTGATCTTCTAAAAGATGTTCTCTTGAATGAAGAAAGGCTCAACACCCCCCAAGGACGATATATGGCTTGGGTTTTATAATATGAAGTGTTAAAGGTTATTTAGGATTGTCAAAAATCATCAAATCACGATCTAAGATTTTACCGAATATGCCATCCACTCGAGCAGTAACCTTGCAGATAGCGATCGAAGGCCTATCTATTCGAGCGTTTCCCTAGCGGACATCGAGTGATCACTTCACTACTAAAATTGCTAGAGTTCTGCTCCAGGTGAACTTCAGACGTTTTTGTCTCGACTTGGTCTTCTTGAGCTGACTTTGGTTCATTCCAAAGACACTTCCATCTCCGACAACTTGACCCTAATTACAACTCATTGAATGAGATTTTGGACAAGGAATTTGCCAACATACTTTAGACCTAACAACCTTCCCATTTGGCATTTCGTGGCGAAATCATTTATTTAAAAATTAAACAATAAACACAACCTAACTTCTATCACCCCAAAGACTCAAACTCAAACCTACTTTTCAATTGTTTGCAATACCTATTTTTTGAAACATATCAATCACACAATACAAAGTGTAAAAATTCAAGGAAACTGATAATAAAGTATATTACTATGCCATATATACAATGCAAGTAAAAACAAGTAACACCACTTGCATCAATAACTTAGAAACTAAAACATAACATCAAAATATAAAATAACTAGCAATATCAAAATATGATATCAATATTATACAAAAACTCCAAACACAATACCGATATTAAAATCCCAAGATGTTTACTATCCAAATAAAATTAACACCTTACTATCCCTAAATCATTACTACTGACCTTCCCGAAATAAATACTATCACTCCATCTTTTTGTCACAAATAACAAAGGGAAACGAGCAATATAATCATGAATAACAAAGGAACGAATGCACTACTTATGCAATACCATGTCATGAAAACTCAAATCACGTAATCACATGAACAGTTATTTAATTACTTATACAAGTATAATTCATGAACAACTCGCTCTTTCCGCACAACTCACTCTAAACTTATATGGAGTAAATAGTATAAGAGAGTCATGTGTGAAAAGTGCAACTATTGTGTTGTAAGCAAGACTCAAAACCTTAAATTTGTCAGAAATGATATGCATAAGAAATCATTGGTGAATGAATATTTTTCTCAAATAATGAAAGTCAAACCAAGTGCTACTATGATCTTTTAATCAAAATAGCTTATATTTATTTTGTATAACTTTTTCTTCCCCTGTCTGTAAGTATATAATTTTTTCTCTATTTTATTTTTCACATCTTATATGCAGATTCTTCTTCATTAAACTTTCTAAATGATCTTTGCAACGAGCTTTGGTAGAAAACTCCCAAATCCGATGACAATAGGGCACTAGGTTTTAGATAACCTAGCAAGCTTAATCACTCAAGTCATAAAAGCTATGAAGAGAAATATAAGTCGTAAAGCAGACTTCTTATCTACGAAGCTCATACACAAAAAACCAGTTAGGGATTGGAATACATAAGCAAATAATTTTCTCAAACTCTTTTTATCTTGGAAGCACTTGTCAATCCATAACTACAACAACATAAGTTTTACGATCTTGATTAAGTCCTTCTAGGAAACAGTTATTAATTCTCAAGATTCATAAATGATGGGTGTAAACCCCAAGGCAATAACTGACAATATGGGGACTTGGGCTTGATCCCCAAGGCGTAGGTAAGGTTTGCCTAAGGCTTGTGACTCCAATAGTTGTGCCTTGGTTGGTGGGCATTGTTAGAGTAGATGACCATGTTAAGGGCCAAACCTAGGCCATCGCGTATTGATTTTTTGGGAACGTAAGGCCCATTCATGGTGGCATAAGGCCATGTTGGAGGTTGGTTCAGATCGACAACTCAAGGTCAAAGTCGGTAAATGTAAAGTCGGGTGCTTTGGGCTTTGGTCGGGGTATATTAGGACGCATGCTATGTGGGATCCCATTGGGATGCATGCTAATGGAGTTTTTATGTTATGTTTACCATACCATAATTTTTTGTACAATGCTAGATTGCACGATTGGCTTGTAGGAGAAAGATAAGGAGTTTAGTGTTAAGAGTGAGATGTAAGCTTGATTTTTGTCTCTCCTAGTAGATGTCATAGTATGGCAGCTCTTTATAAACTTTAACGTTGTCGAGTCTACCTTATTCTAAAAATATTTTGAAGTAAGCTCAAGTTTTTCTTATTAGGTTTTGGAATGAAAGAGAAAATAGTGTGGGATTAAAGTCCGAGTCTGGGCGATGAAATCAATATTTCATTGTTAGACTATACCCTACCAACTGAATAGTTGATCGACAATAGAATAGTAAGCTTTTTGTTCACTTGCACAAGTCACCACTTATTTCTCACGAGATGCAAATGCAATGCTTGAAAGGTTTAATTATTTACCTCAAAAGCAAGATAAGAGTGATCAAATAGAGGAATCGAGATAGATGTCTATCTTTATCTCACCGTAAGGTTTTTCGATTGAGATGCTATCTCTATTGGTCTATTGTGTACTAGTCGAGGGATTTTGCGGTGATTAGAGCACTCATCCATTGGATTAGTGAAACCCAATCAATGCGATGATTAATATTCTTAGTATGCATTCTTAGTTTTTTTCATTAGGTGAGTTAGGATTAGAAAAAAGTCTTTGTAGATTTTCTACTCCTCTCTTCGTGCAATCTTAACTATGCCATTGTTCGTCGAAGAACTAACTTTTCTATCTCTCTTTTAGTTTTCCCTTACATGGTCAAAGAAAAAGTTATGTAACATAACGAAAATGACAACTAAAATAGAAACTTGAGATAGGGAAGAGCAAACCAAAAAATGACATAGAAAAGATGGATATGGTAATTTGTGTAAAAGAAAGATGATCATGCACTAACATAGCTATTGAAGTCCACTTCTTCCTTTATTTTTCTTTCTTTTCAGTATGCTGCTCTGCAATAGAGAGAATGAACAAAAATCTAACCCAAGGCATATGTTGATTATAAAATTCTTCTCTCTCTCAACCTCATGGGGTTTTCTCATGCGTTAAAAAAATAGATCTTATAGGTTTTGTAAAAAATACTTTGATTTCTTCCAGAGGGAAATGATTAACATTTCATGAATAGCCGGGACATTGAGGAATATCTAGGAAGGCATTTCAAGACTTTCTAGCTTCAACTAGTTGACTATTCACTTTCTTTAGACAACATATATGTTCCTAATGAAGAAAAAAGATGGCATGTGGAGATTTTATATTGAGTACATGGATAAAAGCCTAACTATTATAGATTCTTTAGTAATAAGTCTTACACTATTATTGAAGGATATGTGGATGAGTTACATGCGGCAAGGTGTTCTACAAGATAAATCGGAGATCTTCTTATTACTATATCAGGATTTTTGACAATCTACTTGGCAGGATTGAGCAATTAGCTTTACTGACCAAAAGCCAAAAGGGACAAGCCTCTCTCCGAACCCACCTTACTTCATTTAAAGAATGGAACTTTATTTTCATACATTGCAAAGGAATTTAAGGTGCTTAGTAAGAAACTCCTTATGTCAAAAGACTCAACCCCGACAATATCCTAACTATGATAAAAGATTACGATGAAAAACCATACACATTGTACACATAGTTACCCAAAGAAAGAAAGTGGAAAGACAAACACGACCAATGGAAATATTCTTGCATTTTATTGAAATTGAGAGAGTACCGCAAATGAATTTGACTTGTATTGGGTTTTTGAATTAACTCTCACAAATTAGCACTAGTTTGATGCAAACTAGAGGTGATCCAGTTGTATCTTCTAATATGGCTACCTCAGCCCCTTAGCTCCCTGTTTTCACATCAAGCAAATAAAAGATGTCAAAGGGGCTTCTTATTAATCAAACAGATACTCTTACATCTATATATAGATTCTGATTCATCAAGAATACTCAAGAAAAACATAGTTGAACTAGTATGTGTTTGTTTTTTAGGTTTGCTGGCATTTGAGACCTTACATCTTCATTTTTATACTTCCAATGTGAGTCCCACGAGATAGATCAAGTTTCGACGGAAAACAAATTGCACATGTCCAATGAATCAGAAAAGATATGGTTTCCCTACAAACCATTTGAGCTAAAATTGATTATTGTTTCTATACACTTAGAACTATCTGTAGGGTAATGTGTATCAAAAAGTAGGATATATATATAGAAGAAGAAGAAGAAGAAGAAACATTTACTTGTCTTTTCCTTCTAGATTAAAAAAAAAGAGAGTTTCTTCATTATTGCAAAAACTCTCCATTCCCAAATCCTTTTACAAGTGCTTTAGCATCTTACAAAGAACAATAATTTGCAAACGAATGACCTAGAAAGGAAAAATAGTAAAATACGGGGTTCAATGGTTAGCATTGGGGGATCTACACCCGTCAAGCAACCGCCCATGCTCACCTCTCATCCTAAATCCGCTAATGATGGTTATGGTTGATGAAAGCTTTGCCTAAAACAATATTTAGAAAGTTCAAATTTTATTTTTTTTTCATCTGCTTGTTTTCTCTTTGACGGGTAAGTTAAACTTAAACACTATTTAAATTTTATCCAGACTTTGAATCAAACCATGATAAATTGTCAATTTAAGATGATTTAGTACAATAGAAGTGACAACTTATTTGTGATTCTCTTGTGCATCACTAGGAAGATTTTTGGTAGCATCGTAGAGCATTTTAAAGAAAAATAACACATCTCTGTCTATTGCGAAACTGCTAGATATAACGTAATAGATACGGAGGGCTCTATCTTTGAGGTCACAGAATTTGAGCAATTTGTCATTAATGAACACAACAAGGGTAGTTAGAGAAAATTGAAATTTCAAAACCTAGTTAAATGACCAAATCTTCAATTTCGACTGAGTTCTCACTAGTTAAAAAAATAATAGGAAAAAATAAATGAAAACAATGCAAACCAGAAAATGAGAGAAGATGGTGGTGTTAGGAATTCGAGGAGGTGATATGCAAGATGAATAACTGCAACTTTTTCCGCCCCTCCAATACAACATGGACACCCTTCCGGACCTTCAAGACTCTACCTGCTCCAGAGAACATGTACTCTCTTGAATCTAGGGTACTCAGTGAGATGATATTCTTCTTCAAGTCTGGAACATGTATAACTTGGCTAAGCATTCTGATTGTTCTATCCACTAACTTCAATCTGACTCTCCCAATACTAGCCACCCGACAAAATTCGTTGTTTCCCATAACAACGACACATTGTATCACATTTTCATATGATTCAAACAAATTTCGATTGTGACTCATATGAAACGCACAAGCTGTATCCAAGATCCACTCCTTATCAGACTTGGATTCCACGTCAGTAATCGTCAAAACATCTTCTCAACCCAAATAGTCCTCAACTAAGTTGGTCTCATCCGAAATATCTGATTTCCTCCCATGATTTGCAACTAAATTATTCTTACCCTACAACTTCTCGCAATCCCTCTTGATGTGTCCTTTCTTTTAGTAGTAAAAGCAGACCCTGTTACTAAAATCCATCATTGACTTGCCCTTTTACCGATCACCATGAACCACAAAAGCTTCTTCATCTCTGGAACCAGCTCCAACCAGATGTTTCATCTTCTCTTTTGAGAATAAGACATCATACACGTCTTCAATGGTGAGCGTGTCACGACTCTACAGAATCGTGTCCCTAAACGATGAAAATGAACCAGGAAGCGAGCACAATAGGATTAAGGCCAAGTGATCTTCATCATATTTTACCTCTAATGCTCCAGATCAACGACGATCTCCTTAAACCCGACCAGATGATCTTCCAATGATCAGCCTTCTGCTATGTGATGAGAATAAAGCCTCTACTTCAGATGCAATTTGCTAGTCGGCTTTTGGTCATGCACAATTACTCTAGTTTCAACCACAATGCAACTATTGTCTTCTCCTTCAAGATGTCCTAAAGAACGTTGTTAGATAGATGACGATGAATATGCGAAAGTGCCTTGCTATCTTTCTGTTGCTTCTCTTTTGTTATTCAAGTTGTGGGCATCATATCAAATTCCAACAAAGTATTATCCAAATCAACATGCGCCAATACAGCTCTCATCTTCATTTGCCACCACGAAAATCTTATACTGCAATCCAACAGTAGAATATCATATTTCATGGTAGCCATCGATAACTAAAAACCTCAAACAATCAAATCTTTGCTCTACGAAACTGATGAACCTTGGCTCTGATACCATTTGTTAGGAATTCGAGGAGGTGATATGGTACGATATGAAGTATAGATCGAATAAACTAATAAATAAGAAAAAAGATTTAAAAGAAAAATTAACAGATGAATCGAATATTTTATTAATGACAACCAATGGAGTATAAAATACAACTTGCAGCAACTTCTGCAAACTACTAAACTGAATGAAGAATCTACTATTTATAAGGCCTAAAAAATCCTAAAGATGAAAACAAGATTAAAAAATACCTGGAATAAAGGAAATAATATTTTTCCAATAAAACATGTGAAATAAAATGAAATAAAGGAAATATCTTCTCAAAATATTCCACCTAATTTGGGTCACAAAATCCAACAGGTAGCACCAAGTCAAGAATCAAACTCTTTAATTTTTTAAAGAAAACTTTCTTTCTCGGAAGCTCTCGAGATTTTGAAAATGAGGGGAGATGAGGAAGGGTGTAGGGCACAAAAAAGATGTAGTAAGAGAGCGTAAAATGAGGGAAGATGGTGACTTGAAGATCAGAAGAAAAAAAAAAAAGTCTTCAACGGTGGGGTGTTTGGTGAAAGGATTAAATGGAGAAGAAAGATTTTCTTAAAAACAATAAATTGATGTTTTAAAAAAGTTTAAACTATTATTTCTGGATCTATTTGTTTTTTCTTTTTGCCAAATGAGTTATCATTGGCGATCTTTGGTAGCACTTTATATCATTTTTGAGCTTTTTTAATTAAAATATCTAACCTAATCAATAAGAAATTCTCTCTTAATAGTGATATTTGTTGTATATGTAAATCGTAGATGTGAAAATATGCGCAATTCATCTATGAAAGGGTATAAAAAAGGAAAAGAAATGAATTCTAAAGATTTTGGGCAAATCCAAAGAAAGTTTTTCTATAAATTAATCACAAAATATTTTTAGATCCCAATAGACTCAATCTCATATAGTTGCCAATATCTCCTAAAAGCAAAAGAACAAATATTTGTTTATCGTGAAAATAATAGCTTGTGTAATAGAGGAGAAGGACTTTAACTTCATAGTCACACAAATTCAGAAGTTTGTCATTAACGAACACAACAAGGATGATTAGAGCGATTTGAAATTTCAAAACCTGGTTAAAGTTCAAATCTTTCGATTTCAACTCAGCTTTCACTAGTTGAAAAAATAAATTTAAATCGAACCCTGAAAAGGAAAGAAGACGATAGCATGAAGGCAGAAAATTAAATCTATTAAATCCTTCCTTTTTTTAAAAAAAATTCCTTCCTCAGTAGCTCTCGAGTTTCTAAAATGAGCTCAGATAAAATGGTAAAGATATGGCATGAAAAAAGATACAAAAGAAGCGAAAAAATGAAGAGTAATGTTTTTTAGCATCAATAATGACATGCAACTAACGTCAAGTATTAGTTTAAGTAACAATTGATGTCATTAAATTATAGAGTCACTTAAATATAATATCACATAATTCATTTAATTGAACATATCAAGTGTGGTCATCTAAATTTTTGCTAGATAGCATTATTCAAAAATGAAAGAAGATCATCAAGAGACGAAAAAAAAGGCTTGAAATGGTAGAGGTGGTTGTGATGAAAGGATTAATTAGAAGATGACCTTTTTTTTTTAATGAATGGATATTTTTTAAAAAATTAAATTGAATCTATTTTTTCCCTTTGATATGTACGTCCATTTGAAATTTTATAAATTGAAAATTTAAGATGATGGATAGCAATGTAAGTAAGGATGGCAACGGTTCTGTTCGGAGTCGGTTCGGTCAAAACCATAACCACACCACCAATTTTTTGGCCATACCATAACCATGTAAATCGGTTCGGTTTGGCTATGTAAATAACCACGAAAATAAATTATTTTTTATAAGTCCAAACACCAACCGTCAAATTGGAAAAAACAATTATGAAGAAAAGTAAATAAAAACTCGGCTTTGATGCCTCCAAGAATCGTCTATGTAATGTGCGGTGATAGCCATATATAAATCCCTTCTTTTGATTGGATGTCCACATATCAGTAATTATTGTTATTCTACTATTAGTCCCCTCTAACAAGCTCATTACTTTCGTTCTCTCATAATTATAAATTTTCAAGATATCAGCCTTGATAGTATTACGAAAAAAATTTAAATAACGGTTGAATTGTATTACAAAATTTTCTAAACCCAAAATGCTCAACCATTGAAAGAGGATATTCACGTAGGATGATCATATTTGTAAGTTCCTTCCTACCTTTTTCCTGATCAAAATTAAATGCCTCCACTGTAGTCCTACCGCTAAGTTCTTTAGATTTATTCAAAAACATCTGTTTGATATCATTCTGACCTCGAAGGAGACATCTACCCAAATAAGCACGTAAATGATTTGTCCCATTTTTTGACTCGCCACCTAACCGTTTCTTGCATTGTTTACAAATTTCTTTGGGCACGTTGTTAACTCTTTGTAGCTTGAAATGCTGCCACAATATAGTGTTCAGTTTCTTTTCCTAATTTCCTCAGTCGGCTCCTCATCATCACCTAAATTTATATGAGTGTGATTTGCATTTACCTCACTTGGATTTTGTGAAGTACCCGGTGTACTTGATACATCCTCTCGAATGCCAGTAGCGGTATCTCCAACTTCAACTGAAGCACTTCCAACAGAAGCGAAAGGAGTCGGAACAGAAGATGTCGACCTATTGTAAGACGTCTGATTACATAAAAAATAAAACACATCAATTGAAGTTTCAGCCATGGTTATGGTGAAAATGCAATCAATTTGAATGTATTTATAGTATTTTTAATCACTTTTCTAAAAGAAATATTAACTGCACATATTGAAAATACCTGCTTAAAGTAGTAAAATAAGAGTTTATTAGACACTATTACAGAAAATAAATTTCTATTCTGCATTTGTAGAAAATCAAAATTCTTTATTCTGACCCATTAAAAAGAGATAAAAAAAACCATCCCTTGTACCTACCAAATACAAAAATGCAAATGACAATAACTATAAAAATAGAAATTACTTGACAAATATATGAAAAATGAAAGCAGAAATAAAAAAATAATTTTTCACTGCTAGATTGGTAAATTACCAAGCTCTCGCAAACAATATAATCCAAAATATATGTTGAATTCTGAAATTTCATTAATAACATCAGCAAAAAGCCACATTAATTCTGTAACCAAATTAATAATTCGACTCTCTATTTCTTATGAACATAGAGAAACTGAAGAGCACATAAACTAGTAAACAAAACAGACTAAAAATCACATTTTCCGGGTCACGCATCATATATTTAAATAATATTATAAAGAAAATGCAATCAAGTATAATGTATATGAGTTTTGTTGAATTGTACATGGAAGATGGTTTGAAGCCAATGGACGCAGAACAATTCACGGAGTGTGCTCACAAGATGGTAGACTTCATTGTTGACTATTACAATTTGAAGCTGAGGTACATGTAGCAGAACGCCGACGAATCTAATTTGGTTCATTGGTTGAGTGGACGAGTGTTTTGTTAGTTTGGTTTCCAATTTTTAATTTTAACATGTAGGGTTAGAGTTAGATTGTTGAGTTAAATGTTTACTAGTAATGTTAATTGTGCCAAAATTTTGGGAAAGCTCAATTGTCAAAATTGCCCAATTAATTTCGGAAAAGAATAATGGAAAGCCCAATTACCTAATTAATTTTTTAACAGGTAATCGGTTCGGGACAGAGCACCGTTGCTAAATATCATACCCGCTCCGCCCCGAACCAGGTCATTAAAATCAAAATCATAACCATCTCATTGCACCATCGGTTCATTTTTTTCGATCATTCGGTTTGATTAACCACGGTTTTCGATTTTAACATTTTGAATTGTCATCCCTCAATGTAAGCACAACTCATTTGTGGTTCAATCTTGCATCACATGGACAATTTTTTCAACTAGTCATGCTGCATATTACGATTGATGCTACAATACCATTGTAATAGATTCAATTAAATAAATTATATAATATCACATTTAATTGGACATATCATTTAATATCATCTATATGTCATACAAGGTAGTGTCCAACATCATTAGATAGCATTACTCTTTTTTAACATGAGGTAGCATATTAAATTTTCCTTTAAATAAATAATAAAAACTTTATCTATGGCAAAATTGTTGAATTTGAGCCCTAGTTTTGGGGGCTTTTTTTTTTTGGGAAAAATATTATTTTGAATAGTGAATATTTAAAGAATGTGTGGTTAAAAAGTAGGAAAAACTTTGAATTTACCTGTATAATATTTTATTGTGTGAATATATTGTTGAAAATGAGTGTATATATATATACTAGGTGTAAGCAACGTGTAATACACGTTTACTTAGTTTATATTTAATAGTTTTGTTTAAGAATTAATTTGTTATTAATAAAGATATAATTTTTTTGGTTAATTAAATAATTAATGATGTAATGTTTATGTAATTGATAAATAATTAAATAAAATGCTTCTCTCTATCATTTCCAACCCCAAATCACAAACAAAAAACTCAAGGTATGTTAATGGGTGAGTTTACTTAGGCTCCATTTGTTCTCATTAATATAGAATGAGAATGAAAAATATAGCCGTTATTGGACCCTACACAAGAGATAGAAATTCAAAATTGATAGATTGATATGATGGATAACGGTCATATTTTTCATTTTTATGGGTTTTTAATGAGAAACAAACGGAGGCTTAAAATTTTTGCATGGCTTAAATCTTTACTTTTTTTAAAAAATAATAATGCAATTCATTTTATCGTTAAAGTATGATATGTATTACAATATTATATGTATATCATGTGTTAGAATTAGTATTGGTAAGTAACGGGTAAATTTTCAAAGACGAAAATATTTTAAGGGGGTGAGAATGTAATACCCCGAAAATTTTCATAAAATATAATTCAATTTTTATATACTATATTTTAATATTTTGAAAGTTAGGGACTAAATGATACATTTATCAAATTATATTTTATTTGTGTCAAATATTTAGATATTGATGGAGTTATCGTAAATATATGAATATTGGTCTCGTTGGATAAATCGTAATTAGATACATAAATCAGATTCGAGAAAAAGTCGATTCGAATAAGTTAGCTCCAAGATATTTTAGTTTGAAAGAATTATCAAAAGCTGAATTTATTATTATTATTATTTAATTATAATTTTGAAAGTAGGGGGTGGTGAAAAAAAAGATTTCCGTTAAAAATAAGAAATTCTGTTAGTTTTTCCGTTAAACAAAAAAAGACTAAATCCTTAAATAGGTTTTGAAATTTCAAATTGCTCTCATCCTAGTTGGGTTCATTACGAATCTTTTCAATTTCTCTAAGTTATGAGTTGTGGTCAACTATTATATTCAGCCCATGTTTGTTAGCAATTTGAAATTCAAAACCTATTTAAGGATTTAGTCCTTGTTTGGCCTTCATTTTTTTAAATATATATTTTTTAAATTTATTTTTAATCATACATTTCATGAAACTCATTACTTTTATCAATATTTCATCAACTTTTATCTAAATTTATTAAAAATTTGATTTTTATCTGAATCAAACTGATGTTTAAACCTTTCAATTTGAACTTAGCTTTTTGGTTTAACAAAAAAAAGTTGATAAAAATTTAAATCAAAATCAAAATTTAATTTTAACTATATAAAAATTTTATGAGACCCACAATTTTTTAAAAAAATTTTCAATGTAGATTTATTAATTTTTGATAATTTTAACTAAAAAATAGATAATGACACCACAGAGCCAATTCAAAAAAAAACATAAAAAAATGGAATTTTTAACACGGTCCATGGCCAATTTATGAAGATGATGAATTGCAATAAATAAAGGGCAGATAAAGACAACCTGGACACCCCCACCCACCCCACTCCTACATCACCAATCTCGTCCCAATCCTAATAGTCTCCTCCCCTGCCTCATCCTTTTCAGTTTTCAATTTGTCTGTCTACATATAGATACAGGTATATTTTATGTATATGCATGGAGCCATCAATGGATCCACCACCTCCAACTACTGACTCAACTGGTGAAGCTCACATAGCTCCCGCAGCGAACCCAACTCCTACTAATAAAGCCCCCGCCCACAACCACCCAACTTATGCTGAGGTACGTATAACTGGAAAGACCCTTTGTCTAATTATTGCTTAATTTGCAAGTTTTTGGGTTTAATTTTGTTGTTTGGGTAGATGATAACGGCGGCAATTGGGGCTTTGAAGGAGAGAAATGGGTCGAGCAAAAGGGCCATAGCTAAGTACATAGAGAGTCGGTATTCGAACCTGCCACCCACTCACTCGGCGCTGTTGACTCACCATATGAAACGGTTGAAGAACAATGGTCAGGTACTCATGGTGAAGAACTCTTACAAGCTTCCTAGATCTACTAGTGTACCTGTTACTGCAAATGGAAACGGTAATTCCATTTCTAATCCTGCTTCTGTTGGGCCCAAAAGACGGCCTGGTCGTCCCCCCAAGTATGCTCAAGCTGCAGTGCCCAATGTTATACCTGTTTTTGCTCCTGAAGCACAACAGGCCATGCCCGTGACAAATGACGTACCCATTGTTGTTCCGGGGACTGAATTGAACATGGCTATTGGACCAGGGTCTGTGTATGTTTCTGTTGGGTCGGTAAATGGTGATGCTTATGGTGCTGGAGATGGAAAGAAAAGAGGCCGCGGCCGTCCGCCTAAGCAGGGTGGGCCGAACCAAGGTGGACTAAAGAAGGGACCTGGTCGTCGGCTAAAGAGTTTGGGGCCTAAGTCAGGTAGTGTTGAGAGGCCGAGAGGGAGGCCAAAGAGCGATTCTTCTTCTTCTGCTGCTGTTGTGACTGGGACGACTGCTCGAGGACGGCCAAAGAAGACTGTTACAGCTGCTGGTGTGGTGAAGGGGGCTGGGAGGCCACGTGGAAGGCCACCAAAGCCTAGGGATGTGGTAGCTGGGATTGCTCCACCTGCGGCCATTGGTGGAATTGTAGCACCTGTTGCTGTGAGGATGCCTACTGGTGCTACAATAGTGGTAGATTCTGGGGGAGTTGCACTGGTGGCACGGAAGCGGCCAGGACGACCACCAAAGGCAGGTGGAGAGGCAAAGAAATTATTGAAGCAGCCTACGATGAAGCTCAAAAAGCTCAGAAAGCTATCTGGAAAACCTTTGGGGAGGCCCAAGAAGGTAAAAATCATGTTTGTGTCTTGTACATGTAGAGTGTTAAAAAACTGTAGAAATTGCACAAAATTTTTCATTTCTTTATGATTGTTAAGAATTTTAGTACTCCTTTTTTCCAGAGAAAAGAGTTGCAGCTAACAATAGAATGAACTAAGGCATATATAAAACCTTCAATTATAGGTGAAAACTATTAAAAGAAACTTTCCTTTCTAAATGGGCAAACAAAATAATGCTTAGGCATGAACAAGCCAAAGCCGCAACAATAAAATAGTATGAAAAGGAAAGTGCTTCCATTTTATTCCAAAACTCCTAACATACAAGATCATGAGAATGGGAATCGTAGTTCATTGTTTACGCAAAAATGTAAAAGGGCTTACTCAAAGAAGGAAAGTAAGATAAGGTACTCAAATGGATCTAGTTATCAAATTCAAGGGTTTGTTGCAAACCTAATGTTACTTCCTTTTACCTATTTTTTTTTTTTTAGTTTGAACTATATCATAAAAGTTTGAAATTCTCCATTTTATGTGGAATATTGTTGTCGCTAATTATAGCCTCTCTTGGATTCGATTTGATTGGATGTGAAATATATCTTTGCTAACCAACACACTTAACAACATGAGTTTGTGACAAATTTAAATGCTTTGATTAAGATAATTTTCCATTTTTACAACTCATCCATATATTTTCTTTTGATTCAATTGTTTTTCATGATTTTCATTAAATTACCTAATAGTAATGATGTAAGTTGACACTATTACAATTATTTTCAATATACATTCAATTGAATATTTAAATATGTTGGTTTAAGTCTTTGCTTTACCAAAATTTATTAATTTTGAGATTCTATTTTATTCTCGTTCAATAAATTTTTTGTGCTTTTAGCATCGTAGTGACATGGACTCATGTTTCAAGAAATAACACGTGAATTAGGAATTTGCCAAGTTATTTAAAGAAGGAAAACTGATCCTGAAATTAGGCTTTGAATTCTTAATTTGTCTCTAGACATAATCGGATCAAATAAAATTCTTACTCTTCCTAGAAATGACTTGTGATTTAAATATATCTTCCATTCCATTCTTTCTAGTCAATAATTCAAGTTGTTGTCTTAGAATCCTTCTAGAAGAATATCTTTAAGATGCTTTTCGTTTTTGGAATAAATTGCATTTGGATTAATCCGCTTTCTATTTTTACTATGATAGAATGCACGTCCAACTCTTCATGCTTAGTCCTATCCACTTTATACTTGAGTGAGTGTGAACACCTATATACGCTTCACCATATGATTCCATTTAGGCAAATTAACATACTACAAAGTTCCATTATTGTCAAGGACTTGTTTATCTTCTAAGCTTATTTTCTTTCCATTTGGGAACAACAAAATCATCCTTTACAAATCTTAGCACGCAATATGTTAGTGGTAGATGCCGTATATGTAAGGAAAAGTCTATTGTATGACAAACTTTTCAAGGAGATGCATAGTACACAATCCAGTTCCTTTACCAAGAAATAGATAAGTCATAAAACATCTATACTTGTGATATAGAGAGACATAATCACTTTTTTCAAAAATTATAACTAATAAGAGAGGTGCAATTAAGCTCTATATCATCCAATAACAAGCCCAAGATCCACCCCGAGCACTATTGGTTTGGGGGCCATGCCCTCTTACAAATAGGCTCACCCTCATTTTCAGGAGAATCGAATACGGGGCACCTCCAACTTTGATAGAAACCGATGTAGTAAGATGTGAACACTTTCCTCAAAAGTTATAACTTATAAGAGATCCAATCGAGCTCTATATATCCCGCGATCAGGCTCGAGAATCCACCTAACACTATTTGTTTGGTGGCCAACCCCCTTAAACAATAGGCCAACCTCCATATTTAATCATGCCTTGCATCAGCTAGGTCATGATATTTAACCTACATGTGTTTTACAAGTTTCTTATTTTCGGATTGGACTCTTAAGGATTTATAAGAGGTTAATTTTCTACACCATTTTGAGGAATTTTCCTCCTATAATAGATGCGGAGCTCATGTTGAGTTTGTTCAGTTAGTTGTTCTCTACCTACCATAGTTTCTTAATGGAAGCACATATTTAGACTTATTTGGTTGTTTAGGACATTGACAAAGGATGTCTATGAGGTTCTGTTGAAGTTGTTGATAGGCGTCTAGGTAAATGCGAATAAATTCCCCAAAATTGATCAACACTCATATTCTATGACGCACAAACACTTCTATTAGGATAGTGTGTTTGTATTCAACACGTCATGTTGTGTTTGAAATCGACACTCATACTGATGTAGGCATGGTTTGAAAAAATGTAAACGGGTATTAAGGCGTTTTTTTGTCACAAGGCGAGGTGTAAACCTCACCACAAACAAAAATACTTAAGTTGAAAAAATAGTCGTCGGAATAGTTGCAGTCAGCAGCCTTTAACAGTTGGAGTAGAGTCTGAGAGGAAACAACTGTCTTGCAAGTTGCAACCTACTTCAGCCTTTTTCTGCTTATTTTTCTTGTGTGAGGTGAATTAGGTCAATAATATATTTATATAGGCCTGCAGGTAGGTATTGTAGTACTATTAAAGCAGAGGAAGATTTTGGTTGTATACAAACAAAGCAAAAAATTTATAAGGCAGGTGGTAAGGTAAAAAAAGATGTCATTTAAAATGATCAAAATGTTGCCTACCATGACACTAAAATAGAGGTAGAAAAGAATGTGTAAGTTGAAAACTCGAGAGCTACTGATCCGCGTGATGATGAAAAACACTAGTGAAATTGCAATTGAAGACCCTAAGATTGAGCTACATTTTGATGATGAACAAGCTAAAGATCAAAAGTGTCGAACAGAAAATAGGGAATTGACCTTGCCAATTAAAGGAGTCGAACGTAAGGATTGTCAAATTAAGAATAAAAATTTCGTTGACCTTCTTTGCTATTCAAATGTCTAAGAATTGCATAAGCACGAGGAAAATGGTAAAACATGTAGCATTGAAGATGACACCATTAAAAGTAAAAAAAAAAATAAAAATGAGAAGCACAAACAATTGAAGATTCCAGAGTTTACACGTGCACAAAGGGGTTCAAGAATGAGAGTTTGAGTAAAGCATCGTTTCTAAAGGAATATCACACACAGAAGTGTCCTTAAGGATGAGAAGATGAGCAATGTAGGGACAAAGTTGATGTCATTCAAGGCAATTGAGGATAATAAAGAGACGGACATTTGTTCAATATGTGACCTGGCTAATACTTTTTAGTATTTTTCTTTGATTGATTGATTGATTTTCTTTAACCAAATTCGAGGACAAGTTTTTTTCCAAGTGGGGAGAATGAATGTAGGACTATTCCAAATAGGATTTCTTATTGTACAGGGTTTTATCTGTTTTTCTTCTTCTTTCTTGTTTAGAATATTTTTTTTTTTCTTGATTAGAATATAATGTCTTCTTTCTTTTAGATTAGTATTTTGTTTCATTTTAGGATTTTTTTTCTTCTATTAGTAAAATTAGGGAATTATTTTGCCCATATAAACAATGGCTTTTTACACTTTTCAGCAGCCAATCTATTATAATTGAATTATTCTCTTCATATTTTCATGTTTTCAACTTTACTCTTGTTTTGAGAATTTCAATTCCGCTTTTGCACCACGGACACTATAGTATTTTAAAAAACTTAACCATTGAAACCATAGTTTACAAAAGTTACGTTGAACTTGTTTTACATATCTTTTTTTTTCCTTGTGGGTAATATATAGCCTCTGTTTGTCACCTATTCTTTCAAAACTCTTAACACGTAAATCCAAAATTTTTCCGTATATTTTAACCACACATTCTCCAAAAATTCACTATTAAATTTTTTTTTTCTTTTTTCAGAAAATGGCCACCAAATAGTGGCATACTTTAACTAAAAGTTACTTTAATACAACAAATAGCTCCTTTGATTTTAAAAGATTTATTGTATGTTTTGTATTAGAAATAAAAAGTATAAAAATATAAAAATACTATATAACTATACAATTTTAAAGAATTTAAATTGATGTGCCCCCAATGTGTCTAAGCCCTACTTTTTTTTTTTTGAAAAGTCGTGTCACGCGTAGCGTTGTTTCGTCTCTTGTCTGTGTCCGTGTCCCATGTCAATGTCCATGCTTCTTAGCTTGTATTCTATAAGATTAAAACATGAATGTTGAAAAGGGCAAAACATCCAAAAATTTTAGTTGAAGTTATTTAAAAAGTCTAGCACGAGGAAATTTTTCTGTAGGCATCAAGAGGTGTTTGAAGCTTTTAGATCTTTCCTAGAATCCAATGCATAAATAAGTTGTTTCAGCTATTTCCATCCTAAGATATAGTGAACATGATAACCCTAACAACTTCTAATAAGTGACATTTTTCTCTTAGCAATGTTGTTTTTATGAGAAGTGTTGTAACACGAAGATTGATGTAAAAATGCCATGTTCTTTTAAAATATGTCCGTGAATAGCATTAAAATATTACAACCATTATCAATGTGAAGAATTTGAATTTGCAATTAAGTGCAAATCATGACATAAAATTCTATAGAAGCCTTTTTCAGTGTTAAGACTTTTCTTTTAAAATGTAAACCCAACAAGACCCTAGCGTGATCACCAATAAATGTTGTAAACCATTGAGAGGAAAAGGATTGGACTCTTTATATGAATTGGGAGAAATATATGCTTGCTGGTGTATAGATAACAGACAAATCTCATGTTGAAAATAGTAAAGGGTCCTTGTTCATAAAGAGGAAATAATTGTTTTAAATTAGAAAAACTAAGATGAACAAGCCTATAATGTCATAGCATTATTTTATTTGTAAAAGAAAGAAAAGTCAATACTACTTGCGAAAAGAGCTTGTACAGTGATCTTCAGTAATTTTGACGTGAGAAGATTACAAGCAAGGTTAGAAACAAGAAAAGCAGATTCTTAACAAAATTGAAAGAACCATTAGAAAATCTAATTTACGAGGACATGAATTATAGGAAAAAACAAATTAGATAGTCTGATCATAGGAATGAACCAAAATATATGATCGTAGTACTTGATTTAAAGTTGAAGTTTTTTAAACCGTTGTGGAATTATCGTTATGTGCTTTACAACACGAGAGGAGAGTTTTGAGATGTTTGGGGCAATAATTTGTACAGATGCTCAAGTTGTCCATTGGCGAAAGAAATTTCATACTTATTTTCTACCACAGCTTTCATACCATGCCCATTCTTTCATTTGGTTCGTTTTTCTTCTAGTTCTGAGTTTTCCCTGTAGCTACTCTCTCTCTCGTGTGTCGTGGTTTGTTACAGAAATCATACCACATTTTGCATTTTTTTTTTCATGCTTTTTCTAATTTTTGTTCAATGACAGCTACATTCTCTATTAGAACTGTGTTGAGAGCAGAGTCTTCTGTGGACTAATGAGTAGCTGCTCTGCCGTTGCAGTTTTTCCTCCTCTCCATAGAATAGTCTTCACAAATTGAAGTCAAAGGCGCTTTGCTTACAATTCCTCCTCTCATATCATCTAACTCTTAGGGTCTGTTTGATTGGTTTAAATTCCATGGAAAATGTCACGTCCGAGGAATTCGATTTCTACTTTGGTTGTTTGATACGAAAGTGAAAATGGATTTCAAATTCCAAGGTACCTCTTTAAACTTGTTTTTTTGTCAATTTCATGAAACATGCATTCCGATGAGGTACTTGGGTTTTTATTTTCCAACTTACATGAAATTAGAAAGTCTTTCTACCTTTGCCAATCAAACGGACACTTAGTTCAACCTAGCCAGAAAATCAAGTGCCCCATCTTTCTCCTCTATATTTTCAAAAGAAATACTGTCAGCTGCACATCCCCGTTTGGAATCATAAAAAGGATCCTATTCTTACCGAAGATCTTTAAAAAATGCTGTAGTTTTTGGTCACTATCTTCATTGTTTGGCTTCTTGGATATTGGTCTTGACCATGTGTCTGTGCAAAATTCTATGTGTACAGTGGCTAGAAAAGATTAGTTTGACCTATTTCTCGCTCCATTGAAGTCACCAGGCACACCATGACCATGGAATTCTCAAAATCCTATCTTGGATAAGATGGAAGGATGGATTATCTCCCTTTTGGGATTTAATGTACCTCTCAAATATCCTATCTTTCCTCTCCTGCTGACGAATGGTTTCATGGACTGAAACCAGTAACCAAAGTAACATCCATTCAGTTTAGGGTAGTGATTTGCAGCGACAAATTATTAGCACAAGCATGTATCCAGAGTTTGTAAATGTAGAAAGTAATAAAAGAATAGTTTATTCTCACATATTATATTACAATCTTGCCTCAATATATATACTACATTACAATAGAGATAAAAGGAAACAAATATTCTAACTTAGGAAAGAAAATCAAATATTCCCTAACTCAATATATTACAATATTCCTATATTAAAACCGGGATTTCTACACTCCCCCTCAAGTTGGATCATAGATATTGATCATATCCAACTTGCAGATGCACTCATCGAATGTTTGTCTTGATAGTCCTTTGGTGAATACGTCTGCAGTTTGTTTCCTAGTGGGGACGTAGATCATACAGATAGTTCCACTTTCAACTTTTTCTTTGATGAAATGTCTGTCCACCTCTACATGTTTGGTCATATCATGTTGAACTGGGTTGAGTGAGATACTGATAGCTGTCTTGTTATCACAGTAGAGTTTAATAGGAATGTTTGTTGGAATCTGTAGTTCGTCCAACAGTTTCTTTAGCCATAAACCTTCACATATTCCCTGAGCAGCTGCTCTAAACTCTGCTTCTGCGCTGCTTCTGGCTACCACATTTTGTTTTTTACTTCTCCAAGTGACTAGGTTTCCCCATACGAATGTACAATAACCAGTAGTTGATCTCCTATCCTCTGTTGCTCCTGCCCAGTCAGCATCAGTGAATACTTCTAACTTTCTGTTCTCATTTTTTTTGAACAACAGTCCTTTCCCAAGGGGAGCCTTTGAGGTATCTCAGAATCCTGTATACATCTTCAAGATGGGTTTCCCTTGGATCATGCATGTATTGGCTCACCATACTTACTACAAATGCAATATCTGGTCTAGTGTGAGATAGGTAGATCAGTTTTCCCACCAATTTTTGATCTCTCTCCTTCTCAACACACTCTCCAATATTATCTGTTTTTCTTCCAGTCTCCATAGGAGTATCACTTGGTTTACATCCAAGCATACCAGTTTCAGCAAGGAGGTCTAGAACATATTTCCGTTGAGACACACTGATTCCCTTATTTGATCTGGCTACTTCCATGCCTAGAAAATATCGCATTTGTCCCAAGTCTTTCACTTCAAATTCTGCAGCTAATCCACCTTTCAATCTTTCTATCTCAAGTATATTATCTCCAGTGAGAATTATGTCGTCAACATATACAATCAGAATAGTCTTGGTCCCATCTCCAAATGATCTGAAAAACATAGTATGATCTGATTGCCCTTGCTGGTATCCTTGCCCTTTCAACACACTTGCAAATCTGTCAAACCATGCCCTAGGTGACTGTTTGAGACCGTATAGAGATTTTTTCAATTTGCATACTTTACTTCCTTCATTCCCCTTAGAAAATCCAGGCGGTAGCATCATATAGACTTCTTCTTCCAACTTCCCATTCAGAAATGCATTCTTAATATCAAGCTGTTGGAGTGGCCAATCTAGATTCGCAGCTAGTGATAGGAGGACCCGAACTGTATTTAGTTTTGCAATTGGTGCAAATGTTTTTGTGTAATCTATACCATACGTTTGAGTGTATCCCTTTGCAACCAGACGAGCCTTGTACCGTTCTATTGTTCCATCTGCTTTGTACTTCACATTAAACACCCACTTACACCCAACAGGTCTTTTTCCTCTAGGAAGTTCCATCACATCCTAGGTTTCATTTACTTCCAGTGCTTTCATTTCATCCATTACTGCTTTCCTCCACTTGGGACTTTCCAAGGCCTCCTGAATGTTTCTTGGAATTTCTGTGCTATCAAGGTTAGAGACAAATGTTCTAAATTTGGAAGATAGGGTGTTATAAGCAACAAAGTTTGAAATAGGATGAAGAGTGCACGACCGAGTTTGTTTTTTGAGGGCAATAGGTAGATCGTCAGTGTTATGTGATTTGGGAGAAAGTTCATGAGGAACTATCACCGGTTCTGACTCTCTTGGTGCTTCGAGTGTGAGTTTCTCGTTATCCTTTGATTTCGACCTCCTTGAGTAAACAATCATCTCTTTGTCATGTTGTTCTTTCCGTTCTCCCCCTGAGTTTAAATTGTCTTCTGTAAATGGCATGTTGGATTCAGTGTTTGGGGTAAAGTTGGAGGGACCAAGATCGAGAGGTATGCTCAAGAACCGATCTTCTTCAGTTAGGATCTCCCCCTGAAGAGAGGTTTTTTTGAAGTAGGGTTCGTTTTCGAAGAAAGTGACATCAAAGCTGACAAATATTTTCTTTGTGGTTGGATCATAGCATTTATATCCCTTTTTGGTAGGTGAGTAACCAATGAATACACACTTAATTGCTCGGGGTTCGAGTTTGGTACGAAGATGAGAGTGAATGTAGACAAAGGCCGTACAACCAAACACTTTAAGAGGTAGGTCAGAAGTGAGGTGAGTATTAGGAAAAAATTCCCGAAATTTCTGGAGGGGAGTTTTGAAATTGAGAGTGCGACTAGGCATTCTGTTTATGAGATAGGCCGCAGTAAGAATGGCATCCCCCCAAAATGTGTTGTGTATATTTGTGGTGAACAGTAGTGCCCGAGCTACTTCAAGTAAGTGTCTATTTTTGCGTTCGGCAACCCCATTTTGTTGGGGAGTATCGACGCAAGAACTCTGGTGGATGATTCCATTTTCCTGGAGATAGGTTCTTAGTGTATTATTGAAGTACTCAGTGCCATTGTCTGTACGCAGAATTTGAATTTTAGTGTGAAATTGGGTTTGGACCATTGAGTAGAAATTCATGAACACAGATCGGACGTCAATTTTTTCTTTCAACATATAGACTCAACATATTCGAGTATGGTCGTCGATAAATGTGACGAACCATTTTGTGTGAGTACGATTAGGGGTTCGAGAAGGTCCCCATAGATCACTATGTATTAAGGTGAATGGTCTAGATGGATTATACACTGATTTTTTAAATGACGAGCGGTGGTGTTTTGCAAGTTCACAAATATCACATGTCATATCGAAAGATGTTTTATTCGAAAATATTGAAGGGAATACATGTTTGAGATATTGGAAATTAGGATGACCCAAACGGTAATGCCATAACAGAATTTCATTATTCTTAGGAGCAAAAACAGAATCACAACTAGCAAATTGACGTTGTTGACTCACAATAGTCTCGTCAAAGTAGTAGAGTCCCTCACACTATTTAGCATTGCCAATCATCTTCCCCGATGATAGGTCCTGAAATACACAATAGGACGGGAAAAAGTGAGTGGAGCAATGGGAACTCTTTGTTAACTGGCTAACGGACAATAAATTGCAGGATAAATTTAGAACATGTAGAACATTTTCAAGTGTAATTAAATTGGAGATTCGAATACTCCCTTTTCCAGCCACGGGAGACAAGGAGCCATCTGCAATTTTAACTTTAAGGTTGCCAGCACAAGGTGAATATGACACAAACAGATAGTGTGAATCCGTCATATGATCGGATGCACCAGAATCGACAATTCAAGGTATTTTTGAGAATACAGTGGTATTAAGGCCTTTCAGGATATTACCTCTGTGAGCCAAAGAACTTGAAGAGCTAGGTGATTGGAAATTCGAGAACAATTTCTGAAGTTGTTCTAGCTGTGCAGGACTAAATGCATTATCGGAGGTGGAGTTCTGTGTTTCAAAGGAATTGACTGCAGCCTGGTAGACGGAATTTTTGATGTTTTGTCGTGGTTTCCAATCAGACGGTTTTCCATGCAAATCCCAGCACGTGTCCTCTTTATGCCCAGGTTTTCGACAGTGATCGCACCATGGTCGACCCGTTTGTTGTCTTGGGCCGTGTCCAAATTTTTTTGAGGTTCTTGGCATATAGGCTCCCAAATCAGGCCCAAAAAATTTTGGCCCATCACTTAAATTCCGCCTAAATTTATTAAAAGCTCCTTTAGGCCCATTTTCATTTGACCCAGTAGGCCCAACATAATTAGATAATAAGGCTGACCCATTATCATCTGACCCAGCTTCCTGCTTCTTCAACATGATCGCCCGACGGTTCTCCTCGCGTCGAACATCAGCGAAGGCATCGCGGGTGGATGGCAGTGGCCGGCGGCTGAGGATCCTACCTCTGACGTCGTCGAGATCTCTGTCCAACCCAGCCAAAAATTCATACCTCTCATTCTCGACTCTCTTCTTATACCGAACCCCGTCACTAGGGCAATCCCACTGTTCATCCATACTCAGGTCCAATTCCTGCCATAGAGAGGACATCTCCATGTAGTATT
Source organism: Fraxinus excelsior (assembly GCA_019097785.1). Taxonomy (NCBI): domain Eukaryota; kingdom Viridiplantae; phylum Streptophyta; class Magnoliopsida; order Lamiales; family Oleaceae; genus Fraxinus; species Fraxinus excelsior. The sequence continues at coordinate 24,648,505 of CM032623.1, forward strand.
CTGTGACACTGCGTTCTCCTTGCTTCGCCTCCAGAGATTGGTCTTAATTTCAAAAATTTGTGACGAATCCTCCGTGTCGGAGTACATATCTCGTGCGCCGTCCCATATATCCTTCGCAGTTGCCATGAAGAGATACATTTTGCTGATTGGAGGCACCATAGAGTTGACGAGCCATGACATGACCAAAGAATTTTCAGATTTCCATTTTTGTAATAGAGCTGGGTCTGCGGGCTGCTTCGTGTCGCCGGTAAGGTACCCCATTCTTCCTCTCCCTTCGACTAATAGCTTGATGGATTGGGCCCATTCTCTATAATTTTGGCCATTAAGTTTTTGGACGGTGAGTTGAAAAGAAGAATTATCAACTCCGATTGAAGACATGTTGTGAATGGATCCAGTCTCATTGGTTTCGGATTCAGTGGATTCCGATTTCTGACTGTCGGCAGTGGCTTCTGCCATTGATGGTCGGGTTTGAAAAATTACCCGAGCTCTGATACCATGTAGAAAGTAATAAAAGAATAGTTTATTCTCACATATTGTATTACAATCTTGCCTCAATATATATACTACATTACAATAGAGATAAAAGGAAACAAATATTCTAACTTAGGAAAGAAAATCAAATATTCCCTAACTCAATATATTACAATATTCCCATATTAAAACCGGGATTTCTACAGTAAACGTGACATGGACAAGTCTTCAAGAATCTCAAAAGTTTCAACTCCTGCAGCACCTGAAGACCAAACAACTCTTAATTGAAAGCTATAAAAGAGGGGCCAGTATTGGTTTTGCTTTGTATCCTCCACCATATCAACGCCAGTTTTATTTTGTCGGTCCTCCTTCGGAACTGGACAATCTGCCTTCATTAATTTTAGCCCTTGTTTGGCCCCCATTGAATTTATAATACATGTATGTATATATTATTCTGCCTTATTTCTTCCTCCAGCCGCCAACCTCTGCGTTTTTTTTTTTGTCCTCCTCTTTCTTGGCTGCCCGTGTGAGTGCATATATCTTTTCCTCTCTGCCACCAAATTGGTTTAGGCCCAACAAGCTAATGTCTTTCTTCACTCCACTTCACTTCACTTCACTTCAAGCCCTTCAATTTCTGAAGTATAGAATTTGTTCCCCTACTTTAAAATCATGCCTATTTTGGTCCTTCTTTCTTTTCCAATTGCTTTGAAGCGGGTCCAACACTGAAACAAAAGAAAATTAACTTAAGTAAAATTCAATACTTTGATGACATAAAGGCGTAATAATATGGCTTGAATAAGTGCACAAAATGCACTTATCAAGGCCCCCAAGTTTGCAGTTTTAGCCAAAGTAATACAGCCACCTTCTTAGTGATCTCTTCATTTATGTATAGGAATCAAATTCTGGAGATGACATGCATAAAACAGCAATGCAAAAAAAATTGAAAACACTGGACATAATTTGCTTAGGACATGTGAATTAATAATCAAACTTATATGCATACTTGCATAAATATTTGGATAATTAATATATATTGGTCCAGTATCTTGGTTTATGGCAATCATTGAGACATGATGCTTTAATCATGATCGTTAGTGTTAGCTGAAGGCAGCATATACTACATAAATGCTAGGATATAATTCTTGTCATCCTATACATGTTCTCAACGTATTTATACATCTGATATTATTCTTGATAACTGTGTTACTCTTGTTTCTTGATGATTATATTTTTGACTTGTTGCTATATACATTTCATTAACTTTTTAAATTTTTGACTCGCATTGGAAGACTGTTCAACCAAGTGCCTGAGATAAAGATTGCTATATGACGGACTTGGTTATAAATAAGAGTGCAAGGCATGAGAGTAAAAAACAAACAGTGTCGAGAATTATATGTTTTGAGTAGGAAACTGTCAGAAGGACAAGGCAACTCTGGTATCAGTTGATGCAGAATCGAGAACAAGAAGAGAGCGAAACAAGAGAATAATTAAGAATTTGGAAGAGAAAAGGAGAATAATTTAATTATCACTCAATATCATAAATCAATTATCTACATTATTCAGAAATAGTAGTCTTTTGTATACTTATTCCTAGCAATAAATGGATGTGTACAAAATAATGAAAATTCCAAATTCCAAACTTAAATACTAAAAAACATACAGAAAGAAAAAATCAATTAAAATGCAACAAAATCAATAAATCTTCTGTTGAATTCAAATGACAGTATTTTTGTGTTTATTCTAAAGTTTGAAACAAGGTCATTTATTTAAATGAGTAATTCTTCTCATTTGCTGTCATTGTCATCGTTATTATCGTCATATCGTAGTAGTTAGTTTGTTTATCTTTATTTATACTAGTTTGAAACAGAATTTGCTTCTATCATTAAATAGAAAATAATTATCATTGGTTAAGCTTGAAAGATAATACAAATCGAGTGTGCACACTCTTGCATATATTACGGTCATAGTACTTATTTTAGAAGATACACACTTGAGTTTATAGTAAGTTGTAACAAGTGCTTTCTAGTTAGTTTTGACTTGCTGGTGTCTTCTAGTTAGCTAATGGCACATACAGTGGAGAAATGTGGAGCTAATTACCAAAGTGAACTATTCTTCCGCCCCTGCCCAGATCCCCAATTTGCTTATCTGAATCATGCATTCACGTTGCAATTATAATAGTTTAGGTGCAATGATATTTTTATTGAGCTAGTTCATATTTTTCTATGGCTTGTCTTTGGTTGCTAGGATGCATTGCATACAGTGACTCAAGCTCCCAACTCCCAACAGCTAGTGGCCTATAATGATCTTAAAGACAAACTTGGACATTTGGTAAGCAGCATAAGCATTGTTGTGGTTTGTTTTCTTTCCAGATTTCTCCTGTTATGGAATTGGTGTTGATGCACTAATAAATCCATGTTCTTAAATTACTTCCAGCAATCAAGAATCAAGCCAATAGTGAGTGTGATAAAACCATTTTTAAACAATGCAACTGCAATAAGTGCATTAGAAGAGCTAGAAACACTGGCATCATTGAATGTAAATGCAACCACAAATGTTCAAGGCGTGCCACCTCAGCCACAACAGCCTCAGACCGAAAGTTGAGTCCTTCAGTGACGAGGGGAGTAAAATTTAGGTCTGACAATTGCAAGTTAAAGTGAGGATTGTAGAGGTGAAACTCTTAGTATTAGGATCTGTTGCAGGAAGTTTGATTTATGGGCAACTGGGATCTTCAAGGCTTCTGCATAAACATTCATGTAGCATGCGCCGAAAATCTCGTTCATTCTCAGATTGTAGTACTGAATCTTCATGTTGTAGTTTATTGCATTAAAGTAATGTCGAATTCTTAGCACCATGATGATATGTGACTTGGGTAATTGCTAAATCTAGACAAGGACTTGAGACTTGGATAGCTTTTGACTTAAATATGTTGGTTACATAATGTCTTGAATTCCTTGGAAATGTAAATTTTAGTTGCTTTTTAGTTTACTGCATTTTCATTGAGCTGGAGTTATTATGTTTTCTCGTGCGTGTATTCCATCAATGTTCACGCCTTGTCTCAATTGATCTTAGACATTCAATTTTTTGCGACGGTGACAAGAACTCGTCACTTGTTTGAAGTCTTGGCTTGATACATTAGCTTGAGCAGGACAAGCAAGAGGCTGTAAGTCGAAAAAATGTTTCATGGGTTTATGATGTGGTCTCCCAACATCATGGAGGATGCTTGACGCAATGGAAAATGCATATAAGATGTGGAGATCTCTTGAAGATCAATTGCTTCCTGACGAAAGGAGCAGGAGTTATAGTTGTGAACTGATTATTGTTCTTAAAGAAATGCTTTTTGTGGGATCCGTTCAGGTTAATTTTCCAAGACATTGTTATGCTTATGTCTAAAGTTGGATGTTGTTGTAGCTTTGTTTTCTGCGAGAACTATAAAATGTAGCCCATCTTGCTGCTTTTGCTATTCTTATCCAACCTTTTCCGTTTGGGTCGATTGAAAGCCGAACTTTTATTGCGGCATTTGTTCTTGGCAGATCTTGATTATGAATTTCTTTTGTTTTATTAGACAATTTAAACGTTTGTGCTACTCATCTGTTGCTGTTAAAAAGGTCTGTCAAGGAAATAGATAAAGTTTTTCTACTAACTCGAGGTCTTGTTATGCACAAAGATTTTCATACAGCCATCTACAATCAATTTATTACTACTAGTATGCACTGTAGTCGTCACAGTCCTCTTTTAATTAAACCATTACTCTTTTCTTCCTCAAACTTTCAAGTTTCTGTAATTTTTTACTGAGATGTTACGAATATTGATACCAACACTGGCTCGGGTAAAGTATTTGGCTGAGATGCGAGGATGTGCCCACGGTTACGATCCTAGTCAACTAAAGAAAATATCCCGATGAAATTGTATTTAAGCAATATGGGTCTGGTTTGTGCCACAACAAACAAATAGTTTTTTTTTTTTTTTTAAGTGAAACATAAGCAAACCCTCAATTGATTTTTAGGCTCCACCGTGAAAGGTGGGATTTGGATTCTCCAACCATATATATAAAATAAAACTCGAGAGAAGGAAAATTGTTAAAATTTGGATGTGACTTGAATTTTTTGTTGAAAATAATTCAGATTTCTAATTAAAATGTACATTAAGAGGAATTCTATTTGGAATCATTTAACTTTACTTGCAAATTCTAGTTGAAGTTCTATTTGGAAACTCGTTAAAAGTTGAAATTTATGTTGCGCTTGAAGATGTAGAAATTATGGTATAGTGTACTCTCTCCTCATTCTCGCTAGGCGCTCAAGCGCCAAAAGCAGAGAAGCTAGAGCCCACATAGCGCTTGATTACCGCTCAAGCACAAGGACATCACTAGCTTGGTGCTAGCCACCCGCTTGAGCGGCGGTGTTTTTGGCCCATGCTCATTTTTCGCATTTTGACGAGTTTTCTTGCATTATACTTCAATTACAACTCTACTAATAGGGTTTGGACGTCTCTTATATATATTTAGCTCTTCATTGTATTCTATATTAAGTTAGAAACATTTTAACTACAAAACTTTTTATTCTTTCTCCATATTATAATAAAATATCTTTTACTCTACAAATTATAATTTTCTTGTGTCTTTGAAATCTTTACTTTATATTGTGGCTATAATTTGTTATTTTCTCCAATAAATTAGTATTAGATTAATTTGATATCATCTTTGTTTCACAACAAAAATAAACCTGACTTCCCAAAGGCAGAAGAAATGGAACAAGAAAGGAAATAAATAAGAGTTAAGAGTACTACTTCCAATATGAAAATAGTGAGTGAGAATCAATCTAACACTCTTTAATGGTAGGAAGTCCATGTCCGTTGATCCTTTGAAAACCTGCAAGTGTACGAGATCGTGATCAAGTAATATAATGATGAATAGAGTCTCAAACCCATGAGAACTAAGTATTCAATCGAGTTAAAATTAATAGTAACATTAATCGAATAACAAATAGATTTTGAGTTTTCTATACTAATATCTAAATTATCGATTAAACTAGAAACCAATTTAACTGGTTTGATTTCAAATATGTGAAAGTATTGCTAAAAAGTTGAATCCCCCTTGTTAATCCATTTTTAGCACAACGAATTAAAGTGACAATTTGTAATTAATCTTGTTGGTCTGTATTCCTAATTTAATTGAAAACCTCTCTCGATAATTATCAAATGTATTCCCCTTATGTGATCGATGAAATATGTAAACATAATAAATGCATTAAACGATCTAGAACACCTACAAAAACCATGCAAAGCATAGAAATATATCTCTATTCCCTATCGGACTTTACAATATTTATTATTTTTTAGCTAAAAACATATTATTTCTTTGATAATAATAGATTTCAATAAATCATCTCATTTAGTAGCTAATTAATTGAAAAGTCGGTGAAAACAATAATAAACATCCAAGAAAATAAATATGCTAGTCGTCAAAATAATTAATTAAGATTAAAAATTTCAAAACATAGATCCATCTCATCCTAATAATTTATAAAACTAGCCTAACATATCAAAATTACAAGAAATCATATTTAAGTGAAAATAACCCGAAATCTTTGATAAAATGAGAAGATGTAGATGAATCTTGAAATCTTGAATCTCTTCAATGGTTTCTTGATGAATCTCCACTTGCGCTTTCACTTCTTTGCCCAAAAATCAAGTTTAAATCTTCACTTGATTGAGTTCTTGCAAGTCCCTTTCAATTATCTCACAAAAACTATTAATTCTCCTTCTTTGATGATAATAATTAATGAATATTGGAGTGTGAAATGTATATTAGAGGTCTCTAATACGTATTCTGTTGTTATGTATTTGTAGGAGTAGAAAATTGGTTGAAAATCCGTCCAAAATGGTTTTCGAAAGAGTTTCGACCGATTAAGGAAAGTTACTTTCGTGAATTTTTTGTCTCTATACAATAGTCAGTATCTTGACTATAACTTTCTCTCCCGATATCCGATTGAGGCGATTCAAAGTGAGTCGGAAAGCTAGCTCAAAGGGCTACAACTTTTCTAGATAGAATTTTTCCCATTCGGACGTTTACAATGCCAAAATTGGGTCTCAATATTCGGCTAAAAATATGGAATATAACTTGTGCGATTGGAAATTGATTTCTATAATATTTTGATCATATTCCATTTATTTTTTAGTTCTAATTCCATCCAATTGTCTCCTAACAATTTCAAAGTATTTTCTTGTGTTCGAATCAACAATTGAATATTTACAATTTGATCCTCAAACTTTGGATTTTGCCATTTTTCACAATTTTCACTTCTTTCTTTCAATTCCTCATTCAACTATTGAGTTTTACCTATATAACATAAAATACAACAATTTAGGATATATTTTGTCAGAAGAATGATCAAATATCATTATTTTAGACCCCGAAAAAGTTATAAAATACACTTATCAAATATCCTCAAACCTAAATATTTGTTTGTTCTCAAACAAAATTATAACATAAATAACAATAAACACACAAGCATGAAAAAATATTTTGTTAGACAATCTAGATTTTTATCTTATTATTTGAAATTACAATACTAAATCTACAAACTGTTTCAAAGTCACAATTCTAAACCAATATCCACTCTTCCAATGCAAAACCAACTTTTGTTTGTGAAGAACTAAGTAGACAATCATGAATTTACAAGTTGCTTCAATTCCCAAACATTTGTGGTCAAATATATACTTTCACCTCTCGTATGATTATACACCCCAAACTTGTTCTTTTTTCACTCTTTTCTCAGTGTGTAATCTAAGGTTGAATTTTTCATTACTATCATGACCCTCCTTAATTTAGGCAGACTTTACTAATTTTAAGTCAACACATCAATAAACAAATATTCTCCAATTCTTTGATTACTTCTACTTCTAGGACTAGACTAGGCTAATAGTCCCTCATCAAATGTCAAGTCTTCTCAAATAAGTATTTGGGGCTTAACTAGGGCATTTGATGTGTTTTCTGTTTCATGCACCTTTTTTTTTTTTTCAAATTTTCCTTTTTTTTTTTTGCACTCTCTCCCTTAAGCTTTCTATGTAACTCATGTAACGAGCTTTTGGCCGATAACTTCCAAATCAGAAGATTTTAGGGCTCCGAGTTGTAAATACCCTATTAGGCTTAATAACGTGAGTCATAAAGGCTACGAAGAGATGTCTTTTATATATTTTTCTACCCTAATTAGTGTAATGTTCCTCATTAAATACCTATCTAATCAAATCAACCTTTAACTTAAGATTTTTGCCCAATTTTATCTTATTAATCTAAGACAATCCACACATAAGATTCCACACATGGAATCACTGTCCACATCCGTATCTTCCTACAACAGCAAAATCACCCCCAGATTGTGCTAATTTTGGTCTAAAAACAAATAATTTAGTATGGTTTAGATAAAGTATCAATGTCCAACTATATCAACCTATCAATTATATGAATCAACTCATAGCATCATACTGTCCAACTTAATTTTAGTGCACGTATAATATCAAGTTTTGCAATGTTAAGTCTTAATCAATCTAGCATGCATCATATCCACAATTCGTAAATCAACACCAAATCTCAAATTTAATCATCATTGTCGACTAAACTATCTAATCCACACACACACATGTGTGACGACTCGACAATCTTCTTCATTATGTTTTTCCCTTTGTCTGTGTTGACTTGAGTATTCTGCGACGTCATGTTCCTGTACATAGCGGTCAAATCAAACATTAAAGATCAAATAACTTAAAACATGTGTTACTTAGCTCAAATAATCGAAATAACCAACAATAAAATCAATACCCTAAGGGGAAACATGATAGGATGGTAATACCCTATAAATTGAAACGTGCCTAAATCTAATGCAAACTAATAATCAAAATAAATCTATATGCAACAGGTACAGAAAGCAGAATAAATAAAATGGTTAGGAAATTAGGTCGCCTCCCAATAAGCGCTTAATTTATAGTCTTTAGATAGACCGTATGGATAAATTGGTCATAGTGACTCATGCTCGAATCTTTCAACCTTACACCCTCCAAACTTTGAACTCTCTATTCTTATCTCGTCCAAAGCTCTCTAGACGTTTAAGTTTTATTTCATTTGATCCTTGTTGAACTTCTTCAGCAATATATTTGGCTTCCTCCAGGACTAATGGTTGTTTGGTGGATTATATAATTTAAAGATCTCATGTGCGTCCTCCACCCTCACAATCAACTCACCCTTCTCCATGTCAATCAAAGTTGGACTTGTTGCTAAAAAGGGTCAACCTAAGATAATTGACAAATCATGGTTATCTTTGAAGTCCATAACAAGGAAGTCCGTCGAGAATTTCAGCTTCCCAACCTTGATGAGCACATCCTCAATCTTGCTCCATGGGTATCTGATGCTCCTATCTGCCAGCTGCAGCGTCACATTCGATCACTTGACTTCTCCAACTCATAGTTTCCTGAAAGTAGACAAAAGTATTAAATTTACGCTTTCACCTGTATCACATAAAGTATTAAAATAAAATTATTTGCCTAGTGAAATGGGTAAAGTGAAACTCTATGGGTCCTTAAGTTTTGGTGGCAATTTATTTTGCAGCTTTGCACTACTCTCTTTAGTCAATGTCATTTCTTCCTAAACTGGAAGCTTTTTTTCTTAGATGTCATGTCCTTCAGGAACTTTGCATACATCAGGATCTGTCGGATTGCATCGATGAATGGGATATTGATGTGGAGCTTTTTCACACATCCAGGATATTCTCGAATTGATCATCGATTTTTTTTTCTTTTGAAGTATTTGTGGAAAAGGTAGTGGTGGCACAAATTCTTTAGTAAAGCGATTTCCTTAATCTTTGGATCCTCTGATGCTCTTTTTGTCTCTGCTTCTTTGTTTTGCTCAGATTCTTCCAATTGCTCCTCAACCATGGTATGCACCTTTTCTTCTGTAGCAACTGGTCTTTTTACATTAATCTCTAGTGGTTGAACTCCACTATAGGTAGTTATTGTCTCAATCTGTTCTTCCTTCACGGCCTTTACTGTCATTACATGTTGTTTGGGATTTATCTCAGTGTTACATGTTGTCTTATCTCATTTTCCAAATTTTTTATGGCATTTCCCTGAACTTGTAAGGTTTTATTTGTTCTTTGCATGTGTTGGTTAGATACCTCTACCAATTTAGTAACAAGATCTTCTAACAAAGATTTATTTTCAGTTTGTTGGAAACCTGGTGGTGCGGTCTGCAGTGGCACAATCTGAGCTCCCTGATTGTTGCTCCATTGGAAACAAGTGTGATTCTTCTAGCCTAGATAGTAAGTTTTAGGATTTTGATTGTATTGTTGTCTTTGAAAATTTTGAGCATAATTTACATCCTCTATGCAGTCAACACTCTCAGATTCCCTTCACAATGCTTACATTTCAGTCCCATTGCCTTGGCTGCATTCATCTGATCCACCTTATGTGCCAATGATGTCAACTGTACTGAAATTGCTGTCAAAGAATCAACTTTGAATACCCCAGCAGTTTTCTTTCTACTCGTCCTTTCAGTAGGCCAAAGTGTACTGGTGAATGTCTGATCCTCCATGATGTGGTAGACTTGATGCACGATTCTTTTTGTGATAGAACCATCGCATGCAGAGTCTACGTTAGCCCTATTTATCGGATTTAGGCCAATGTAGAAGTACTGGACCTGAAGCCATTTCTGCGATCCATGTGGTGGGTATTGGTAGAGTAAACACTTTTTATCGTTCCCAAGCGTCTAAATAGCATTCTGAGTCCAGTTGTTGGAATGTGGTAATCTCGTCCCTTAGCTTTGCAATCCTTTTCGGTGGAAAATATTTGCTAAGAAATTTCTGACTCAATTGGTTTCTTATAGTGATGCTCTGAGGTAGACAAGTGTCTAGCCACTCTCTGGCTGAGTCTTTCAATGTACATGGGAAAAGCCTCAGTTTCATTACTTCACTGGACACCCCTGGATACTCGATAGTTGCACACATATCCAGAAATCTTGATATATGAGCATTGGGATTTTTTGAAACTCTCCCAACAAATTGTAGCACGTTTTGGAACATGTTGATCACATTAGTCCTCAAGTGGAAGTTTGTCTAACCAAACACCGGATACTATGCTAGATTCACTTTCCACAACCGGTGGAACCATATACTCCTCCATTAGCCTTGCATTTTCATTAACTGCAGTCACATTTGGTTGTGCTGCTTCCAGGTTAGCCCCGATGACTATTAGATTCAGATTTCCCTATGACATGTCTTCCTCTTATATTTTTTTGTGTATTTCCAACTGTTATATTTTCCGAAGGTTGACTGTTCGTTCGATCTCCGGTTCTCGAGCTTCACATACAAAGTCTTGAAAAAGGTAGCAAGAAACATCGTAATATTTTTCTAATATAATAAACTAATCTAAAAAATTATAAAATTCAGATTAAAGTTAAAATTTACTAAACTTATCAAAAACAACAGTCCCCGGCAACGACGCTAAAAACTTAATCATTTGAAAGCCCGCAAGTGTACGGAATCGTGGTCAAGTAATATAATGATGAATAGAGTGTCAAACCCATGAGTAGGGCTGTTCGTGGGTCGGTTCGATTCGGTTCTGTCCGGTTCCAAAATTTTTGGGTATTTAATAAATGGAACCATCGGGTCCAAATATAATTATGGAACCATTCGGGTTCGGTTCGGTTCCGTACCATAATTAATTTTTTTAACATTTACAGCAACACTACATAAATATAACTAATGACATTTCATTCGTAACTTTTACAAATTAACGTAACTCAATTCAAAAATATATAAATAACTAGCTGTCGAATAACATTAATTCAATGCATACAAATACCAAAAAGTAGATATTAATATTAAAATATCGATGATCCATATCAATAATTCATTTATTTCAAGCCGCCTGCTTGTATAAAGAAAACGAAATGTAAATTAAAAGTTATAAAAATAAAATATTTTTAAGTATTTGTACTTTAAAATGATTTGGGCCTTAAAATTAAAATTATGAAATGATTTTGATTTATTTAATTAATTTTATAATTTATTTCGAAAAAATAAAATAATTTAATTAATTCAATAAAAAATTATTTAGTTTCGGTTCTTATTCGGTTCTTCGGTTCTTGATCTAGACCCAAAACTTGACCCAAACCCATCGGTTCTCGATTCTGGTACCCGTTCGGTTATTTGACTTATGAAGAATCACTCGGTTCGATTCGGTTTGGTTCGGTTCAGGTTCGGTTCGAGACTCTTGGACACCCCTACCCATGATGAGTAAGGATTCAATCAAGTTAAAATTAATAATAACCTTAATCGAATGGCAAGTAGATTTTGAGTTTTATATACTAATATCTAAATTATCGATTAAACCAGAAATCAATTTAACTGGTTTGATTTCAAATATGTGAAAGTATCGTTAAGATGTCGAATCTCCCTTTTTAATCCATTTTTAGCACCACGAATTAAAGTGACAATTTGTAATCAATCTTGTTGGGCAATGTTCCTAATTTAATTGAAAACCTCTCTCGATAATTATCAAATATATTCTCCTCACATGATCTTCCTATCTCTCGATGAAATATGCAAACATGATAAATGCATTAAACGATCTAGAACACCTATGAAAACCATGTAAAGCATAGATGTATATCTCTAGCCCTATCGTACTTTACAATATTTATTATTCTTAGCTAAAAACCTATTATCTTTCTCGATATATGTTCCAATAAATCATCTCAATTAGTAGCTAATTAATTGAAAAGTCGATGAAAACAATAATAAACATTCGAGAAAATAAAAATACTAGTCGTCACAATAATTAATTAATATTAAAATTTCAAAATAAAGGTCCATCACATTTTACATATCAAAATTACAAAAAATCATATTTAAGTAAAAAGATATAACCCAGATTTTTGATAAAATGAGAAGATGAAGACGAATCTTGAAATCTTGAATCTCTTCAATAGTTTCTTGATGAATTTCCACTTGCGCCTTCTCTTCTTTGCCCAAAAATCAAGTTTAAATCTTCACTTGATTGAATTCTTGCAAGTTCCCTTCAATTATCTCACAAAACTATAAATTCTCCTCATTTGATGATAATAATTATTGAATATTGGAGTGTGAGATGTATATTAGAGGTCCCTAATACGTATTTTGCTATTAGATATTTGTAGAAGTAGAAAATTGGTTAATACTCACGTCCAAATTGGTTTTCAAAAGAGTTCCAATCGAATAAGAAAAGTTGCCTTTGCGAGCGGATTTTTTTGTCTCTGCACAGCTGTCAGTATTTTCGTTATAACTCTCTCTCTTGATATCAGGTTGAGACGATTCAAAGTGCATTGGAAAGCTAGCTCAAAGAGATATAACGTTTCTAGAATATAATATTTCGAATTCGTACGTTTACTATGCCAAAACCGATTCTCAATATTCGACTAAAAATCTGGAATATAACTTGTGTTTGAAAATTGATTTTGATAATATTTTAATCATATTACATTCCTTTTTGAGTTCTAATTCCATCCAATCGTCTCCTAATAATTTTCAAAGTATCTTCTTGTGTCCAAATCACATATTGAATATTTACAATTTGATCCTCAAACTTTGGATTTTGCCATTTTCACCATTTTTCGCTTATTTCTTTCAATTTCTCGTTCAACTATTGAGTTTTACCTATATAACATAAAATACAACAATTTAAGATATATTTTGTCAAAATAATTATGAAAAATCGCTATTTTAGACCACGAATAAGTATATGAAATACACTTATCATCTGTCAATCTGCTTGAAGTAGTCGTCGTAGGTCAAAATGTCCATACTCTTGATAATGGCAATGGTTCCAGCCCTGGAATGCAAGTTAATTAATTACATGGTTCCCCTCACGATAAGTGTAGAAAAAAATATCATGGTCAAATGAGAGAATGTATCTAATCCGTATGAGAATGATTTGAATCGCTCGTGGTCCTTCACCTTTATTGATGCAGTGAATAGCTACACATGAGTTTGTCTACACCCAAATATTTGATAGTCCAAGTCATATAATTATTTTGTTCATATAAACAAAGATTGTGTATTTGTCAGCATAGAAAATACTTTGGTTTGTCATTTATTAATTGGACAACGCAACACGTTTCACAAGAGTAAACAAAAAAGTGTAGCAGAAACTTCAACCATTGCGCTAGAAGTTTTTCTCAATTGGTGAGAGGAAAATCCTTCCAAGTCATCTTGTATTTAATTGCCAAGTCTAAGAACAATGCTAGGTTGCCAGGGAGCTGATAGCCCCTCACAATAAGGTAGAGGGGAGGAATTTCTGTCTTTTTTAATTCATATGGGTTCCGCGTGGACCCCACCACAATGTGAGAAGATGTCAACAAAAGTGTCAATTTTTTTCCGACAAAATGGTTTAATTCTAGGTCCAATCAACTTATAAAAGCGGACTAGTACGCGAACATGGACTAAGGAGCGGGTTATTGAATCTCCATTTCACCCTCGAGTCTCAATTAATTTTTAATACACATTATATATATATATGACATTACAAACTCTTCCCTCATCTAAATGTGAATTTAGTCCTACACTGCCAACACCAACATGCACTGGTTGTATACCCTAACATGTAGACAACCCACTATATGACATTGATAGAATAAGTAAAGCAACTATAGCCACATAACTTAAAGCTGATTTCGTCTGACTTTACCTTGTGGATTCAATATAGGATTTGTTGACGATGGATGGATCGAACTAGAGGTATGTAATTGTTGCCTGGATTGATGACAGTGGTTTCCACCTTGCACAAATAAAATTATAAGTAATTTGTACATGTATTGAACGAATGAAAATTGTATACCGTAACTAACCAGTAGGAGTTGTGTATGACAAAGGTATCTGCATGGCTACTTGTGCTTGTTCAGGGGTCTGAATGGCGGTCGCAACATCTCCCACATCACTTGGTTGGGCCTTTGGTCTCTTGACTTTATTTGAATGCGATTCCAATGGACTCTTTTTACGAAGTTTCCTAGGTTGCACCCTTTCTTTTCGCACACTCTGGATCTCGCACGCTAACACTTCCAGCCTCTTGTGATGAACCAGGCCCAATGGCTAGATGTGTCATATGCGGGAGCACACTACTACTACCACAACTTAACTTTGGCTTTATAGTCTATTTACACTGCATGTCGATCCAATCAATTATACCACGAGCCCTTATTGCATCATCTGTAGTCATGTCCGCCAACGTAGCAAAATGCTGACACATTTTTTCATACATCAACTGTCATGGAGTACTAACAAATTTGTCGTAGTTTATCGCAACCCTTGAGTGTGCTCTACTGACATCTCGTCACCATCGCCGTAGTATATATTGTTCAGGCACTTTTTTCACGTCGTTCCGTATCAAAACTGCAATAATATGTCTCCAAATAATTCCACGAAATTCGAATAGGTGGCAGCTACAAGTGAATTCACATTTTACTCTTTCAAATGAGATAAAAACTATTTTTTTATTAGAGAACTCGTCATGTATGACATCCTCGCGTACCTCATACGTCGTTCCCATAAACCCATCCGAAACAGATATGAGATCACAATATACTTTTCATGTAAACTCTTCTTGAACTTCCTTAAATTTCGAAATTGTGTACACTGCCTGAAATTGCTTCTCCATTTCATACCTCGTTGCACAGGGCACCATTTGCGAGTAAGATTTGAAATCTGTTTGAAATTCCTTCTCAACTTTACTTCTCAACGCTCATTCGTATTGTTCAACAAATTGCTTTGATGTCGTTTTTGAATGTACATAACCATCGAAGAACGCATTAATACTTTCACTGCATTGCATTGTTGACATTCCTGCCCAAAATGAAGATTTCAAATAACATGGAACCCAACGTTCTCTGTTCTCGTATAGCCCAGACAACCATGCATTATCATATAAATCATACTTTTTGAGCATCGCTACCCAGCCTATTTCAAATTCGTCAAAAAATTGACAATTATATACCAATCCGTGAATAGTTGCAAATATTGAACCCCTGTCCATGTGGTGTCCGAACTTTTCTGGCAACTTCTTCAAAATATGCCACAAACACCATCTATGCTTCGTGTTTGGGAAAACTATCTGGATAGCATTTTGTATAGCCATGTCTTGATCTGTAATTATCCCATTTGGAGTTTGGTCATGCATGCATTCTAACCATGTCCTAAATAGCCATACAAATGTATATGTATCCTCATTTGATAACAAACCACATCCAAGGAGTGTTGATTGTCCGTGATGATTCACGCCAACAAAATGGGCGAAAGGCATGTCATATTTATTAGTCAGGTACGTGGTGTCGAATGTGACAACATCTCCGAACTCCTTATATGCTTGCCTACTCCTATTATCTGCCCAAAAAAATTCTTTAGTCGCAACTCTTCATCCAAATCCATACTAAAGTAAAAGCCCGAGCACCGTGCTTGCATTTTCGAAAAGTATGATTGTATAGCTTCGGCGTCTCCTTCTCCAAGTCTTAGACGCCTAACTTGTTCAACATAGTTTCGACAATCCTTTTCAATGCAAGTCATCTTCTCATAACCACCAGCTTCAACGACATCAAAGTTGTAACTTTTGTGCAACGGAATTCCTGTGATGTCATTTACTTGAAGACGCAGTTTCACATGTGCACTCAATTCTCGGTTGCATCAATATAATATTGACTTCGTAGAACTTGTTCTATGATTGTGCTCGAGATGTACTGTGTTAATTCTCCATACCCTGGACTATCTAAAGATGCAGTGATCCTGGCTTTGCATCCACTCTGAATGGTTGGTTGCGGCTTCAAAGTACTGCTTCTATTTTTTATTCTGTTCCCTTCACGACTACAAACAAATGTAACATATGTCAATACTCCATCGTCCTTTTTCGAGTTCCTTTTTCTAACTGGGAAGTCTATCTCGTACGCATATCTTTTGTAAAATTCAAAAATTTCATTTTCATCATCAAACTTCATACCTACCTCGGCACCTTTGCAACATCTCCCCCTACCATATCGTCAGCCATCAACTCCATATTTTCAATAGCATTTTCGTTATCGGACTCCACCAAAATAATATCACCCACATATTCAGAAATTTCTTTCCCTACAACATAACAATCATTTATAATGTCAAACAACACAACAATGAATTCATTTCCAAAACCACAATTGAAACTTGCAATGATGTTCAACTTATTTCAGATAGAGTTGGATCGAAACCATATAAACTTCATAATACTTGAACTTTGAATTAAAAAATGCATTTGCTAAATTGAAGTAATTAGTCATAAGCCAACCCAAATGATAACTCCAGAGGCAAGCTTAGCCCATGTCAATATCCAAAAAACTAAACAACTCATAAAAAGGCTAAAAAAATTGAAAAAATGCATAAGATTACCCTTTTCTGCCATCTCCAAAGATTCTGTCCAGCTTGAGAGTGTGCAGCGTGACCTCCCTTGATTACCCATTAGGTTCTTCTTTGGATTCTCGTTGGTGTGCGTTCTCGAAGAACTTTGATTCCAGCTGTTGTTGTTCTCCAATTCCAGCTGGTGTTCTTCCCTATCCATGATGAGTTCACTGAAGTATGGATTCCAGCTGGTGTTGTTCTCCGATTCCAGCTGGTTCACTGAAGTAACCGCGAGAAAATTAGGTTTGCTCACTTCTTCATTCATTCAGTAGGAGTTAAACTGAGCTTCACCTAGTTTCTAAACCCGGCCTATTTTCATTTGGCATTTTCCTTTCATTTTCCCTCCCATTCCACATCATCCTGTCAAGCTCAATGTCACCCAAAATGGTAAAATAGCATTTTCCAAAATTTTATACTTAACACAGTCCATTTGGACCTCATGAATTATAAATTCATAATTAGATTCTTTTAGCGTGCAATATTATTGTACCCAACAATTTTAGTTTATACGGCTGTAAGAAATAGATTTTGTATTTATATATGTTATTCCAATGAAAGTTTCTAAAGAAAGAAAAAAATGAGCATTGTCGATTTTTAATCACGCAAGTGTACACATAGTGAACAAGTAATAAAGTAAATGTGAGTTCCAGTATCGATTACACAAGAAATTAGTATATAGCCTAATTCCACTTAACCTAACTCTAAATGAATGTAAACACACAATTAGATATAATGTCAATTTGTATTAACAACATAAATTTGTAATTAATCTACCTTACGTAATTATCAAACTAAGCCCTTATTTGATAACTATTATTTTAAACTCTTTAATTCTCATACTTATTTTTAATCACACATTCACACAATAAAATATTTTACAAGTAAATCAAAAACTTTTTAACCACACATTCTTCAGGAAAA
Organism: Fraxinus excelsior; assembly: GCA_019097785.1. Lineage (NCBI taxonomy): Eukaryota > Viridiplantae > Streptophyta > Magnoliopsida > Lamiales > Oleaceae > Fraxinus > Fraxinus excelsior. The sequence goes on from CM032623.1 coordinate 24,666,330, forward strand.
AAACAATAATCAGATCTATTTTATTAAAATAATTGTTGTCAAATAGGGGTTAAGTAGTAGGAAGCATAAATGAAACTTAATTAACTGAGCAAACACTAGGACCCCGTATTCCTTTACATTTTTTCATCTTAATATCAATTCCACAATTTGGTTACGAAAATATATATTCCTAATTTATCTAATACTCTATTTCATGTAGAATTAGAACTATCATCCCATATAACCCGGTAATATACGTATCATGAATGCGAATACGCATTAAATATCAAGAACATCTATTTGGATCATTCAAAGCATAGACAATAATCTTTGACATCTATCAGACCTTACAATGATTGTTATCAAACGATATCTTTCATATACCTTCTTTCGAATGATAATAGGAATCACAACATCAATTCAATTCGTGTCAATTAATTGAAACCATTAAGAAAATATCTAATGTTAAAATCATTGAATGAATAGCCAAACTTTAAAAAGTATGGTTCAAGGTTATCCTAGCGTATATAAAACTAGCCAAGAATCATAATATTACTAGAACACAAACTATATAGATACAAATCATCCGACAATTAAGTTTTGGGAAGAAAGATGAAAAACTGTCGAATCCCTTCCATGGTTCTTCAATTGTCCTTTGAATGTCTTTTTCTTCTTCTTCAAGTCCAAAAAATAATGTATGCATTGATAGGATATTATGTCTTGTAATGAAAAGTTTCTTCAAATCTTTTTAAGAAATATGATTTTTTACCTCGAAGAGCCTCTTCCACTCTATTGATTATATGAAAAAAAAATAAAAAAAATAGAGATATGTATTCAGTTGTAGATAGATATATGTATTCAGAGGCCAAGAATTACGTCAATATCCGTGTCTCAATTGTTTTTTAAGAAGAAATCGAATCAAAATAGGAAACAAAATAATTTATGTCTCGTATAACCATACTATGACATGGTACAAAACCTTGTGATTGCATTATTATAAACAAAAACATTCTAGTCATTACTATTAATGTCTTGCTATCGCAAGGTATAAATTCATGCAATCTTAGTTTTTTCTCTTCCAGATTCATTCAAGTTTGTATAAAATCTAATTTTTTCCGTGCATTGCAGGTTCTTTCTTCAAGTTTTCGTCTAGCTTTGGTCCTTTTTCGTCCTAAAACTCAATTTTGGTGTCAAATTGATTACGCCCAAAGAATAACGCGGTAGTTGTAGTGCAGCTTTGGGGTGTCGTATCCACAAGGAGATGAAAAATGCCTAAGGGTTCTCAAAAGGGATGAGTTATCATCTTTAATGTGTAGTGAAATTCAATGTTGAGAGGTGAAATTAAAATCAATAATTTGAGGCAGCAAAGCGTTTGAATTCCCTCAATTGGATTGGATAATTCACATCAATTATTTCATTTTTATAACACAATTAGAGGTTTTCATCCCGGCACTCTAATCAGAAGATATATCGTGAAAATCAATTTAATTTACAAATGTAATCCTAAAATCTATACTTATGACATATTCGCACAATTTTATTGGAACAAGATCAAAGATCGACCATATACATCAAGCATATAGCAGTAATTAATCCGCCAATAAAGTAATATTAAGATTAAAATTCAACAATTAGTTCAATCTAACGATAGAAGAAGCATGACTGGATCTATGAAGGATTTGATAAAAATTAAACTAATCTCAACAATAAGTAATTAAAATTGAAACTCAATAAATAGTTTGATTAAACAATGGAAAAAGCATGACTGAATCCATGAAAAATCTAGTAATTATTAAACCGGCTTCAATCTAAATTCATGAGAAGAAAAGTCTAAGTCCTAAGAATATTCAGCAAGAAAAGATCAATTAAATGAAATAATAGATGTAAAATCACCATATCCAATTGATTTCCTCCCTTACTTCACCAAGATTGTTAGTTCTTCATGAGTTTCTTTAGCCAAAATCAATAAAAGAATGATGAATAATCCAGAAAAATGGTTAGGAGGCGTTCTGGGATGTTTTAGGGTTGAGAAATCGTGGACAATTAGGTTTCCATACGTGTTTTAATCAAATAAGGAAACTGAAAAATTTCGTGCTCAGAATGGTCTATGCGACCGCATAGTATAATCCCTTGCGGTCGCATAGAAGGCTGAAATTGGTTGCTGGAAATCTCTGGAAGGTCCAATGCGACCGCATAGGTTTAGTGTTTTCCCGCCAGATAGTCTTCAGTATTCTGATCATAACTTTCTCTTCCGATCTCCGATTGAGGTGATTCAACATGTGTTGAAAAGCTAACACATAGGGCTACAACTTTACTTCAAACACTGTCTTCAAATTAGGTCATCTTCCCTGTAAACAACTGGTCTCAATATGATACTAAAAATTGGTGCAAAACTTTTCAGTTTAAAAGTTGATATGTGATAGTGTTTTGGCTATCTTTCATCCCTTTGGCTCCTTTCTTCATCCAATTGACCTCTAAAACTCTCGAATCTTCATCACTATGTTGGAAACAAGTTTATGGCATTTGCACTTTAGTTTATGAGCTTTCACTTGCTTCCATTTTGGTCCTCTTTCACTTGTTTCTCCTTATTTCCACCGTATTTATCCATTTGCTACCTAAACCAAAATATAAGTGTACTTAGAATATTTAGGTACCAATAAATCATGAAATTGCAATTATTAGTGAATAAAAAACGTGATAATTGCACTATTATCACACCCCCAACTTGCTTATTGCTAGTCCCTAGCAATTTAATGCAAAATAGGATGATCAAAGGCTAGTCAATATTACAAGTTAAATTATCAAGTTCTAGTTTATCCACAGTTCATGCTTTTTTCAAACTCAACACCACAAAAAAATAAATAGTTTAATGATTACCAGGATGTTAAGAACACATGCCAAATGTATGAGTGTGTGTCAAGCCATAGCCATCTTACCGCTAACCCTAACACATGCAACATCAAGTATATCTCAAGTTGAAGGTTCATCTCCATAACTCACAAGTATCAAGGTGTTTAGTGCAAGATTTCTCTTTATGGAGTTGAGAAAGATGTCCACTCAAAATTGGAGGTTTAAATATTTATGAACAAGCAACAAGCAAACATTGATTCTGTGATAGGCATACTACCAAATGAGAATTCATCAACTTCTTACCACAGCCTACTTGGGATCAAAACGGTCAATACAAATGGTTGTAATGAAGTTCTGGTTGGATCGTATGATACGAACGGATACAAAAATTCAAATACTTCCAAGCACATAGTTAGAAATCTTATTGAACATCTCGATCGATCACAACTTCCAATGAATACATGTTTTGACATTTCAAAACCCCAAAATCAATCAAAAAAAAAATTCAAATCCTTGACACTAGTCAACTCTTGTCGTTTTCCTTGTTTCTATTCTTTACAAATCAACATCCAATATCCACTACACACTTATGCGCAAAAATTGTACTCCAATGTGGAGAAGTATGGATAACATAGATGCATGAAGAAAATGATATATATGTGTATGGCTCAAAGTGGCTCCTAAGGGTATTGAAAAGAAAGGTTGAAGGCTCAAATGTCAGTCCTAAATTGACCTTTATCATTTCCCGAGTAATCCACCATCTTACCACAAACCATGTAGTGTTATTTTCAAAGGAGTTTCCAATTCAGAAGATTAATGAACGATTATGGCCATATTTTAGTATATTGTGGCTCTCCATCCTCAACAATTATCTCACAAGAAAAACTTCAACAAGAGACTCTCTAGCTACATGTGTTAAACTACCATCTTACCACAAGGCTTGTGTGCATGAAAAGTTTAGCAAGTGTCATGACAACTAGACTTTCATAGCAAAATTAACTCCTAGTGGCACATTTTGTCATTCAAAAGCATAAATATGTAGCAAATTAGATACTCAAACCATAAAAATTTCTGAAAATTCACATGCAATTCACAACAAAATTCAACAAATCCTCCCCCCAATTAAAATCTTGCATTGTCCTTAATGCATAAATATGAAAGTCAAACGAAGAGATGTAACAAAAATGATGTATTGAATCAACATAAACTTGAATGATAAGAAACTTGAAAATACTAAATGGACTGGTAATGCAAATAAAATAACAAAAATTAACTATAATATAAATGCAAAAGGAAGGAACGAACTCCCAATGGGTTGTCTCCCAAACAGCGCCTTTGTTTATTGTCGGCTCAACCCAATGTTTCCTCCTTTAGCCCGCATCCAGTCAACGTGGTTTCAATTTTATTTGCAGTGCACTAAGCTCCTTAGGGATACTCACCAGTGAAGTTCCTCCGCCTCTATCAAATACATGTGTAAGGTGACTAGATGGAAGCTTAAAATCAGGAATGGGGACCTGCAACACAAAAGGTAAAGTCCTGTCGTTAGAAACTGGTAATGTAAAATAAAAACTATTACCTGACTCTTGATCCTCCCTCTCAAGGTATTTATTGATGGAGATGTCCAATCCATCCGGTTCTAGAATTTCGTGTGCTGATCCAAGAAATTTATTATCAGCTACCTCCTGAGTGAGTGCATCAATCATGTGGGTTTGATGACACTCATCATCCTCCTCTAACTGTTTAGTGATATGGAAAATGTTGACTTCTAGAGTCATATTCCCAAATGATAGTTTCATAAGACCATTCCTACAATTTAGCAAGGAAAGGTCTACCAAGAATAATAGAAATTTTAGAATCAACAGTAACATCAGCTTTTACATCCAAAACCAAGAAATCAATGGGGTAGTAAAATTTATCAATTTGAACGAAGACATCATCAACTACTCCCTTAAGTCTAATAGTGGACCTATCAGCTAATTGCAGAGCTACAGATTAGGCTTCATCTCACCCAAACCTAACAACAAGTAAATAGCATAAGGCATAAGATTGACACTAGCCCCTAAATCAAGAAGGGCTTGTCCAAATTCATGATTCCCGATGACACGAGACACAGTAGGACAACCAGGGTCCTTATACTTTGGCGGGATCCTTTGTGCAATCACAGCGCTCGCTTGCTCAGTCAAGAAAGCAGATTTCTTGACATTGTGCTTTCTTTTGACAGTGCATAAGTCCTTGAGGACTTTAGCATAAGTAGGAACCTGTGAAATTACATGCAAGATAGGCAAATTGATTTTTACTTGTTTTAAATGTTCTAAGATCTCACTATGTTGACCAGCAGATTTCGAGGTAGACTTAAGAGCTTGTGGGAAAGGTACTCTCACTGGATTTTTCACTACCTCCTCATTAGGGCTACTCTCTTCAGGCCCACTAGACTCTTTTTCAATTTCCCTAGGTTTGGGGACTGGTTCTATGACTTTCCCTGATCTAGTGGTTATGGCATTCACTTCCCTAAGATTATTTTCATTTGAACCCGAGGTTTGTGCCATATGTTGCCCTTTAGGATTTGGTTGAGCATGGGTTGGAAACTCCCCACGTTCTACTACTGCTAAGGCATTGGTTAATTTGGATATATGATTTTTGATTTCCTTATTTTCCTCAACAATTTGGGTAATCATAATGTCAGATTTTTGATTGGTTTTACTTTGTGCCTCGATGAATGCATGTAGGGTGACTTCTAAGGAATTCCTAGAAGTTGTGGGCTGGTATGAAGGTGTATTGAAAGCTCTAGGTGGCTGAGTAGGTTGTTGGTTATCAGATTTCCAGCTAAAATTTGGATGATTCCGCCACTCCTGATTGTAGGTATCAGAAAATGGAGCATAAGGCTTGTTATACGCGCCTAAGGCATTGCAGTGTTCCTTATAAACCCCCCTCATCTCAGCTAGAGCAAAACACTCTTGTACTGGATGAGCAAGTCCACCACACACACCACACGGTCCAAAAGACTCAACACGAGCAACAGTAGATGTAGGCTTTGAACTACTAGTGTGTAGGTCCTCCATTTCTCTAGTTAGGGCTTCTACCTTAGCTCTAAGATTGTGTTCTTCCCCAAGATGATAGATGTCTGCACTAGAAGGATTTCATATAGCTCGTGACCTATTGGTACTATCAGTGGCACTAGGGCCAGTCCAGGTGTGGGCTTTCTCAGCTAAGTCATCTAAATATCCTATAGCCTTATCTGGATCTTTTTGTAGGAAATCGCCATTACACATCATTTCAACGAACTAACGCTCCCTAAGTGTTAACCCTTCATAGAAATAGCTTACGATACGCCAACTTTCATAACCATGGTGGGGACAAAGAGCTTGGAGTTCTTTATACCTTTCCCACGCTTGATATAAAGTTTCACTCTCATTTTGGATAAAAGAAGAGATCTGTTTTTTCAACGCAGTTGTTTTGTGGTGGGGAAAGTATTTGCCAAAGAACACTTGGGTCATTTCAGCCCAAGTTCCAATCGAACGTGGTCTCAATTAATACAACCAGCTCTTTGCCTTTTCCTTAAGAGAAAATGGGAAGAATTTAAGCCTAATTGCATCCACTGTACCATGTTGATTATGGAAGGTTGCTACCACTTCCTCAAATTCCCTAACATGCACATACGGGTTCTCATTTTCAAGTCCATAGAAATTGGGAATAAGTTGAATCATTCCAGATTTAAAATCTATGTGTGGCATATTGGGTGGAAACATAATACATGAAGGTATAGATGTGTACGTTGGGTGCAGGTAATCATGTAAAGTTCTATTCGGTGCATCATGCTCACTATTAAACATTATGTTATGTGATGTGGTGTTCGTGTTAACAGATGCAGAATCAAAAACAGGGTTAAAGAAATGTTCAAACTCTATGATAGGTATTTCCACAAATCTCCCTTGCTCGTCTCGATACCTGCTCATAAAACACAATAAAAAATGGAAATATGTGAAAAACAAGAAATAACAATGAATAAAATAAACTAACTAAAAAAATGAAATTGAAAAAATGAACGAAGTCACCCTTTTCCTAGAGGATCCTTCAATTTCTTGTACCATTTCCCCGGCAACGGTGCCAAAATTTGATTACGCCCAAAGAATAACACGGTAGTTGTAGTGTAGCTTTGGGGTGTTGTATCCACATGGAGATGGAAAATGCTTAAGGGTTCTCAAAAGGGATGAGTTATCGTCTTTAATGTGTAGTGAAATTCAATGTTGAGAGGTGAAATTAAAATCAATAATTTGAGGCAGCGAAGCGTCGGAATTCCCTCAATTGGATTGGATCATTCACATCAATTATTTCATTTTTATAACACAATTAGAGACTTTCATCCCGGTACTCTAATCGGAAGATATATCGTAAAAATCAATTTAATTTACAAATGTAATCCTAAAATCTAGACTTATGACATATTCGCACAATTTTATTGGAAAAAGATCAAAGATCGACCATATACATCAAGCATATAGTAGTAATTAATCCGCCAATAAAGTAATATTAAGATTAGAATTCAACAATTAGTTCAATCTAACGATAGAAGAAGCATGACTTGATCTATGAAGGATTTGATAAAAGTTAAACTAATCTCAACAATAAATAATTGAAATTGAAACTCAATAAATAGTTTGATTAAACAATGGAAAAAGCATGACTGAATCCATGAAAAATCTAGTAATTATTAAACTGACTTCAATATAAATTCATGAGAAGAAAAGTCTAAGTCCTAAGAATATTCAGCAAGAAAAGATCAATTAAATGAAATAATAGATGTGAAATCACCATATCCAATTGAGTTCCTCCCTTACTTCATCAAGATTTTTAGTTTTTCATGAGTTTCTTTAGCCAAAATCAATGGAAGAATGATGAATAATCCAGAAGAATGGTTAGGAAGCTTTCTGGGGTGTTTTAAGGTTGAGAAATCATGGAAAATTAGGTTTCCATACGTGTTTTAATCAAATAAGGAAACTGGAAAATTTCACGCCCAGAATGGCCTATGCGACCGCATAGTATAATCCCTTGCAGTCGCATAGAAGGCTGAAATTGGTTGCTGGAAATCTCTGAAAGGTCCAATGCGACCGCATAGGTTTAGTGTTTTCCCGCTAGATAGTTTTCAGTATTCTGATCATAACTTTCTCTCCCGATATCCGATTGAGGTGATTCAAAATGTGTTGGAAAGCTAACTCATAGGGATACAACTTTACGTCAGACACCGTCTTCAAATTAGGTCATCTTCCATGTCAAAAACTAGTCTCAATATGATACTAAAAATTGGTGTAAAATTTTTCAGTTTGAAAGTTGATATGTAATATTGTTTTGGCTTTCTTTCATCCTTTTGGCTCTTTTCTTCATCCAATTGACCTCTAAAACTCTCGAATCTTCATCACAATGTTGGAAACAAGTTTATATAATTTGCATTTTAGTCCCTGAGCTTTCACTTTCTTCCATTTTGGTCCTCTTTTACTTGTTTCTCCTTATTTCCACCGTATTCATCCATTTACGACCTAAACCAAAAATGTAAGTGTACTTAGAACATTTAGGTGCCAATAAATCATGAAAATGCAATTATTAGTGGATGAAAAATGTGATAATTGCACTATTATCACAAATCTTCTAAAATATTTCAGATTGGTTCTTGAAACTGCATAATCATTCAAAATTGGCCAGCCTCAAGTTTTAAAAGTTTACAATTTAGTCCCCTATCCTTTCAAAAGTTGAATTTCATCCTGAAACTCGCATTTTCTTTTGATAGCACTCTTTTTTTACTTCTAATCACTCATGTTCCATTCAATTAGTTTTTAATTGCTCCAAACGAACTATGAATTAGCTCAAAATTGCCACCTTTTGCACCAAATTCATCTAAATGCATTCAAGTTGGTATTTTACCTACAATTAATATATATTAACTAAGTAGATCTTGGCTTAGTTAATCATAAATAGGCAACTAAAGAAGCCCCGGTGTAAGAAAAATTCAAGAAGAAACTGCCATAAGAAAACCTAATGCTAATCTGATTTTCTCGATTGTGTGTTTTGTGGTTAAGCTCCTATCTGGCAACAATTTCTTTAGATTAAAAACCATTTTTCTTACCGCTGGCTGGACAACAAGTTTTTTTTCCAGTGGGAGAAGCTAAGTTTTTGGCACTTGGGGTTAAAATTAAAAGTGAACTGGTGAAAAAAAAAATTTAATTTGAATTGATTCAACTGATAGGTTTGGGCTGACCGGTTCATCCGGGTCAATTTAGTTTTTTTTATAGACCAACGCCTTATTTGTTAATTTAAAGACACGTACTGGTTTACTTTCCGAATCTTCGATTCAAGGGTTGATCCTGTCAATCCTGGTCGGATCTATTAGGATTGAACCAAAAAAGGGTCAATTCTCTAAACCAAACTGAAATCACAGTTACGAAAGCGTTGATTTGGTTGCGTGGCTTAGAGTTTGACGATTTTAAAACTAAAGGAAGTTTGAAAGTGGTTCGATTTATGTTTCAATAGTTAAAAATTGTTTGAAATCAAACTCAACCGTTCATCCAACTTTTTTTTAAAAAGAAATTTATTTTATTAAGATACATTATTTATTAAATCAATTTATATTTCAACAAATTTACTAGCTAGTTGACATTTATTGACTTATTAGAAAAATAATGATTCAATTATCGTAATATTGTCTTATTTAAATAATGAAATTTCAAGTTAAATTATATAGTGGAACTAATATTAATTTATTGGTTTAAGCTTGTATTGAGACAAATATTAATGTTGAAACGTTTATGTTTCAAAAGTTTCAATTTATGTGTTATAGTGAAATATTTGACCAAAATAATTATTTTTTTCACTCGTTTTAAAGACGTTATTTTTATGTCACAAAAATAGTTGTTTTGAAACAAAATCAAACCTCAAAAAGATCTCATTCGATTGGTTTGTAAATTAAATGATTTGGTTTGGTTTGAAAAAATTTCAAACTATTTTAAATTGTTTAATTTGAAAATAGTTGAAAAACTGCATTGACAAAATTGTATTTACCCCTATTATTTATAACTAGAGAAAATTGCACCATATTAGCTAATTCATTTACAAAAAAGTCACTCTTCACAAATATTACCGCATTTGTCACTTTTGGACATTCTACCCCTATGAAATGTTACATCTTTTCTTCCTTTGTAGCAACAAAAAAAAAACTCTCTTCAAAATCACTACCCACGCCACCATCAAAGCTTCGATCATCTTCTCCACAACCTATCTTGACAGAAACCCTAACCAATCATTTTCTTTGTAGTCCAAAACGATTTATATCGAAGTCAAAAAATTCCAAATTTTATAGTCCACAACATATCTTGACATGGCATGGATATTCATTTAATGCATGAATTTGAAGTATGGAAGTAATTTTAATACCTTTGTAGAACAACTATGCAAGTGATGAGTGATAGAAGCGAAGCCCTTGCATGAGGATGAGGATATGAATAATAGTAGCTTGAAGAAAGCTAGTAGGTAGTAATGAGGTCCATGCATGAGGACAAGACTCTGAAAGTTTGGCAACTTGAAGAAAGTTGGAATATAGAGGTGAGATCCTTGCACGAGGATGAGGCTTTGAAAGATGGTAGCTTAAAGGAAGCAGGCAAGCAGAGGCGAGGTCTTTGCATGAGGATGATGCTCTAAATCTTGAAAAAATATGGGATGTAGAGGCGAGGTCCTTATATGAAGACGAGGCTCTGAGAAATAGGTATCTTGAAGGAAGCTGGTAGGCAAAGGTGAGGTCATTGCATGAGGACAAAGCTTTGAAAGACAGACAGCTTGAAGAAGTTGGTAGGTAGAGACGAGGTCCTTGCATGAAGATGAAACTTTGAAAGATAAGCAGTTTGAAGGAAGCTGGTAGGCAGAGGCGAGGTCCTTGTATAAAGATGGGGCTCTAAAAGATAGGCACCAATGTTGGAAAACAGAGATGATGTCCTTATATGAGGACGATGCTTTGAAAGATAGGTAGCTTGAATGAAACTAGTAGGCAAAGGTGAGGTCCTTACTTAAGGAAGAGGCTTTGAAATATAGTAGATTTGATGAAAGCCGTGATATAGAGGTGAGGTGGTAAAAATTCAAATGTTGGAGCTCATGTGGTTTTCGAACCTCTGAGCTTATGAGACATTTTTAAATTTCATGCCAATGATTTTAATGGTTTTGCGTATTTCAAAGAAAACCAGATAAGACATTGCTTGCTTCCAAGACATTCGTCGCCTAGGTTATAATTGTTAATGATGACAGATGGTTACACGGGTTTGAAGTCAACGATTACATGCGCGTTTGAGGTGCAACACCTCATCGGACCCTTAATTATGTTTAACATTTCTCTTAACGGCTTGGATGAACTGATGAGTGAATAGGAAGATGAATCTTTATTTGATTCAATGGATGACGTTCATCACCTCTTCTAGCATAAAAACTCACACTTAGTGCCATTTTGAAGGTAATGCAATTTTACATACTCAGCTATACCATTTCTCTTCTTCGTTTTATATATTTATACACTACATCGATTCCCAAACACCTAAGTGGTTTACATCTAAAGCACGTCTCACACCCAATACATTACATCTCATTAATTGACCTGATGGTCAAAAAGATTGTGGCTGCCTTCTCCACTGGAGATAGCCACACGCAACTAACGATTAATCTAAATGTGTAGGAGCAAGGCTACGTGGATGTGAGAAGTGTCAGAATCTGTTAACCACGTCACCCCTACAAAAATTACAGGTCAACAAAATTAAAGTGTAGTTATTCAATTGAATAAAATTAAAGTTCAATTACATGATTGATATACACGAAAATACGAAAAATAGAGGTATCATTTGTAAAATATTGTCTAGAAAATACCATTGGAGTGATTCAATCGATATAGACGTCCACTTGAAGTGTAAGATGTGTTGTCCTGAACCCTTACCCATATGGCCTCGCCATCACGGAATAAGCGTCCCCTTGTTATCCATATGCGAGATATCGCCTTAGCTTTCTGATAAGTATAGATTTTATACTTATTTTAATTTGTAATTTTATGTGTTTGTTGAAAACATAATTTATGTTGATTTTTATTTGTTCTCAACATTTTAGGTGATTAAGAGTTTGGATGGAGAAGATGGCGACACGTAGAAGTCGAGAAAGATCAAAAAGAAAAGTAAACATATAAGGAGTGAGGATGAAACGTGAGAATTGACAAAAAGAGACAATTCAAGTTTGGGACTATAATGAACAATTCTAAAAATTTGGGGATTAAAACGAACAAAGTTGGAGATTTTGGGGTCTTAAGGTGAAAATTTCAAATTTCTGGATGAAATTCAAAATGTGTGATAAGTGTATTTTGTGCAATTAAATGGATTATATAACTAGGTTTTTATGTCATCAGATTATTGATTTGTAACTTGGATTACTTCCCTTTTGTTTTCAGTTATGGACTTGTTTTGAAGCAATTGGAAAATAATGAAGGATTAATTGGCTATTGGATGCAATGTTGGGGGATCAAACTCTACATTTTGGAAATTGAAGAACTTAAATTGAAATAAAGAGTACATGGGATGCATAAAAAAATTTGTTTCAAGGACTAAATTGTATTATTTGAAAAAATTGAAGCCTTCAAAGTAAAAAATGCATCGGGATTGGAATTTGGCCTTGGGTGCACTTGGACTCCTTATTAGACAAAGTGATAATTATCCAATTCCCTACTTTTCATTATTCAAATTCAAAAAACAAATTTCGAGTTTTATTTTTAAAAAATCAGATATTTTATATATAAATACAGAATTTTTATATTTAATTAAATATTAATAATATTATTATAAAAATTAATTTATACACACCCCCTACCCTATCTACCCCAAAGCCTAAAATCAATTAACCCATTTCCTCTCCACTCTCAATTCCTCTTTCTCTCTCTTCCCGTCGCTCTCTCTCTCGTCTCTCCTTCGCACGTGAAAATGGACCTCACCCGGGTGAATCGTTTCCTTCGGCCGGCGAAGAAGCCGCGGCTAGGCATGGCAGGAAGCACTCCCTCTTATTCACCGGAGAAATCGCGGTCGTAGGGGAAGCTTCGAGTAGAATAGCTGGACGAAGCTGCTTTCCCCAAATCAAGTTCCCATCATCATTGAAGGTTCCGATGGGCTTCAAGGCAGTAACACAGCAGTTTGTGGTAAACCTAGCCACCGGCTTCCGAATAAGTGGTAAGCCGCGAATGGTGGTGGCGTTGGTTAGCACACGAGACTCCATTTTGACTATAGAGAGAGAGAGAGACCGCAACACGAGAGTGTCTAAATGAAAGGTAAGCTGAAAAACCCTAGCGGCGCAGACGGTTGGTAGGGGGTTATTTTGTGATGGTGGTTTGCAATGGTGTTGGATTTAGTGGTAGCGGCTTTGTGGTAGGGTGGTGGTGTGGTGGATCTGATGGGATATGTTGGATCTGGCGGTGGTGGATGTGGTTGGCTTGGTGAGTTGCCGGCTGTGGAGGATTCTGTGGTGGTTTGCGAAAATGTGTGGTGGGTTTTGTGGTGATTATTCGGCATGTTTCGTTGTGGTTTTTCATGTGGTGGCTGTCATTGGGTTTTGCGGATTCTTTCCTAGGGTGGTGTAAACGGAGATGGAGGTGGTGCGATATTGTTGGTGCTGGAGATTGTGACCTGGACTGTAACTTGTGACTTAAGTTGTGACGTGCGTTGTGACCTGGGCTGTGAACTTGTGACATGTGACTTTGGCGGTGGTGGAGCGATTTTGTAGTGGTGCTGGTTGCTGGATGTCACGGTGAGTTGGTGTTGGTGTGGGCAACTATGGCTATAACCTGACCTGTGACCTGGGCTGTGATTTGTGACATGGGTTGTGAACTTGTGACGTGCGATGTGACCTAGAATGTGAACTTGTCTGTGGCTTTGAACTTGTGAATTGGGCTATGACTTGAAATATTAAACTGCGGCCATGATTTGAAATCCAAACAACTTTGAACCAATAAAAGATCCAATTAAACAACACTAAAGTCTCCTATCTATTACATGTTCATATTTAATATTTAGACAACCATTTAACCATCAAATGCGGACGATGTGCTGATAGTGAGCCCTATCATGATATCAATCATTATAAACAAACAATAATGCTTTGTGACTTGTGACCTGGACTGTAACTTATGACTTGTGACCTGGGTTGTGACCTGAGTTATCATCGAAATATTCACCGGAGTTGGAACAATCGTCGGAATCAGAGCAGTCGCCGGAATAAATTGACGGCGGAATGGCCGCGGAATGTTCACTAGTATCGGAACAGTCGTCGAAAACGGTCGTCAGAATCGAAACAGTGCCGGGAATGGTCACCGGAATCGGAGTAGTCGCCGGACGGTCATTGGAACGGCGGGGGTGGTGTAGGTGGGTGGGTTAATATATATATATATATATATATATATAGGTCAAAAATCTGATTTTTGAAATATGAAAAATGTTTTGTTATTTTTGAAATAGTGTAAAGATAAAATAGGATTTATGAATTTTTCCCTTAAACAAAACTTGGTGGCTTATGGGAATTGTAAAAACAAAGGAAGCTGCCGACTAGAAGAAAAGAGAAAGAATTGGAGTCCATTTTGAATTCTAGGGAAGTTGGTTGTTGTTGGGAAAATATTTTACACCCATACAGAGGCAGAGAAGACAGAAGGAAGTCGGCACACAAAGCAACTAGAGAGGTAAATAATTCCAAAATTCTTGTGCAAAAAATTCATCAATAATTTGTACAAGAAATTTGTCAGTTAATCACGTCCCGTCAATTTTTCAGTGATATTCCACTTTTATTTGTTTAATTCCAACATTATGCTAGGCTAAATTATTTTGTGATACGATTTTCGATGAACCTTGTATCATAAACTTCTAACTTTTGATCTTATTATTGTTGACATTGAGACCACGTTTTCTATTATTAAATGATTGACATGGATTTAATTTTCTCTACAATTATATGTGCAATAGTTATATGAGTTTTGTAACTTGTTTTTACTTCAAAAGATGGAAAATAAGTTAAACATAGTATCAATTGTAGTAGAGTCCGATAGGGGATATAAATATATTGCTATACTTTACGTGATCTTTAAGTTCATACAAATCCATTAATGCATTCTTGTATGTTCACATTCGTTATAAAAATATAGTCTGATCACATGTGAGAATATGTTCAATTCTAATCGAGAGAGATTGTTACACAAATTATGAATATTGATCTTCATAATTGAATCGTGTTGTCAAATTTATAAGTTCCTAGTTAAATGAGATTGATATAAGGGGATTCAGGATCTTAATACGCTTTTATCATTATAAAACTTGCATTTAATAATAATCTAACATTTATTGTAGTTAAGTTAGGTATTGCATTCATAAGTAGATTATTTGATTTATAAACAAAAATCACGAATTTCTATTATTTTGGTTCAGATTAAATTTGATAGTTACTGATTACCAAATTAACGACTACTAAATTATCAAGTGATTATTAATTATATGTTTTTATTTTGACCCTACGTGCGGGATTAATCAATCAAAAGCAACAAGTCACTTTTAATTGTTTCTATATGATTAAGCATACATATCCAATTATCCTATATTTGAATACCGCAGTAATAAAGAAAGCAATAAATAACTAACACCAAAATAATGACGGAGAAACCCAATTAGGTAAAAACTTCGGGACTAAACCAGTTACCTCCACTATAGACAATATGGATTACAGTTTGTTTCCATCCTAGCAAATTCCACTAGTTCCTACTGTTGTAATTCATGTAATCTCCAAGATCTTCTGTACCCACCAGCTTCCCGATCTTCTATAGTTAGATGACTAGATTTCACGATCTACTTCCTGTAACTTCCAAGATCCATTGTCTTCTTCCAACTTTCCGATCTTCTTCAATTATCTCTTCCAAGTGGAATTCCAAGAATATCCAATTCTTGTGTTTTTTCTGTACTTGTAGTCCACCTCTCCAAATGCCCGACCGAGAGAATACGTTCTTCAAAGTGTTAAAAAAGTCGTGTTTTGGATTCAAGAACTTTGATGTTTTCCCAAAACTTGGTTGTCGGAGAATGATATGAATGATTCTACCAAGGAATTGTGTTCTTGGATTTCTCAAAAGATGATAAGAATATATTATACCAAATAGGCACAATGAGACAACCACCACTTTCGTGCAAGAGCATATGTATTTATTGTTGGAGGTATATGAGTAGTATGAGCCGTGAAACTCTCCAAAATCACAAATTGGGGTTAGTCGCGTAACACTGTCGCTCGAGTGAGGGGGACTTGTAGCTCGAGTGACGCCTGGGCGAGAAGCGAGTGACAATGGTTCTGTTTCTGTCGCTCGAGCGATGGCTAAGCGTAAGGCTAGCGAAGTTCCGACGCTGCTTCTTTCTTGTTTCCAAACTCGAACTCGAACCCTATATTACCTAATTCAACTATACAAAATTGAACTTCACTCCTTGACTTTTACACATGTTCAATTAAGTCTTTTTTGTTCACAGAATTGCCAATTACAATATTGAACCTAACAATCTCCCCATTTGACATTCTGTGACAAAACTATACAAATAAAGTCAAGGAGTAAAATAAATCAAACTATCAAATTAAACTACCCAAGTTACCTAAGCACTATTTCTTATATTCCTTGTCAAACCTGTTTCCTGAAATCCAAATCTCAAATACTAAGTGTAAATGCACGTGATACAGCAAATCAAAAAACTCATGAACACAAATAAGCATGCTAGTTTGAGACATGAAATTAATTTTAATCAAAACACCAATCGACACATTAACATCACAAAATATCAAAACTCAAACAGTCATGCTAGTTTTTTGTCACAAATGACTAAGGGTCTAAAAACAGTTGATTGCATGCAAAAGCATAATTAACAAGTAGTAAACCTCACCACATACTCAGTTTAGGTAAGAATGGAGTAAATTGTATAAGCAACTCATGTGTAAAGTGTCACTAATCCAAGGCAAACAGGACTCCAAACTTTAATTTTATGATAATGGACATGTTAAACATCAATGTCAATAAGTGTATTCTCCTACTAATAAAAGTCAAACCATAAAGCACAATAGGACCTATAAATTAATACTTTTTTTCATGTATCAAATTTTTCCCCTAAATTTGAGCATATATACTTTTTCACATATGTCAAACTCGTCATATTTTTCACATCTTCCATATTTTCCAAGGTCATTAGTTTTTCATCTTAAGTGTAGCTCCTTCTCCATTGAGCAACTAAGATAATCCATGTAGCGAGTTTTAGACTGATTAACCCAAGTTAGCTGACCATAGGTACCAGGTTTTGAGATACCTTGTAGGCTTAATTGCTTGAGTCAAATAATATCGAAGAATAACATTAAGATATTGAGCTTATTAGGGGATATACTTAGGCTTAGGTCTACTAAAAGTGGTCAATTCATGTTCGAAGGCAACTTACCGACAAGTGACTATCATCACAAATCTCACACATGTAGTTAAGTCTCATTTACAATATAATAGTATGTGCAGTGCATATGATACATGAAGACACCTATACTAAATACTTCATATCAACCCAAGCAAGTAGAGGAAACTATGTTACAACATATCAATTATGTCTATACATGATCACAACATGCAAGTTTAAGAATGTCATATATTATATTGTAATAAAGTTCCATTCCCATTTTTTTTGTTTTTCAGTTTTTCAATTTTTATTTTATTTTTTGTGTTTTTTTCAGAAAAAATGAATGTGTCACACAAAAAAAAAAATCGAACACACAAACAAAAACAAAATGTGCATGTGCTAGTGCAAACATGACTGAAATGCATATGCTTGAAACTAAATCCTAAATAAACAAACAAATAAATGTGATGCATGCAAAATTCAATAACACATAACAATTATACACATGCATGCACCAAAAATACCTAATCAGCTAGGTATATGAGTGCTTTTACCTTTAAGAGTACCGTGATCTATATCAAAGTTTTTAAGATCACCATTTTTCACCCAAACTTGCCTAGTACGAGAACAATTCCCAGACAATTGTGTCACCAACTTGGTCAAACGACTCACTTGATTAGTAAGGAATCCAATTTGACCAACAAATCCTTATTTATATTCCTATTAATGCTTTTGATTCTTTGTCTATTCAGAAATTGAAGACATATAGGGCGTATGTGTCATAACTCATCGCAGTGAAAGTAGGTCTAGAAAAACCTAGGATCAATGTTATTTAGATGCTGATGTCTATTCCTAAGTCGACGGATCCTACGCTATCTAATAAGCCACTGTCTAACAAATCTCTTATTTTTAAGATCGGGGTTAGACACATGTTTGGGTTGGACAGTAGTAGGGACAAATGTGGTCTTAGAAATACTAGTACTATTTTCCTTAAAACCTAGACCTCCCTTATTTATAGTCGGCTTACTAATTACTAAAATGTTATCTAACTTTTCAGAACCACTAGAGAAGATAAGTAGTTGAGACTTATAATATTCTAGATTGCTCAGAAGGTTTTTAACCTAGATTTCTAAGGTCTCTTTCTCAGTGGTCAACCCGCTAACTCTCCTAGAGGACTTCCCAAGCTCACTGGTTAGGTTCTTAACCCGAGTCTCTAAAGTTTCATTCAAGGATCTCACTTCACTCATAATCAATGTGGATTCCTTAATGTGCACTACCAACTTCTCATTTTCCAATTCAAGTTCATTATTCTTCGCACTCAATGGTTTGTTTTAGTAAGAATCTTAAGACTCTCCTTATACATCTTATCATAAGCCTCTTGGATAACTTCATCACTATCAGAATATTTGTCACTATCAAATTCTTCTTTTGAATACTCACTACTACTTATGTTCTCACCCTTCTCACTCCCCTTATCAGATTCATTCTTAATTCTCGTAGTAAAAGCAATATATTTTCCACTTTCCTCATGAGTTGATTTCGCACTCAGATTGTCCGAGTTAGACTCATTGTCAGTGAGAGTAAAATTCATATCCTAATCCAAATTTCTTATACAGCTAGTGCATTCACTCCTAAAGTGGCCAAATCCTCTACAATTATGACACCTCACAGTTTTAGAACTCTTAACCTAGAACCACTTTTATGCTTTTCTTGAGGTTTTTGTTTATTCTTAAACATTTTTCGAAATTTGTTACCAAGGTAAACTAACTCCTCTTCATTAGGAAAATCAAAATCTGGTGACTCTCTATGACTATTTCTCACAGTATTTAAGGCTAATAACTTATCGTTTGTAGATATAGCTAATGTAAGTTCATAAGTTTCGGAGAGATCCAACCAACTCTTCAATTTTAAAGGACTCTAAGTCCTCGTTCTCCTCTATAGCCATGACTTTAGACCTAAACCTTTCAGGTAAGGATTTAAAAAATTTTCTTACAATTTTAGGTATGTATAAAACTCATCAAAAGTTCCATTCTCTTTCATCATAATCTCTTCAAACCTAGTAGTTAATATCTGTAATTTAGAGTTCTTAACCGCCTAAGTTTCCTCATATGTGATTTGTAGGATATCCCAAACCTCTCTGGCTACCTCACACATAGACACTCTCCTAAACTCTTCCAGGGATACCGTCATAAATAAGGCATGTAAGACTTTACTATTTCAGTTACATTCATCTAAGTTCGTCCTAGTCAAATTAGCAATGAGACTGGGGATTTCTTTATCATCAACCATAGAACTAGGTGTAGTCCAACCATTCACAACACTCAACAATATACCCTCATCCATAGATTTCAAAAAGGCTCTCATCTTAATCTTTCAGTAGGCATAATTACTACCATCAAAATAAGGCGGAATAGATAATGAACTACTCATCTAAATAATATTAGGTCAAAGATCGAGTTTGGGCTATGATACCACTTGAGAGTTACGGATTATCAAATTAATGGCTACTAAATTATCAAGTGGTTATTAATTATCCGTTTTTAATTTTGACCCTACGTGCGGAATTAATCAATCAAAAGCAACAAGTCACTTTTAATTGTTTCTAGATGATTAAGCATACATGTCCAATTATCCTATGTTTGAATACCGTAGTAATAAAGAAAGTAATAAATAACTAACACCAAAATGATGACGGAGAAACCCTACTGGGTAAAAACTCTGAGATTAAGTCAGTTACATCCACTATAGAAAATATGGATTACAGTCTGTTGTTAGCCTAGCGGATTCCACTAGTTCCCACTGTTGTAATTCATGTAATCTCCAAGATCTGCTGTACCCATCAGCTTCTCGATCTTCTACAGTTAGATGATGTCTAGCCAACTCCACTAGACTTTTCGATCTACTTCTTGTAACTTCCAAGATTTACTGTCTTCTTTCAACTTCCCGGTCTTTTTCAATTGTCTCTTCCAATTGGAATTCCAAGAATATCCACTTTTTGTGATTTTCCTGTGCTTGCAGTCCACCTCTTCCAACGCCTAGCCGAGAGAGTACATTCTTCAAAGTGTTAAAGAAGTCAGGTGTTTTAGATTCATGGACCTTGATATTTTCCCAAAACTTGGTTGTTGTATCTCAAGAATGATATAAATGATTTCACCAACGAATTGTATTCTTAAATCTCTCAAAAGATGATAAGAATATGTTATACCAATGAGGCACAATAAGACAGCCACCATTTTCATGCAAGAGCATCTGTATTTATAGTTGGAGGTGTATGAGTAGTATGGGCCATGTAAAACTCTCTAAAATCGCGAACTAGGGTTAGCCGCGTAACATTGTCACTCGAGCGAGGGGACTTATAGTTCGAGCGAAGGGTATTCGCTCTAGTACGCATGGGCGAGAAGCGAGCGACAATGGTTCTGTTTGGGTCACTCAAGCGATGACCATGTGTGAGGCTAGTGAAATTCTAACGCCGCTTCTTCCTTGTTTCCAAACTCTAAGTCAAACCCTGGGCTACCTAATTCAACTATAGAAAATTGAACTTCACTCCTTGACTTTTACACATGTTCAATTAAATCTTTTTTGTTCACAGAATTGCCAACTACAATATTGAACCTAACAAAATTAATTTGAATTTGAACTAGTACAATTTATGTGGTAATGATACTTGGATTCAAAATCCATTTTACTATTTTTTTTAACAAACTGTACACTTACTATAATTTAAACGTAAAATATTTTCGTGACAATGTGCGTCGGTACTGTGTGCGGCCGAATAAGTATCGGGATACATATATTATTATTTTTTTGTTTTTTTTTGTGACTTATTTGAGGCATTTTCTCACGATTTTCAAGTTAAAAAGGAACCCCATTTTCTATTTGATTCTTTAGAGTTGGACAATTTGAGGAGTTTTCCTGGAGAAACACGAGGGAAAAAAATGCAATCTAGGATTTGGAAGATCGCAGAAAATGAGAAAATCCAACTCAGTGCAAGATTGATTTTAGTCTTCTATTTTTCTACCAAAATTCGATGATGTCTTCTTGTATTTTTCTTGTTCAATGATGATGTATAATTAAGCCCTTGTTTTTTTTTTTAATGATACCCAGTGGCGGATCCAGCACCTGGCCAGCCCACGCGGCCGCCCGTGCTGGATCCGCCGGGAGCTTCAGGAAGTTAGTCGTCGACCGCCTTTCGCCGGAGAGAAACGAAGAAGGTAGGCGCCTGAAATGGTGAGAAATTGATACTTACAATGGAGTCTACAATTAACGTTGTTGCGTCTAGAAGATTCCATGGCTGCTGACATAAGTAGAAGAAACTGGAATGTTGTTGTCCACCACCAATTGAAGGAAAAATCCAGAATTTGGCTGAACTAAAAACCACCGACATACTAAAAGGATCAACCACTGACTTTGTTAATTATATATATGTGTGTGTTGATATATATATATATATATATATATCTGCGTGTGTGAAGGAGAGCAGAGGGATAGAGAAATGGAGGCACACATATATATTTGTTGTGTGTGAAAGCAGAGAGAGGGAAAAAAACGATGAGGAGAGAAACAGAGAATTGAAAAGTGAGAAGTATAGTGCAGGAGAGAGAGAGAGAGAGAGTCCATTGTGGGTATTATTTTAATTAGTGGAGTGTGTTCAAAATGGGTAAAATCTGTTTGGTTAATAAAATTTTATTTTCTTTGTTAGTTTTAAACTCAACAAATACTTTGGGTATTGTTGGAATTATTATATTTTCATATCATTATGTAAGAAATTTTTTCATTTGATAATAATTATGAACAAATACGAGTACCATGGTAGACTGTTATTAATTTCAAAATGTTACTGCTCTACCTACTTGCCAATTTCCAGAAATTTAGGGCGTTTTTTGTTTATTCTTTGAATTTCCTCTACGTTGATTATCTTCTAATAAAGCTTCATAGTGAGTTCTATTGGCAGTCTAAATGAATAATTTTGTGAATTCTACTACTACCTGAATTTTTAGATGAGATCGTTTGAGGTCAAAATTCAAGTTTTGCGGTCTTCCATATGAACATTGGCTTTCATGAAAAGTAAATTGGCTTCGAATGGACGAGTTGAAGACAATTTAAATTAGTCTTCTAAACTCTGAAAACGGGTAGTTTAATAGTTTACATAACATAAATAGAGAGACCGTCTGCTTTTTCACTTTTACTTTATTTGTGGGACAAACTTTGTTCCCAATGTTCTTCGGTCATCGGTCACGATCATGTCATCGGTCAACAGTCAACGTGTCCGCCCTAGCTGAAGTAGAATGCTGGATTCGCCCCTGACGATACCTAACATTTTTATTGAAAAAAAGTAAGGAATAGCTTGCATTTGATTCCCTTCAATCTCTGGATTTCAAAGCATGAAAGGCGAGTAATGGAAGTAAAATAGCTAAACACGGTGGCAAATTTACATGGGAGGTGGATTAGTCCATCTTCTCTTCATTTCAGATTTCCATCGAACCTTCTTCAGTTTCCCATCTAATCCATAGTCCCTTTCCATAACAAGGTTGATTCCCTCGTCCGAATACCAACCAACACCAATACAAAGGATTCCATCCTTATTCACGTCAACATAGGCAGTAACGCCTCCAGGCAGCCACATGACAGTAACATCTTGCAAGTCCGGCATCTCTTCCTCTCCAAAGTAAACTGGATTATCCGGCAAGCTTCTTTTTTTTTTTTAGATTCTCGGTGCAGAGATACACGTATGGTGTGCCATTACTTTCCTCGGCTGCAATCTCTTCTTCACCATAGATAGGAGTTGCACTCATCTCGAAAACCTTCCAGGAGCCTGTCAGCTCAGATTGAACTCTTTTTCTCTGAGAAAATGACTTCAAGTCTGCCTCGAGGTTACTGTTGTCAGAGATATTGGCTGGACCATCCCATTGTTCTTCATAAATTGCAAACCTCATAATTTGGATATCTGAACCCCCATTACTGAACTCTATAGTATGCACCACTCACAGTCTTTTGTGGCACCCTTTAACCAAGCATTGTTCAAACTTGAAAGTTGGGGAAAGGTAATATTTAGATGCATCAATTTCTCCCAAGGGAATATCAACTGAGCCTCTTGAATAAGATCCATCCTCGAAGAAGACAAGGCCAGGTTCCATTCCCATGACATCTTCTTCCATCACATCACTCCTGGAAAGGTCAAAGGACTCATGTTTTGGCAGAGAGTGACCTGCTAAATTTTTATGGGCTCTTGACTTCCATTACTGCTTCCATTAAGTAGAGCTTCACCATAAGGATTCAACGTAATCCAATTTATTTATTTTTGTATTTGAGATTTCTGAGCCCCAGAAGAAGGTGCTGTTGCCTTGATATAGGAAAGGGTATAGCAGTCAAATAGGTTCTCATCCTTTCTCCCTATCTCAATTGGCTCCATTTATGCAGTGATTGGAGAAAATACAGCTCCAACTCCCTTCCATATACCACTGACACTACTTGTAAATGTATTCCATACAGGTCGAATAACGGGTTCCTGAGTCTGTAAAACCGTTTCGACCTCCATTAACATAGAACCAGACACCATGACTCTATCACCTTTCCTATTGGAATTCTTCATTCTTCTCCCTCCTCTCTTTTTCCTACTCAATTTCTCCTTCTCTTTATCTGCTTTCGCTATTTCGTCGTCAATGCTCCAAACATTTTCTTTGCCCTTGACTTTCACTCACCCTCTATTAGTATCGTTAAACTTGACTTTCCCACTATTTTTACTGACACTGGAACTCCGATTGTTATTTCTCTTGTCGAAATTGCACGAAACAGAGGGATAGGAATTGCGCCTACGAGTACAAAAAGAGAAAGGGAATTGTTGCTGGCTGTGTGTTAGTAAGAGAGTACTGAGGGTTTTGCAGGCGTTTATATATGGTGATTGCATTGTTCTTCAGCTACAGAGTGTGAAATTGGCTAAATCTAGTTAGGACTTATGATGAAACCTAGTTTGAATTCTTGATTTTGATTATCAAGTATTGAATTTTCATTTAATTATTGGGTATTTTTTTGATTAAGTTTAAAATTTTGATTATTTTTCCAATAATTGTGGGGGCGGCAATGAAACCGAGATATCATTTGCTTGTATAGACCAATATAGTCAAAACTGGGTATTTAAAAAGAAGGTAGAGAGAAACTTCTTTTGCTTGGCAGCCTTTACATTAATTTCTTAATGTTGAATGCATCTAAAAGGTTGAAATTAGCGTAGAGATATAGCTTCATCAAATATGATTTATTCATCTCAAGAGAGATCATCATCAATTAGGATAGAGAGATTCGGCTGGGTATCATGTTAAATATTGGGATAAATTTCATTCGCAATAACTATATTTTGGGTAATTGGCGCAAAACGTCCCTACCTATGACGGGTTTCGTGGAAAACGTCCCTACGTTTGATTTTTTGGTGCAGAACGTCCTTACATTTGCATTTTTTTGCGCAAAACATCCTTTTCACCAATTTTTAACCTAAAAGGACTATTATACCCTCCTATATAAATAAATAGAAAAGAAAAGAAAAGAAAAATAAGGAATAAATTGCAATCTTACTCCTAATCTTTTTAAAAAATGCAAATGAGTCCAAAATTTATAAAAATATTAAAAAAAGAAAAAAAATATCACTCCTCCACATCCTCCACCACCACCAACGTCCATGCCACCTGAAAATTCCCCTCCACCTCCAGCTGCTAAACCACCCCAAAATTGACCTTCACCTTGGGCATCAAGCCTCCAGAAAGTTCACCCCTTCCAATTCCAACTCATTATCTCCACCATCTTTGAATTCTCAATAACAGAAAATCAATTTAATTTCAATCACAGAAAGTCAATTTAATCTCAATCACAGAAAAGGCGATTGGGGTTTGTAAATGGAAGGCACCAAGGATCGTTAGGTCGGTCTTGATTGAAACCTTCATTCTCGCAGCTCCAGCCTTCAGCTGCCATTTCAATTCAGCCTTCTTGATAAGGGCATTTTTTATACGTTTATTTTGGTTCACAAACATGAATAATTGTCGATAAACATTCGAAATAGAGCTTAATTTGTGTGAATTGTGTTTGTAGGGCAACAATGAAGATTATGGTGGAAATTAGAAGAAAAGTAGAGAAAATGGGCCAAAACGAAGGAAAACAAAAGTTCAGGAACCCAAATGCAAATAATCAAAAGATGACCCGATGCCAACTCAAGAGCGGACATAAGCTTAATCATACATTGAGGAATGCATGGGATGATTGGAGGACAAGAATGAACAAAAGAGGTCAAAACAAGAGAATAATGAAGTTGGAGGACCAAAATGAAGATATGTGATAGTTGTTTGTACCATGCGGCCGCAAGGTGTAATCTTCCATGCGGCCGTAAGCAAGGATGCAGGGAAAAATTTTGGAAAAAAAGTTACTCCTTGCGGGTGCAAGGAATTTGTCCTTGTGGCCGCAAGGAAGAAATTCGGCGCGAATTTTCTGGTTTCCTTATTTGACTCCAACACGTTTGGTAATGATTCTAGGGCAACTATAAAAGCTAAAATACGTCCAAAAACTAGGGTTATGCCTTCCTAGAGAGAAAAACAACCTTTTTGGAGCGAAAACGAAGGCAAGGACAAAGGATTTCACTCCAAGATCGAAGATTTCAAGCTTTACATTCAAGAATTGGGTGATGTCTTCTCCTAAATATTTTCTTTGTTATTTTAATTTATCCATGCTAGGCTAGGTTTTTAATTGTACTAGGTGAACGATGAACCTCGTATTGTGAACTTTTAATTTTTATTTTGCAATTTGATATTTAAACATGTTTGATGGATGTTAAATGATTTATATACACTTTCTTGTCTCTACAATTATATGCGCAATGGTTGTATGAGTTTGGGTGATTTATTTTATTCATTCGAAAGAAGGGAAATAGATTCTACAAGGTATAAATCATCGTAAGGTCCGATAGGGGATAGAAATATACCGCTATACTTTATGTGAATCTCTAAGTGTTTACAAAACGTCATGCATTCTTGTATATTGTATTTGTCATAGAAATATAGTCAAATGGTATGCTAGAATAGGTTCAATTCTACTCGAAAGAGATTATTGAATAAGTTAGAAACATTGATTCCTCAACCAATTCATCGTGTCGTCAAATTGTGAAATAGGAGTTAAAAGTGAACTTGCTTGGTGATTCGGGATCCTAATACG
Organism: Fraxinus excelsior; assembly: GCA_019097785.1. NCBI lineage: Eukaryota > Viridiplantae > Streptophyta > Magnoliopsida > Lamiales > Oleaceae > Fraxinus > Fraxinus excelsior. The sequence continues at coordinate 24,692,783 of CM032623.1, forward strand.
TTTTTTCATACATTAATTTCTTCAATTTTTGCATTTAACCATCATTATTGCATTTAGTTGAAATTTTAGTTTAATTTACATTTTAGTCATAGTTACTCATAAAATCTAGAACAATCATCTTGAATTTAATATATTCGGTTAAGGTCGAAATAATAATAATCACATTAAATCAATCCTCGTGGGAACGATACTCGAAATTCTAGGATTTCCACTTTATTACTTGTCAACGAACCGTGCACTTGCGATGATTTAAATTCGAAACATATTTCCGTGAACACTTATCCACCTCCCTCTGCCTCCTCCGACTCAGGTCTCGCAAGCCGCAGCTGCTTCGCCACTTCCGTCCCTGAGTCCATGAAGTTCCGCATGATAGCAGTTGTTCGATTCAAGCCCTAGACCAGTTGACCAGCTGTTTTGCCTCCATGACTGCCGACGATTCTCAACCCCGAAGAAGAAAAAATAGAGGCATGCCTGATTCCTTTACTCCCGAGCTCAAACTAGACAGTTGGGCAGACGTTAAAGGCCCTGATTTTTTTTTTTGAAACCCGTCCCTGTTCTGCAGCTAATCAGGAGAAGAGAGTTGGAGGAGAGGAAAGTTTTTTTTTCTTTTTTTAATATTTTTATAAATTTTGGACTCATTTGCATTTTTTAAAAAGATTAGGAGTAAGATTGCAATTTATTCCTTATTTTTCTTTTCTTTTCTTTTTTATTTATTTATATAGGAGGGTATAATAGTCCTTTTAGGTTAAAAATTGGTGAAAAATGATGTTTTGCGCAAGAAAATGCAAAGGTAAGGACGTTCTGCACCAAAAAAATCAAACGTATGGACGTTTTCCACAAAACCCGTCATAGGTAGGGACGTTTTGCGCCAATTACCCCTATATTTTCATTTAATGTCTTGTACTTCAGTTTTGTTCAATTTTGGGTAACACAATTTAATTTCATTTCTGTTGACGTCAAATGTTGTAGAGGTAACTTTTGGGCCAACAATAGGATATAAGATATTTTTATTTATAATAATTCCCAAGTACTATCGTTTGATCGTTCTATAAGCGAGGAAAGTGCTTAATCAAAGTGTTCAACTTTTGGAATGTTAAGTGAACCTGCCACCCCCGCTCTAAAAGGCCCGTTGGTCTCCATTTATAGGGAGGATGAGCTTCCCCTTGGTCGACTTGAGTCTTGTCAATCAAATCAATTATAGTGCCGAGCTTGGGAGGTGTGCCAACGATCTTGTCTTTGATTGGCCATCGAGGTCGGCCGCCATCGATCATCATGATGTTGGCCATGTTGTATTATCATAAAATGATGAGTTAACATCAGATGAGGCCCTTGCAGCTGATTGGTAGGAAAAGGAGATGCGACGTCATCTTGTCAGATGTCCTTCATTGATGGGGATTGGCTGGCTTAATAGTATGGCAGAGAGTCTGTAATTCTAAGATTACAGTGGTCATTGGTCCGAGCTAACCTCGGTGATCTGACTTGGACTTTAACACAAATTATGTGGTCATAAGATATTCATAATTTAACTTAGATCGGAGTTCGGAGCCCAACAATTACTCCACAAGGTCTGTGCTCACCTAGGTGTCTGTCATTCTTGCAACAATAAAGTATTTGACATGTTTCATTATTTGATGGGGTGAGCTCTCCATCACCTCTTTTAGCTTCCCTTGGAAGCTTTGTATCAAAACTACATAGTTTTAACTCATAAAATCTGGCCCTTTGTTTTCCCTCTTTTTCTTCATCCAATAGTAGGCATTGCACCTGTTGAAATTCCATCTTTTTAGACTTTCCTTTTCATTTCTATACTTTCAGCTTCCAAGTTTTTTATTTGCAATGGAAAAGGGAAATTTCTTGAGATTTTACTTTCTGTTTGAGTGAGGTCATCGTTTTCCCAAGTACGCCTTTAACAAGAACCTTACCTCTCTTTCTTTTTCCTCTTTCTCTATTTTTCACCTCGGCAACTGCATGAGTTTGGACAAGTTTAGGGTACATTCCTTAGCTAACCAACAGGACGAATCCATTTCCCTATTCCCCACTATTTCTCTACAAACTAGCCCCGATGTAGAAGAGATATTCACTCTGATTACTATTTCCATAGTTAATCCGATGGATATAGCTCAGCGTGTAGAGATGGCGCAAATCCTAGCACCATTTAGGGATGAAGGTAATAAGAAGGAGGTGACTTCTCAGAAAGATTAGGGTAATCCTTCGGGTGAGGAGTGGGAGGCCTCCACTTTTAGGTCAGTAATGATTGGGGATATGCTGGCGACTTGGAGAGCCAAGTACAGCATTTCGAGTTCAGTTGAGGTGGTCGTTCCTAGGTTTACTGACTAAACAACAATCTGTGGAAGGTTGTGTGGTAATTAACTCAGCCATTTTAATTGTCGGGCTTCGATTACCAATCCCTAAAGTTGTTCGTAGGTTTCTATCCTCTTAAGGAATAGCTCATACTCAACTTTGCCCTAATGGGTGGAGAACTTTGATTGCCACTTTGGTCTTATGGCATAGGTTGGGCTATCTTGTCCTGGAGAACGCGTTAGAAAGCAGACAGTACGAACGATATGATAACGACTGGGGCGCGAGGTCTGGTTCTTACAAAAAAATGCCAGGATAGGATAGCCCAACCAAAAAAATGCCATTTTTTTGTAACTCCCCGACCTTGCACCGCAGTCGTTATCATATCATACATAATGTCCGCTTTGGGAAAGCTTGGGCCAATCTTACCCCTCATGGCTTTCTGACGTGTCCCCTAGGATTCGAACCCAAAACTCTATCATATGAAAGACTTAAGTTGAATCTTGGTACCAATTGGGCAAGTTTGACCTCCATCATATGGGAGACTTCCAGTGATAGTCATAGATGTAGTGCAGTAAGACCATAGCACACTAGGAATTCACCAGCCCATCTCTCTTAAAAGCATCAAGCTTTGCCTTTAGTGTATGTTTGATGATCTTATTGATCGACTTGACTTAACAATTAGCTTGTGGATGGTTTTGTGTGGAAAGATGTTTTTGATACCAAGTCCTTCTTAAAAGTTTATAAGACAAGCATTGTCAAATTTCTTTTCGTTGTCAATCATGATGGAATAAGGTATTCCAAACCTACACACTATGAATTTCCATATGAAATCAGTGGTCTTTTTCTTGGTGATCTTAGCAAAGGGTTCGGCTTCAAGCCACTTAATAAAGTAGTCAAATGCAACGATTGCAAACTTGGTTCCACCATTTCCTGTGGGCATAGGGCCAATTCGATCAGCCCCCCCTCCCCCCACTTAGAAAATGGCCAAGGAACAATTACAAAATCGAGCCCCTCTAGTGGGGCTTTGTTGATGGGGTGTGGGTTTTGACATTTGTTGTACTTTCTTATAAATTCTAAGGCATCTTGTTTTACTGTAGGCCAGAAGTATCCTTAACGAATGATTTTATTGGCTAAGGATTGTCCACCGGAATGATTTTCACACACCCCTTCGTGCACCTCCTGTAAGTGTAAAGTGCTTCATCTTCATTTAGGCATCTTACCAAAGGGGTCGAATATCCTTGCTTATAGAGGATATTGATGATTAAGGTATACTTTTTTGATCTCATTCGGAGTCTTCCCACTTCAATGGGGTCTTCATGACATACTTATGTCCTTAGGTAGGAGGTAATTTCATCTAACCAGGTAGGCTTGGGGTCTACCATCATAGATATTGCTTCTACCCTTTCGATAATAGGGTAAGGAACTCTTCCTATAGGAATACTGTAAACTCTTTTATTTATTCGCTTGTGGCCAGTCCAGCTAAGTTGTCAATGTGACCATTTTGAGTTCGGGGAATTTGTTTAACTTGGATAGTTTGGAAATTTTTTAATTCTTTCTTAACAACTTGAAGATAGTTGTTCATCATTTCTTCCTTTGTTTGGTAGGTCTCATTAATCTAGTTTGACTACAAATTGTGAGTCACTGTGTACTATTAACTTGGGGATTTTTAAACTTTTGGCCATCCTTACTCCGGCTATCAATGCTTCGTATTCGGATTCGTTGTATGAGACCTTGAAATTAAATGGCAGGGATTCGCAAAATAGGTATCGATCGAGACTAATTAAGACCACTCCCACTCCTATCGAGCTTCATTATAGGAATCGTCCATGAAGAGTGCCCAAGAGACATCATGTGGGAGTTCTTCTAAGGTTTCAAATCTAACTCCGTAACAAATTTAACGAGAGCCTGACCTTTTATGAAGGTATGATGCTTGTATCTTATGTCAAACCGTCTGAGCTCCACATCCCATTTGACCATCCGACCTAAGGTGTCAGGTTTCTGCAATGTTTGCTTCAATAGATATTAGTTAAAATCTGAATGGGATGTTCCAGAAAGTATAATCTTAATTGCCTTTAAACCTCTTTGAGTATTATCGGTGCTTTCATTTCGATGATGGCCCGTATTTTATTTTTTGGATTTGCTTCGATCCCTCGACGATTTAAAAAATAATTTAAGAGCTTTTCGGAGCTCACACCAAAGGCGCACTTGTGCAGGTTTAGCTTAATCTGTATTTTCTCAAGATTTCAAACATTTCATCAAGGTGTTGCCAATGGTCTCTACGCGCCCGTACTTTTGACTAGCATATCATCAATATTCACTGCATGGTTTTGTCGATTTGTTTGGCAAACATGGAATTTACTAGGCATTGGCATGTGGCTTAGGTGTTCTTGGACAATTGGTTTGGGCTGGTAATGGACTTAAACTTGGGCCAAAGAAGAATATTGGACCAAGAGAAATTTAAAATAGATGTGGTGTAAAATCCGACCCAATAAGGAAATATTGAATTTTTAAGATTAAAAATCGTTTTTGAATTCTTATATTAAATGTTTTTGCTAGACAATTCGACGGACGTAAAATAAATTCTAAATTTGACGGAGACGTCGTAGCGACATAACTTAAGTTATAAAATTTATATTTTAAAATTTGGGTCGCTACAACCTCCCCCACTTAAATAAATTTCGTCCTCGAAATTAAACTTACTTGATTTGAAAATGTCTGGGCATTTGGCTAAAATCTCATCTTCTCCTTCCCAAGTTGCCTCTTCTCCACCATGTCTGCTCCATTGGACTTTAACTAAAGGAATATATTTATTCCTCAAGGTATGAACTTTCCTCTCAAGTATAACCGCAACAGTTTCCTCATATGGCGTGTCCTTGTTAACATCCAAGGATGCATAACTAACAATGTGGTCCGGATCATGGACATATTTCCTTTACATTGAGATGTGGAAAATATTATATACTGTTGATAGCTCTAGCGGTAAGGCTAACCTATAGGCCACGTTTCCAACTCTTTCCAAGATTTCAAAAGGTCCAATAAACCTTGGTCTAAGTTTCCCTTTCCTTCTAAACCTTACCACACCTTTCATATGAAACACTTTAAGGAACACTTTTTCACCAATTTCAAATTGTAGTCCATTTCGTCTCTTGTCAGCATAAGACTTCTGTCTGTCTTGTGCTGTCTTAATCCTTTCTCTGATCTTCTCCACCGCATTTACAGTCTGTTCCACTATTTCTGGTCCCAAAACCATTTTCTCGCCAACTTCATCCCAGTGAATTGGTGATCTGCACTTTCTGCCATAAAGGGCTTCATATGGTGTCATGCTAATGGTAGACTGGAAAATATTGTTATATGCCAACTCAACCAACGGTAAATGCATTTCCCAATTACCACCAAGGTCTAAAACGCAAGCTCTCAACATGTCCTCTAAAGTCTGTATAGTTATATCTGGCTATCCATCTGTCTGTGGATGATATGTTGTACTGAATTTCAATCTAGTACCCATGGCTGTCTGTAGGCTTTCCCAGAACTTGGATGTAAATCTGGTATCCCTGTCTGACACTATAGAAACTAGTACACCATGCAATCTTATAATTTCTCTGATGTACAACTGAGCATACTGGTCTAAACTGAAAGTCATCTTCACTGGTAGAAAATGAGCAGATTTTGTCAAACGATCAACTATGACCCATATAACTTGATGACCTTTAGTTGATCTAGGAAGTCCAACGACAAAATCCATTGTTATGTGTTCCCACTTCCATTCTGGGATCTCAAGTGAGTTCAACAATCCAGATGGACGTTGATGTTCGGTTTTAACTTGTTGACAAGTCATGCAATTCTCAACAAACAAGCCAATTGACATCTTCGTACCTCCTCGGTGTGCAGTATAAGGTGAATAATGTGCTTCCTCTAGAATCTCCTTCCTCAAGGTTTCATCTTTCGGTACACATAGTCTTCCCTTGAACATGATAGTGTCATCAGTTGATACTTCAAAACCTTTAACATTGCCAGCGAGTACTCGATCCTTAATCTTGCACAAAAAATTATCGTTGCCCTGAGCTTCTTTAATTCTGTCTCTGAGAGTCGGTCGAACAATCAAAGCAGCTATAATTGCAGTTGTGTGATGTGGAGAAGCTACAACTTCAAGTCTCATGTGGGCAAAATCCTTGATCAACTGTTCTTAACTGGTTATGGCAGCTAACTGTCCTTTACCTTTTCGGCTAAGTGCATCAGCAACAACATTAGCCTTGCCAGGGTGATAGTGGATAGTATAGTCATAATCTTTTACTAACTCCAACCACCTTCTCTGTCTCATATTCAATTCCTTCTGAGTGAAAAAATACTTTAGACTCTTATGGTCTGTGTATATCTCGCACTTACTACCATAAAGATAGTGTCGCCATATTTTTAAAGCATGAATTACAGCATCCAATTCCATGTCATGTGTAGGGTAGTTCTGCTCATGTGGCTTCAACTGTCTAGAGGCATATGCAATCACTTTTCCATGCTGCATCAGTACACATCTCAAACCTTGTTTCGATGCATCACTATAGATAACAAAACCTTTTGACCCTTCAGGAATAACCAAAACTGGTGCAGATATCAATTTCTGTTTCAATTCTTGGAAACTCTTCTCGCACTTTTCTGTCCACTGAAACTTCACTCCCTTCTTGGTCAACTGTGTCATCGGTCCAACTATTTTCGAAAATCATTCGATAAACCTTCGATAGTAGCGAGCCAATCCCAAGAAACTATGAACTTCATTCACATTGGTTGGTGCACTCCAATTAGTGACAGCCTCAACCTTGGCTGGATCAACTTCAATACCATCTGCGGTAACCACATGTCCAAGAAAACTAATTCGGTCCACTTCTTGAATTTTGCATACAACTTTTCTTGTCGAAGTGTCTGTAATACAATGCTGAGATGTTCCTCATGTTGCTCCTTGTCCCTTGAATAAATCAGAATGTCATCAATAAAGACAATTACGAACTGATCCAAGTATTGATGAAATACTTAATTCATCAAGTCTATAAAGATAGCTGGTGCATTAGTTAACCCAAACGGCATCACAGTGAATTTGTAATGAGGTTTTTGGTATATCATTGTCCTTAACCTTCAATTGATGATAACCTGATCTCAAATCAATCTTGGATAATACAGTGGTACCCTTTAACTGATCAAACAAATCTTCTATTCCTAGTAAATGATACTTATTCTTGACTGTGAGGCGATTCAACTCCATATAATCAATGCACATCCTCATTGATCAATCTTTCTTTTTCACAAAAAATACCGGCGCTCCCCAAGGAGATACACTAGGCCGAATAAATCACTTATCCAACAGTTCTTGTAGTTGCACCTTCAACTCCTGAAGTTCTTTCGGTGTCATCATGTAGGGTGCTTCAGATATGGGTGCAGCTCCAGGTACCAAGTCAATCGTGAATTCCACTTGCCTTATCTGGTGGAATACCAAATAGATCCTCTGGAAATACATCCACAAAATTACGCACAACTTGTACATCTGTAGCAGGTACCTCAGTTGCCTGAACACTAGTGATGCTCACTAGATATCCTTGACTGGTACTCTTTCTCAACATCCTTTGTGCTTTCAACGTTAATATGACACGGGGCATGGTTTTGACTTTCGTCCCAAAGAAGGTGAATTCACCTTCTCCTGGTTTTTGAAAGAGCACCTCCCTCTCATGACACTTAATCGTAGCGTGATTACAACTAAGCTAGTCCATGCCTAGAATGATATCAAAATCCCTCATGTCTATTAAGTACAAGTCTGCCTCTAAGTTCTTCCCATCTATTTCAAACTTAACAGCTTTCGACATCAGATCAGTGATAATAGTTTCACCTGAAGGAATACTAACCTCTAGAGCATCATTCACACTTTCACACACATTTCCAGTCTTAGCATGAAAACTAGCAGAGATGAAAGAATTCGTAGCACGATAATCAATCAAAACGATAACAGGTATATTGAATACTGATAGAATACCTATTATCACATCGGGATCTTTCTCTGCCTCCTTCTGAGTTAAAGCAAAAACTCGAGCCTTTCCCTTATTTGCATCTTCTTTACCCTTGAATTCAGGACATTCACCAGCAAAATGACCATGTTTTTTACATCTGAAACACATCCCCTTTCCGAGCAAGCACTCTCCATAGTGTTGCTTACCACACTTCGGGCATACGGGTTTCTCAGTGCTAGCCTTTTCCTCAATTTTTTCCCTTGATTTCCCTTTCTTGTTCTGATATCTGCCTTTGCCCATATTCTGACTGTCCCATTTTCTTTTCACTGGTGCCTCTACGGGTTTCTGAGTTGTCTTTTCCAGGTTTGAGCGAAAGGATATAGCTTGTCCTCGCTCAATCGCTTCAGCATAGGTAGTGAGTCCCAAACCTGTCATGATTCATCCAATTTCTGGGCGTAAACCCCTTTCAAATCTTCTAGCCTTCTTGATATCCGTGTCAACCAGATGGATAGCATACCTAGACAGCTGGTTGAATTTCGTTTCATATTCCACCACTGACATACTTCCCTGCCTAAGTTCAAGGAACTCCGTTTTTTTCTTATCCCGGAAAGACTAGGGAAAATACCTTTGTATTATTAATTCCTTGAATCCTGCCCATGTCAGTTCAAGTTGCTGTGCCTCAATCCTGGTGCGTTGGTATGACCCCCACCAATGATCTGCGTCCTCAGCGAGCTGGAACACGACGCATGACACTTTCTGAGTGTCCGAGCAGGCTATGTGTTTAAAGATCCGTTCTAATGCACTTAACCATTCCTCTGTAGCTAGGGATCCCTTTCGACCATTGAATGTTGGTGGCTTATATCGGCGAAACTGTTCGACAACCATGCTGGTGTTATTTGCATTAGTATGTGGATTCGGTAAATTAGGGGCACTTAGTGGAGCTGTTGGGACTTGTTGCTGAGTAAACCTCTGGAGAGCATTCGCGAGGTCCCTTAATGCATTATTCCCTACATCACCAGTAGCAGTCTGGCCTAGGGTAACTTGTCTTGCAGCAGCCCGATTCGCGGGGGCTCGATTTGTTCTACGAGACATTCCCTAAACCATAACAATATTAATCTCAGCATCCGCTTAATTATGCAATTCACAATGCTTATCCAATAATAATAAAATCTAAAAGGAAAGAATCAAAGAAAATCAAAGTGGAGCTAAAAGCAAATTTTATTATTATCTCAAATTTTCCAAAAGAAAAACAAAATAAAAAAATTGCAACCAATATCTATAATCCGAAATATGTTCTCCAACTAAATTCCACAAACAATTCTTCCTTCATCTCTCTCTCCAACATTCATTTTGGCATATCAATTATGAAAGTAAATTCCGTTGGAATTGGTTACTACATGTTTTAGTCTAATTCCGAGGACTGAACTTATAATTTCTGAAAAATTTTAAATACTTTACATCACAAGTTCAACTCCTAAGCATAATAACTCATGGGAAAATTTTATAACATGTACTGGATACAAACTTTCAAACATTTCAAACTGCATCAATCATAGTAAAATTTCATTCTCATATAACTTTTCATTGTAAACATTCAAATTTAGATGCAGCTATTTAATAAATTCATGGTATCCAATAATTGAAAATTTTCAAACTTCATCAAATAAAACTTTCTAAACATTTTACCTTTTCGGAGTGGGCATGGCGCGGCAAGAGTGGATAGCATTCAAATTAAACACTAAACATTATCTCTTTTAAATATATTTTTTTTGTAAAATTTTCACAAGTCTACAGAAAGGTAGTACTGCGCTCTGATACCACACTGTAACACCCCAAATTTCATTTAACTCAAGGTCCTACTTAAGTCGAAATATCATGTAAATAAGTATATTCAATAATAGCCAAAGTACGTAAATATTTTTTTTCCCTAAAACTACAGCAAATTAACACTAAATGTGGAAACGTCATTTGAATAATTTACTCACATTCAAGAGTCAATACCAAATATAATAATCAAAGTGCCACAATTTGCAAAAATACTAAAATTTGAGATTAAATTGACAAAATGAAAACCGGCTATTAAAATACTAGTTTCAAAAATTTATAAATTAAATTGTCTATTATTTAATCATGATTATCCCGCTCATTGTCTTGCCTTGCCGAGCTCCTTAACCTGAAAGGGTGGAAAAATATTGGGGTGAGCATATCGAATTATACTCGGTGGGGAAATAGCAATCGATCCAAGTTAAATCTAAACATGAAATCAAATTATGAATATAATACCAATACAACATAATGTAGAAATATGTACTGTGGGACATCCCCAAGGACCCAATTACGATCCCAAACCTATTTACGGTCTCTGACAACATATTATAGCGCTTAACAATTTTTCACTGTAGGACAACCCCAAGGATCTACTTTCAATCTCGAACCTATTTACGATTCCTGGAAACCTTTTCATATGTATAAGCATTTTATCACAATCAAAATCACACATCAAGAATTAACATGGACAAAATAACAACAATTGCTTAAATGTAAATCTCACCTCAAAGTTTTGAAATTTTTTCTTGAAATTGAACGAATGTGATGTTATCGCGCTTTAAACTTTTCCCGCGACCTCATCTAGCAAGAAAAAAATTAATATAATTTAGGATACTAAGTCCTAATTAATGTTTTAAAACTTTTAGGGACTTGATAGAACTTTTTGAAAGTAAAGAAATGATTAATTTGATACTTCTTTAAATATTTAGGGTCTAATTATCAAAATTGGAATGTTTAGGGCCAATATGATAAAATTAGAAAATATTTTATATTTAATTTGAAGAATACATAAACTTTAGGGGTGGTGCAAGGGTTAAAATTAAATAGGGGACTAACTTAAACTTTTGGCCAAACTTAAGGATTTAAAAATGAATTTAATATTTAATGTCAAACTCCCATGCCCAAATTCTATTTTTACGCAACAGAGAGGTTACTGGTTTCGAAATCAACGATTCCAATTTGGGTTTTTCACATTTTTGAAGATTTCCAACAAAATTTGAGGCCGCAGAATCAAGTCTAATGCAAATGGTGGTTCATGCTACAGTATTCCAGGCGAGAGAGAGAGAATAGAGGCTGGGCTATGTCTCGTTTGGCAAGAGAAGCTGCTGGAAATCTCAGGTTTCGAGTGTCCTTCACTACTCCAGAAATTTCAATCACAATAAGAGTAAGATATAGAGAGCAAAGATTGGAGTATGACATTAAATATAGAGATTTCGTTTTCTTTTGCTTTTTCTCTTTTTTTTTTCTTCCTTTATGAATATGTATTGAGATGAAACATAGATTAAATAATTCGAAAGAAACTGAAAATTTATTTCTAGGAAGTTATCTGCATCGATTTGTAGAAAATGAATTACTGGTTCGAAATTGTAGCTTGAAATTGTAAGAACTGTGCAGTGTGTTAATGGATTAGACGATGATGATGATAAAATCAAAGAAAAATAATTGTTCCAATGTTGAGAGATTTACCTATTTGAATTGTCCAATTTTCTGTGAAGTTTTTTTTTTTTTTTTTTTTATGCAGCCGAGAGAGGGAATTTTGGGATGTGGAATTGATGGTTTTTAGGTTGATATTGTTGAGCCCTACAAACCTATGCTCCAGAATTTGGACAATTGGTTTGGGCTGGTAATAGACTTAAACTTGGGCCAAAGAGGAATAGTGGACCAAGAGAAATTTAAAATAGATGTGGTGTAAAATCCGACCCAATAAGGAAATATTGAATTTTTAAGATTAAAAATCGTTTTTGAATTCTTATATTAAATGTTTTTGCTAGACAATTCGACGGACGTAAAATAAATTCTAAAATTTGACGAAGACGACGTAGCGATATAACTTAAGTTATAAATTTTGCATTTTAAAATTCGGGGTCGCTACATAAAGTAATTTTACTGGTTATTTTTCATAGCAAAGCTATTCATATAAGTCTTATAATTCTAAAATCTTGTTAAGACTAGAAATCTAAACAATAATGTGTTCTCTCTCTAAATATACGTTTGAATATGTTAATTTATTATTTACTTATAAGTACATTTTTTGAAGTTCAAGGCGATGATGCAAAAGTAATTATAAAAGCTCTATTTATCTTTATCTTTTTGAAGATTCTATGAAGACTATTAAGAGTTATGTCTATCTATATCAGCTAGTTCAGGAAATACTGTTCTTCTTCTTCAGGTAAATTAGATCTCACATGTCTTCTATGTTTTTTATTCTCAATATTCTGCTTGTTATGTATTTTCTAAATTGTTTATTCAATATCCTAGTTAGTGTTGTCGATTTTTATATCCCGCAAGTGTACGAAACGTAACAAGTAATATAGTAGATCAATCATCATATATATAGTTCCCAAGAGAACTACTATCTAACAATTGGTTAAATTATTCATAACTATAAGTTGATCGAAAACAAATAATAAAGTTTGTGATTGGTGTCTAAATTATTCTAACTAAACTAAATTAATCTAACGTACACAATTTATAAAATGTGGGTTTTAAAAATACGAATGTGGATGCTAGGACTTACAATTTTATCTATGGATCCCCTTTAATACGCCAACCAAGATTCATTACTATTGTAGTGTTTGGTCAAATTCTTCTAAAGTATTCAATTTACCCCTCTCGAGTTCATTGAGTCTGTTTAACTAATTCAATTCTGCATCTCTATGTGAATCAATTTTAGTTAACAAAAAGTATTAGTTCTAAGAATTCTTTTAATGACCGCAATAATTAGTACACATATCTTTACACATTATACTAAATTACCCAATTTTACTATGCGGTCTAAACTTAAGACTCGCCTCTCGATTAGTAATAGATTCATAAAATCATTGAATAATTGGTTAAAGAATTCAAAGCATTAAATTCATGAATAAAATCAACACATCTGCATTTAAAGAACTAGAATCTATAAATAAATGGTTACATATAAATTACATTGTATGCCCTAACTATGAATTTAGTTACTCATAATAATGAAAGAAAAACAAAAAGTATAGAGTTCATAACCGGATTTTGAAATCTTGATCAAAGAAAGAATTGGATCTTGCACCAACAATCTTCTTCAATCTCAAAAGTCTTCAAACACTAGATTTTGTTCTTTGATCTTGATGATTATGTGTTTTTCTCCTCCCAAATTGTGTGGGAATCCCTCAAAAGTGTTAAAAACTTGTATTTATGCTCTTCCCAACGTTTGTGTCAAATATAGTTTTTATGGGCTTCAAAATGGGTCAAAACTCGCCCTAAATACATCACGGAGGTGCCTCGGCACGATGGGTGTGGCGTCACGGCGTCATCTCTAGGGAACATTTCAACATTGCACATCCTTTAATATTTTTATTATAATTTTCTCTCCCGATATCTAATTGAGGAGATTCAAATTGAGTTGTAAAGATAACTTAATGGGCTACAACTTTACCATAGTATCTATTTCCCAATTCAAATGTTTACTGGGCAAAAAATGGGTCTCAATCTCCGGTTGAAAATCTGGAACTCCCTTGTACGGCTAAAAATTAATTTGTGAAAATATCTTGGTCATATTTCACATCTTTTGACTTCTAATTCCATCCATTTGACTCCTAGCATTCTCGAATCTTCATCGTGAGTTTCAATACAACTTTTGAGTATTTACGGGATAATAACCCAAATGGTCATTGAACTTTGCAAAAGGTTTCCACCGGGTCACTGAACTTTAAAACTCACTCAAGTCATCAATGGACTTTGCAAAAGGTTTCCACAAGGTCATTGAACTTTAAAAATCACCATATTTATCACTAAATTTTGCAAAAGATTTCTACAGGATCACTAAACTTTGCAAAATGTTTCCTAAGATATCACTGAATCAGTTACCCCTGGGAAACCTTTACCAAAGTTTAATAATGAATGTGGTGATTTTTAAAATTCAGTGATCCCGTTGAAATATTTTGTAAAGTTTAGTGATGAATTTGGTGATGTTTAAAGTTCAGTTACCCTGCAGAAACCTTTTGCAAAGTTCAATGACTATTTGGGTTATTTTCTCGAGTATTTACACTTTAGTCACCAAACTTTGTTTCTTGTCCATTTTTCACTTCTTTCTTTCAAATCCACTTTCATTTATCGAGTTTCATCCAATAATACATTATATAATAAATTAGACTACAATTCCATTAAAAAATTACGAAATGTCAATATCTTAGCGCCCGAATAAATATATAAAATACACTTATTAGTTAGCAACACGAGTGATAATATTTTCAAATCCTTTCAATTATAATATAAAGAAAGTGAATATACGAAAAGTTAGAGATAATGTATAATGTACTTATAAATATGTAAAGTAGATTATTGGTGAATGATCTAAAACTTAAAAATAATTATTATAGTCCACTCCTATAAAATTGATGTCATTCCATCATTTTTTCCCAAAAAATAATGCTATCTAAAATCAGTAGTTCTAAAACAGAGTCTATGTGACTATATTTATCAATAAAACGAATCATGTGACATTATATTTAAGTAAATTTATCATTTAATGATATGTAGTTGTCACCTAAACTGATGCTGACATTAATGATGCTAAATAATATTACTTTTTTTCAAATCTAACGACTAAGAAATGAGTCATGTTTTTTATTTAGCTCATGCCATGTCATCCTATTTGCAGTGAAACAACTTAACAAAGAGCAGCAAGATCATTGTTCATATATCAAGTTGAGATATATCGTTCTAAATTGGCTATCTGCACAAAATATTTTTAATATCTGGACATGTTACATCTTTTTAGCAAATAGAAAAATGTCAAGTGTAATGGATCGGTGTGTTGAAAATATATTAAATAACATTAATAACATATCTAACATCTCTAACATTATACAAATGCTATTTTTTTTTTATTGATAAATAAAGGGCAAAATTGTGTGCTACATCAAACATTGTAAACAAGATTGTCAGAGTTGATGTACATGTAACAAAACTGAAAAAATAGTACATCGTAATTTGGAAAATTGAGCCCGTGTTTGGTATGAATTAAAATTCATATTTTAATTTAAATCAAAGTCAACATTTAATTTCAACCTTATATTTTATGGTCCCACAAACTTTTCAACCACACATTTAGCCATTGTTTGAGCCCCATTTTATCAAAACTCATTTTCGATTACACATTCTCCAATAAAATAATATTACACTTAAATTGATTTTTTTATTTTTAACCACGCATTCTCAAAAAATCACTATATAAAAATATATTTTTATCTCTAAATGGGACTCAAACAAGGCTTTAATCAACTTTTATTAAAATGTACTAAAATTGATTTTAATTCTCACCAAACGGGGCCGAGTTATTACGGGGAAACAGCCGGTCATTAATCACTGCGAGAGACACATGCAACTTGTTAATTTTTTTTTCCCAGTATTGTGTGCGCATATGTTTTTCTGGGACCTCTAAAATTTGGTCCTTGGAGGCTCATGGAGTATCAAGTGGGTCATCTTTTTGTGAGGTCCTACTACAACTTGATCTTTGCTGTCTCTATTGCTTACTTTTTCCAAACTTAGCCCCCGTTTGAGCCCCATATACACATATCAATTCTCTCTCTTCACACAATCCCATGTATGCACTCGTTGATTTTACCCCCTCTCTCTGTCTCTTTCGTTGATAGTTGAATATCCTTGCAAGAAGATCAATCTTTATCTAGTTGTAGATAATTCTATGTTTTTAGTTGATTCTTTAATTTCTAAATCAATGAACTAGCAATCTTGTTTGTTGGGTTGTATTTAAGATTGGTTTTTTCTTCTTCTACGAGAAGATTGAGTTTTTCTTCTACTGGGATTTATTATTATTATTTGGAGTTCTCGGATGTTCACTTGAGGATTTTATTGGGTGAGCTTGATTCTGAACTACTTTCCGTTGGGAACTGTCATTTGTGATTGCGATTACTGCTTGGAGTGAGACAATGGAAAGATTTATAGCCAGATTCATTCTTTAGCATTGAATATTGAAGCTTATTAAAAAATATGAAAAACTTCCTGAAGAAACTTCACATAGGATCCAATCAGTCAGAAAATTCAGAGAGGTCTATTTCTTCATCAAATGGCAGTAAGTTGAGTGGTGATTCACCAAATGGAAGGCTGTCACACTTCAGGTCTGAGCATAACAAACCCTTTTCAGCTATATCAGGATGGTTGAATTCTGTCACGAACAGGCATAGTCCTAGTCCCCCATCCTCTTCCAATGTGGAAAGAAGTGAGAGAATGGAACCTTCTGATTCTGTGGCTACTAATAGCTTGGATGTTGTTCTGGATGCAGTAAAGTATGATTCGGAATCGAGCAACTCTAGGGATCCTGATGTCGAAGAGGAGTATCAGATACAGTTGGCTTTGGAGTTGAGTGCAAAGGAGGATCCCGAGGCGGTTCAAATTGAAGCAGTAAAGCAGATCAGTTTAGGCTCTTGTACTCTTAAGAACACTCCTGCTGAAGTTGTGGCATACCGGTATTGGGTATGGTTTAGTATCTCATGTTTATCAATGTTATTTTTCATTTGCTTAGCTTAGTGTGCTTCGATTTTACTGGAATGATACAAAATTAGTACATTGTACAAAGTTACAATAGAACTTGGTTAGTCTACATTCAATTGATAAAAAACTGTTGGGTTTCTTGTTCTGATGATGCTTGAATGCAATTAAGCATTTCCATTTGAATGGGGTCCAGGATAAGGAAATGCCTCTTAGATATCAAAAGATACTAACTACTACATCTTAAAAATGGTTTGTAAAAGGTAGGACTATCAATGACCATGTAGTGTCTGCAAGTGCTATACTGTTCCATTAATTTCTTTGCAGATTTGTTGCTCGAATTTTGAATTTTCGAATTTCTTAACCCAGTTGAGTGAGATTGCTGACCGGGGTAGGGATTTAAATCATTATTGAATGGAAAATGATCCTGGTTCGCTAACTCTAGAAGGGAAAGAGTGAAAAAGAATTGGGACACTAGGAAAGGCAAGGATAATAATGTGCTCACGAACCTTCAATATTATACAGCCATCAGAAGGAAGGATAAGTTCTTCAGCTTGAGGTATTTGATATCTTAAAAATTTGTTTTGCACTTCAAATGAAAGGAGGAAAGACTGTCAAGATAAAATATGAGAAAACGGAGTGAAGAAAGTTAATAATTGATGAGATTTCACTGAAGTACATGTTAAAGGGAAAAATGTAGTTAACATATATTGTACAACTGTATATATTAGATAGATAATAATTGTATTTATCTTGTATAGAATGATTCTGGAGTGATTGTAGGTTATCTTGTATAGAATAGAACAATGTAGCAATCGAGAGAAAAGTATGCAATTGAACAATGACATAGGAAGTATTATGCAGTTGAGGGCTTCAGGTAACACTAAAACAAAGTCAACGTGAAAATCATGCAAAAAGTAGGCAATATCAACTTAGCATGAGATTGAGGACACATGAAATGTTTGACTTCAGTGGTAGGTGATTCTCACCACTGTTCAGAACCCTCATCTTCCGTTCAAAGGGAGGAACAACTGCTGCTACTTTGTTCGAATTTTTTTCAACCAACTAAAAGGAGGAAAAAAAGTTGCACCCTTGATTGTTGTCGAGACAAATTCTTCTTGTATTTTGTGCTATTCAAGGGTTATTGTGCATGAAAGGTGGTTATATGGCATGGATGGGTTGGTATATATGAATTGATGGAAACGGTTGGGATATTGATTTTTGGATTTGAGAACGAAAGATGTTTGGCCAATGAAAAATGACTTGCTCTTATACCAAATTGATGCAGGAGCATATTGAAGAACAAGAAAGAAAGGGAATCAAAGAAGAGAAAATTTGAGGGCAAAGAGAAAATCAATTTGTTATATTCAAGGGTACCTATTGCAATGAATAATCCCTCTATATATAGAGCGAAGAAACTAAAACAAAGCTAAATCAAACGAAATTCGACTAAACTAGAATTTTATATGAATATTAAAACTAATCTAATCTAATTTAAACATTCATAAATGGAATTAAACTCTATTTTAAAATCCTATCTATGCTATATCTCTGTCTCCATCAAATGCAGTGTTTCACATTTTTATTATATGGGATGGGATCATTTGCTATGTGGCTATACATTCTTAATTATTCTTTGACCAAAAAAAGGAAATGATTCTTTGTGTTGGAAAAGTCTATCAAATCAATCTTGATAAACATTGTTAGTTTTTAGGGAAGTTAGTTGTTAATGGGTGAATATCTTAGAAAATATTTTAGCTGATAACTTTTACTTGTAGTTATCAATTGCTAATTTGAGGCCAATTTGCTAAATGATTTCTTCTTTGGTGTTATCTTTCGTTTATACACGTTTATGGAATATACAAGGAAGTAAAATTACAATGGGGAATCATTCTTATTTTGTGCAGCTATAGAATGAAAGCTATAAATCACTCCTATAATTGAATTAATCACGTCTCTAATGCTCTCCCTCAAATTGACTAGAAAATTATGACGATGGCGAGTTAAAGATTTGATGAAGATATCTCGGCTTGTTGAGTATTGGAAACATGGGGAAGTGCAATGACCTTGGAATCATAGGCATTTCGAATGTAATGATAGTCTATTTCAATATGTTTGGTACATTTGTAATACACATGATTAGTTGCAATTTGAATAGCACTAGTGTTGTCACCATGGAGTGGTGAAAGCTGTGATTGGGAAATACCAAGTTCTACGAGAAGTCCTCGCAGCCACACAATTTCATAACACGCAACTGACAACACAGTATTCAGCTTAAATGGAGGACTTAGAAACACAATCGTGTTTCTTATATTTCCAAAAAATGAGAACATCACCTAGAAAGATACACCAACCCGTAGTAGATCAACGAGAATTAGGACAACCAGCCCAGCCAACATCACTATAAGTGGTGAGCTCAAGATACATCCCTCTAGGGAAGAACATACCAGGATGATGAGTTCCAATAAAGTATCATGTGGTGTTGCTTGAACCTCTAAGCTAAGAAAATAAGTGAGTTGACCAAGGTCTTTCATATGAAAACCGAGTGAAGATGCTGCTGAAGCTTCTGAATAAGAATGTGATTAGATCCAGAGATAATAATATCATCTATATATACCAATAAACAAACGATGCTTGCAGTACTCTTATGAAGGAATAGAGATGCGTCACACTGACTTAGAATAAAGGAAAAATTCAAAAGAGTGCAGGGAAACTTGTCAAACTATGCACGAGGGGCCTGCTTAAGACCTTATAAAGAGCGTTTTAGCTTACATATAGTTTTAGCTGAGAGAAGAGACATACCAGATGGAAGTTTCATATAAATGTCTTCCTTGAGGTCTCCATGTAAGAACGTGTTCTTCACATCCATTTGACGTAAAGACCATGACTGGGAAGCGGCAAGCGATAATAGGAGGCGAACGGTGGTCATTTTAGCCATAGGAGCAAATTTTTCATCATAGTCTATTCCATACTCTTGAGAGTTACCCAAAGCAACCAACAGAGCCTTATAGCGCTCAAGAGAACCATTAGAACAAAGTTTGACATAATATATATGTCAAGGATATTGAAAAAGATTCCAAAGATCGTCAAAGATTGCAATTATAATATTTCCTTTTAGTGTAGGATTACTTTCCTTAGTAGTAGATTGCATAATATTTCCTTTTATATTTATTTCCTTTTACAGTTATTTGTAACCCTATAAATAGGGTCTTTTACTTTGTAATAGAAACAAATTTATTATATATACAATTTATAATATTCTTCACATATATACATTTACTTCCAATGGGTCTCACGGTGTGTGGACGTGGCACAACATCCCAGGTTTGGTTGGCCTTAAGAGCCTCAAGCTTTGATCGTATTACCTATTGCCAACACTCTTGTTCCATAACCTGTTTATAAGATAAAGGAATGGAAATCGAATTAAGGGTAGCTGACATAGAGATATGGGAGGAAAAACCATACCTATCAGGAACACGAAAAATGCGACGAAGAAGGACAGAAGGCGGCATATCATATGGTGAAGGATCTGATGTCTTATGTGGAGGATCAAAGAGGCTTGAGAGGACAATTGTATGAGAAAGAAGCTCCGGACCAATAACAGGTGCAACGATTCTGGCAGTGTAAACAAAACCCGGCTTGTACCGAGAGGATTCTGTAGGGAAATCGGGCAAGACAGAGAACACATGAGAGGAAGCCACAGTTTCTCAAGTGAAGAAAGATTGTTTTTCAAAGAAAATAACATTGAGAAATATGAATTCGTTGTGTTCTAGGATCATAATAGACATACCTTTTTTTAAGTCCGACCATATCCTAGAAAGGCATACTTAACTGATTGAGGGTTGAGTTTTGTCCTTTCATGTGATTGTAAATGAACAAAACACACACATCTAAAGGGACGGCGATCATAATATGTAGGATGATGACCAAAGAGCTTATAAAATGGAAAAGCATTATTAAGCCCCCGTTTGGCCCCAATTAAAATTATAATAAAATTTTCTCTCTTTTTTATCAACCACACATTCTTTAATAAAATAATATTACATGTAAACCCAAAACAATTTCATCTTTTTTAAACATACATTCTTTTAAAAAAAAACACTATTCCAAAAATTATAATTTCAAATAATGGAGGCCAAATGGGGACTAAGAGTGGGAGAAGATATCTAATTTATGAGATGGACTGTGGTAGACGAGGCTTCACACTGAAAATGAGAGGGAACAAAAGACTCAATCAGAAGAGCTCGAACCATATCAAGGAGATGACGGTTCTTGAGTTCTGCCACCTCGTTTTGTTGAGGGGTAGAAGGGCAAGAGCGTTAAGAGACGATACATTTGGTTTGTAAAAAAGATTGAAATGAAATGCACTAGATATATATTCACCTCCCGAATTAGATCTTAAGATTTTGATTGAGGAGGAAAATTGGTTGTCAATAAGAGCAAGGAGAACTTGAAAAACAAAGAAGATCTCACTTTTTGCGCGAAGAAAATAAACCCATATGAAATGACTATAATCATTGATAAAAGTAACAAAATATTTATAATGAGCATGAGACACATGTACAATACCCCATACATCATTATGAATAACATCGAAAATATGTAAAGCACAGAAACCATGAGATATGAACGCTAAAACCTTACTCTTTGCAAGTTTACATGAAGCGCAATCAAGAGAAGTAGACAAAACTAAAACAAAATTTTTATTACCAAGTAAACTAGAGCTTAACAAATATTGTAACACATTAGAATTGGGATGTCCCAATTTCTTTTGCCAATCAAAGATCTAAAGTGGCAGAATTACAAACAATAGGAAAAGACGAAAAGGGTTTCGGTGAAATAGGAAAGAGACGTCCCTCTTTAGGCCACCTCACGATCACTTGATCCTATACATTACAACTAAAAGAAGAAAAAGACATTGTAATTATTATCAACAAGTTGGCTAATAAAGATAAGATTAGTTGATAAATCACGAGACACTAAAACATTAGGCAAATATAGGGATATATCCCCTACGGCTGAGATAGGAAAAGTTTTACCATCGACAATGTGTATGTTGAGAGGTCCAATATATGGTTTAAGGTTACTATTCAACAGAGGATCATGAGTCATATGATTAGAAGCACATGAGTCTAATAACCAAGAAGAACGAGCAGTTGATGGATTACCTGAGATACCTAAGGCAGGCAAAGCAAAAATAACCATTTGTTGAATCATCTTAGGAGTGATGGGAGTTTGAGGACCGGGAAAGGTTAGAACTTGAACAAGAGCAGTACTAGAGTCTAAAGTGGTAGCAACAACATAACTTGCTCCATTCTTGCATAGAGGACGAGTAGGGCATCCCTTAATGACATGGTTAGGCTACTTGCAATAAAATTCAAAAAACTTTGGGACACTAAAGAGCCATGTGACCAAACCCCTTCCAGTCGTAACACTGTACACTAGATATATCCCGCGGTTTGAATTTCTCTTAAGCCACATATGCAACTGGAACTGGTGCTACACGATTCTACTCCACGAGTGATAAAACACTGCTCCTCCCTTAGTAAGTCACCTAAACAATCATCCAGTGTTGGAATAGACTCGCGATTCATAAAGCTAGACCTGATGGATTCAAATTCAGTTCGCACTTTCATGAGAAATTGATCCCTTATTGTGATTTCGTGTACAACTTGGATAGCCTCCAAATTGTCAGAATCGAAGCATAAATGATATCCGTGTACTCAGCCCAAAAATTAGAAAAACCTGAATAATATTCTTTTATGGAACATGAGTCCCGAGAAAAATTTGTCAATTTAAATTCCAGTTGAAGTCGTCGAGTATTGTTGCTTTGAGTATAGACTTTCTTCAAGAACCCCCACATAGCATGTGCTAACTTGTAAGACTTGAGATTAAAAACAATCTGCGCATCAATCGATTCGATGATCCAGGCCATGATTCGAGAATTCTTAGTTTTCTAGGCAAGATACTTCTCCTTATCCTTCTCTTTATCAGGAGGCAGAAGACTTCCATCAATATGTCCCCACAAGTCACTTTTGCCTTCAACCAATAATTGAAAATGAAAAGCCCATGAAGAGTAACTCTTCCCTATAAAACGAATGCAAAAGACTCATTCTTTTCCGTTGACATGAAGAAACTGTATATGGTCGAACCAAAAAATAACTTACAACCCAAATAAATTCTACCCAAATAATTTAGCCTAACTAATTAATATCGTATAAACACAATAACCCAAAGCCTAAATATCAGCCCGCAAGCGCAACAACAATTAAGATATCAACCCATCATCCCAAGCCCAAGAGGAACGACTTTGATACCGTAAACTTGGCCCAAAACAATAAAATCCGAGACAGAACCCCTGAACCTAACTTCGACCGCGACTAGAAAAGCTGCTCCAATACCCACGACTATCATAAGAGCCACCCTTAGAGCATCTCCAAGAGACTCTATTTTTAAAGAGCATATTTTATCATTTGGAAAATACTTATAACTTTAGAGAGTTAAAACTTTGAAGTACTCCAACAAGCTTTTTATATTTAACACTTAATTTTACTACTCCCTAAAAATATTTATTATTTTTCTTTATCTTTTATTTCAAGTAGCTTTTCTTTATATTATTTTATTGTTTTGAATGCATTTAATTATAGAGAGTCCACTCTCTAAATTAAAATGTTAATTTAAAGAGTCTCTTGGAGCATGATTTTAGATGTTAACTTTAAAATAGAAAGCATTTCATGTTTAAAGAGTCACTTGGAGATGCTCTTAGAGACACCAAAACTATGGAGCCCAACCTCAAACGCTACATAAAAATGCGACTACACTAAGTAAATTGAAATTACGCTGGCAAGAAGAACAAGATGCGACCCAACTTCGATGAATTGATGGCCGACCATGAGACACCAGCCACCAACCATACTCAACGTCAAAGAACACGAGACAAACATAGGTTTAAAAAAATTGATTTTAGGGCTCTGAAACCATGCTAATTTGAGGCCAATTTGCTGAATGATTTTTTCTTTGGTGTTGTCTTTTATTTATCCATGTTTATGGAATATACAAGGAAGTAAAATTACAATGGGAATCAATCTCTAATTTTGTGTGGCTATAGAAGGAAAGCTATAAATCAATCCTACAATAGAATTAATCACGTCTCTAGTAACAATTACTTATTTTTTGTTTATCTATCTCTCTAATGTAATCTATGAACAGACAATTCTGAATCATACTTGATATATCAATGAAAATGAGATTACATTTTCTCAAATTCTACATGATATTAGAGCAAGTTTGATTTTGTATTAATCTTGCAATTGTTTCCATTTTTCAACAAGCGGCTTTATGTCACTTGTTCAACCAATATCACCTCTAACCTCTACCCTATACCTCACTCTAAATTAAGAATTTAAATTTATTACCAAATTGCAAACCCTAAAATTACAAAACTAACAACTGTGTTCTTGTTGCTGTAATTTTCACAACCACCGTTCTGGTGCAGGAGGCTTTGTTTCTGACTTTTTTTGCCGCTTTGACTTGCACAAAACCTCTTTCTTGGTGTCAAGGTCTTAAAAGCAATTGTGCATTTCTTAATTCAGCAATTTTTTTTTTTTTTTGGCTGGTGACTGTGACTTGTCTAGTGATTAGCTTACTGATTGGTTATTTGAACCCTCATACTTGTTTTTGTGCGAGGTGTGGGGTTCTATTTTCCAGCAATTTGCCATTGTGAGTTTCGCCTAAATTGTTATTTTTTGGTTGGCACCCTAAGTGCTGCAAATCATGGGCTGTGGTACAGTTTCTATGATTTGCGTGGTAACGATATTGAGTTATTTAGACTGTTGCATGTTATATGGGTATTTTGGTTATTTTGGGCTTCTGGTTTCAATATTTTTCATATTTTTTCGTCCAATTTCAAGTTTGTCCTGAACTTCTTATAAGGTTAAATTTGGTCCATGAAATTTCAGATTGGAGCAAATTAGCCTCTTCTGGTACCCTCTAAGGTTTATTGTGATCGTTTCTATTGTTATTACTAATGTCAGAGTTACGATCATAGGTTTTAGTCACAAAATGATCGTGTTGAAGGAGAGATTATTGGTGATTATGCTGTTGGAACCCCTTGTTTGGAAGAAAATCTTATTACTTTTCCATCACAATTTCTTAGCCTCCTAGTTTACCTAGGTTCTTGTTGTTAGGCCACTTTTTGGGTCCATTTGTGAATGGATTGCGGGTAATCCCTGGGATTTTCGGAGTACTAGTTTTTCTACTTGTGGGATGTGCTCCCCAAGTCTTGGTGATGGTCATGGTGGATAATGGTTTTCGCTCGCACCTACTTCTAGATCTTGATTTTCTCAGCCAGCATGTAATGTAAATGAAATTTTGAGAGACCATTTAAATAGTGGGAATGATGATTTGCTTAGATCAATTTAATTTTCAAATTCAATTTGATTTCGCCAACACCATATTGAGTTCAAGGGGGAGTGTTGGAAAAGTCTATCAAATCAATCAAACATTGCTAGTTTTTTAGGGAAGTTAGTTGTTAATGGGTTAATATTTTAGAAGATATTTTAGGAGATTACTTTTCGTGGTAGTTACCAATTAGCTATTTTTTGTTTATCTATTTCTCCTATGTAATCAATAAATAGTCAATTGTGAATCATATTTGACATTTCGATGAAATATGAGATTATATTAATTTCTCAAATTCTACACTTTGATACGTATGTATCCTCTTTATTTTTTTCTTAACATATCTCATATAGTAGATTTGTTGATGCTTAACAGAATTGCAAAGCTCTTAGCTATGATGACAAGATTCTGGATGGTTTCTATGACCTATATGGCATTTCCAAGTCCACATTATCAAAAATGCCTTCCCTTGTTGATTTGCAAGGAATTCCAGTCTCAGACAATGTTAGTTGGGAAGCCATTCTTGTCAATAAAGAAGCTGACATCAAGTTGTCAACCCTTGGACAGAAAGCATTAGAGATGGCTGTCAAATTAAGGTCAGATTCTGTAAACTTTGTAAGCAATATGGTGAAGAAGCTTGCAACTTTAGTTTCTGACTACATGGGGGGCCCGGTTGGTGATCCCGACAACATGTTGATATCATGGAGAAATCTCAGTTATAAATTGAAGGAAAATCTTGGTACCATTGTTTTACCTATTGGTTCTTTGACAATTGGATTGGCTCGTCATCGTGCGTTGCTATTCAAGGTAATAAATATTTCTTGGTGTCTAAGGTTCTGAAATTTTAAAATTGTCTATTTATAATAAAAGTTTGACTTTTTTCCATAAAAACAACTATTGTATTATTTAGAAATCTTCTCTTGCCATATCCGATAAACCAAAATCAAGCTAAAAGAAATATTATTTGTTTCTCATGATGGAGATTGTTCTGATTATCAGACACGTAAAAGATGAAACATCTATCTTCTTATTCATGCCATTCACCTTTTTTTTGTTGGGGGTGGGGTGGGGGGATTCACCATGTAGCTGGTCATGACTTTTTATGCGTGATAATTATTAAAACCACTTGCTTTTTTTCTTTTCTCATTAATATTATTGTTCATCCTCATCTGAACGATAAATATTACTACTGCTACTGTTTATCATTTATTTATCTATTTGTTGGGTTGGGAGCGACGAAGACTATCCCATATGTAGCAGATATGTATGTAGGATACTCCTGAGTCATTAATGATTTCTACTATTTTTTTTAAAACCGGCCTGAACATTTACCCAAAAAGGGTAAAGGTCAAGGGTCAATTTGGAGGTGGATCTGATGGTAAAAATAAAAATTAGATAACCTTTTTTTCTTCTTTATTGAAAATGTACCAGTAAAACCAGTTCCTGATCACCCGGTTTTCACTGATACTGGCCGGTTCCAAATTCGTTTTAAGTGGTTTTAGAATATTTGGATTTTTACATGAACCCCCCCGACCAAATTTCTGACCGGTTCCCGGTTGAACTGTCCATCCTATCTTGTCTGTTTCAGTTCTTATAACATTGATTTATACTAAGTTATGGTCTATTAGTTTTGGATTTCCGGATTCTGAAATTTGTCTATAAACAATATTATTTACATTTCCTGCATATATGCCCCAATACATTACATAACTTTAAACTAAACAAGGACTTGAAGGTAAACGTATGGTTTGAGGCTTCACTTCATGCTAGAGGTGTAAGCTGCATTAACGTCAAACAATCATGTATCCATTTGATGGAAAAAATACCAATAATTATGACAATAAATTATAGAGTGAATTTAGCAAAACTTAATTATAAAAATGACATGTCCTAACTTGAACAAAAATAACTGAATGAACAGTAATAAATTTAGAGAGTGAGATTGATAGTACATGAAATGAGGAATATAAGGTATTTGTAAAAGAAAATTGGGGTTTTCTCAAAAAGAAATATATACATATATTATTTTTTTTTCCTGGCCATAATGCGAGAAATAGAGCTGAACAAATTGTAACTGTTGGACCAAAGCTAGAATTGAAGCTGCCTGCTGATCTGGGTGGCCCAGCTCTCCTTACACCTCTACTTCAAGCAGATTATATTCTTCTTTGTTTGACTTGCCAATATAGTGTGTTTTTACAGAAATATTTTTAGATGCTAATGATATCTTGTCATGACTTTTGTTCAATTTTAATAGCTTAAGTTTAAAATATCTGTGGGTTATCCAGAAAAGAATTCTTTTCCTATTTCAAAACTTCTATAATTCATTTCTAAAAAGTTCAAATCACATTGCCGAAAATTCTAACTGCCAGCTTCATCTTGGTCAGGCACCAGAAATTTCGTTGCTCCTTCATTTCAATCTCGTTATTCTTAAGAATCCTCAGTATGTTGAAAAAAGACAGGATCATCCTCTCATCGGCTATCCCAGAACTTAAGACTTCTTGATTCGGATATGCATTTGCTTGTTTCTATTTGTCACAAGACTATGGAGACATAATTTTTATGTTCTAAGCTTTATCTGAAACTTACAAATAGAAGACTTCTACTCACTTTGTCTTCCTTTCAAATGGTTAAGGTCAGCTGTAGTGGGTAACTACTTTTTCCCTTGCGTCTCCGGATCAAGGCAAAGTACGTAAGCTAGATGCCCACTCTTAGGTGCCAAGATCTTACCCATCACATACCCTTTTTTGTATTGCCTTTTCAATTACTATGAAACCCATTCCTTATTAGGAAAAGCTCAAATCAAGTTCCTCCAGGCCAATGTTAATTTATTTAAACTTATTATATGCTTGAATATGTTTAACCTTCAGTCAGGCTGAATCTTATTTAATGCTTCTACATGCTGTTTTGGGGTTTGAATATAGTCATGATAATGTTGGGAATTTTTTTTTTTCTATTTTTCCATGGTGAGGTGGATGAGCATTGCAGTTCTTTCTCATGGCCTAGATGTATCAAACTGGAGTATTCCTTTTCTAACGTCCTAGTTTTGGGATTTATATGTTTTTAGGAGGAATTCTGTTAATTTTTATTTGTTTCATTTCTTAACTGCATTCTCCCCTTATAGAGCTCTGTGTTGATGGCAGTATGACAATGATGACGGATGACAGCTCGACTATATAATATACCTATTCTTTATTAGATCAATTTTATAAATATTTCTTTGCTGATATGAGAAGAAATTTATTATGTTTATTTCAAGATCCTAGTCTCTTCACATGTGGACTATATGTTTTGAAATTCACATGTCTAGGTTTTCCCCAATAAAGCATGTAAACTTTAGACTTGATCCTGGATGAAGATGGTCTTTGTCTAATCTTACGAGACGAATCTTGAACTGTTTCTCCATGTATTGATAAGTTATACTTCCTTGGGAGAAATGCTATGACCTTTTTCCTGTCATTATTTTGATTCCTCCATTTGTTTTTCAAAATTTTCATATTTCTTCATTTGCACATTACTTCCATTATGCCTTTATTTGGGAATTCAGTTTTAGACCTGACAATCACCGTACTTTCTGTTTGTTTTCCATAATTGTGTAGGTTTTGGCCGACAGTGTTGACATTCCTTGCTGCCTAGTGAAAGGACTGAAATTTACTGGTTCTGATGATGAGGCAGTGAACTTAGTAAAAGTTAATAATGGAAGGTTTGGTCAATTAGTTATACCCCAGTGCTATCAATTTAACTAGAGAGTTGATCTGTAATCCTCATTTTGTTTTTTTTTTTTTTTTTTTTTCCTTTTTCCGTTTTTAGGCAATTCCTGTGTGCTTCAACATTAACAAGCTACATACTCCTAGTAAATCTACATAATGAATAACCCAAATTTTTTTTACAGTTTTTATGGAAGGTGCATCTCTTGACTCCAACTAGCAGCCAAAGTACAAGTGTGTGAAGACCTCTTTGGTTAAAAATGACTTTCTATGTACTGTACTAATTTAAAACTCCCGATATCTAATCCTGCAAATTTCTTTTCAATATGACCAATCTTAATCTAAAATAGCATTGAACATTCTCTACTTCTTACATTTATGCTGTCACAAATCAGATTTCATTTACATTGTGTAGTTGACAAATGGATTCTTTAAGGATGTAATGACATGTTCTGCATTGCTTTTCTTTTTAAAAAGTAGATGATGTGGTTTCAGGGAATACATTGTTGATCTAATGGTGGACCCTGGCACACTTATTCCATCTGATGAAGCAGGATTGCATATAGACTGTGAAGAATTATGTCTTTCCAACAGTCCATTGTCTAAAGATGTGGAAACTTCTCACATGGCTTCATCGAGTAGCGGGATAACTAGTTCATTTGAAGACCAATCAGAGGTTGGAACACTGGAAAGGAGACCCAGGTTTAAAAAGACTATTGCCTTAAGAAATGAAACTATTGTCAGAGATGAATTTTATTCTTCAGGGATTGCTGTAAAGCAGGTCAAAGCTCAAGAAGGACCCAACCAATCTTCTGACGGTTCAAAATATCCTTGGAATGTGAAGAAGGAGCCAGCATGGGAGATTCCTAGTAGATCTAATCGTCCTTTTTCACATGCAAGATCTCCTTCCTGGACAGAAGGCGTTAGCTCTCCAGCTGTCCGCAGATTGAAAGTTAACGACGTTTCACAATACATGATTGATGCTGCCAAAGAAAACCCACATTTAGCTCAGAAGCTCCACGATGTTCTACTCGAAAGTGGTGTTATTGCTCCTCCAAACTTGTTCACTGAAATGTACCCAGATCAGTTAGATATGTCACTGGGGGAAACCAAATCCCCAGGGGCAGAAAAGGAGAACCCAGGAAGTGGTGGGATTCGAAAAACTAAAGGTCATAATAACCTAGATCCAGTTCGCTTCCTGCCTCCACCGCCTCATCAAGGTGCTTGTTCTAGAAGCCCGAATAAGCGACTGGAATGTCATTTAGATCTAAAGGAAGCAACTGGACATCATGTTTCACCAGAGCCTGAAATAGCTCCTGTAAAATATGATAAAAATGTTCCAGTTGCTGCTGCTGCAGCTGTCGTTGCCTCTTCAATGGTGGTTGCAGTAGCAAAGACTAGCACTGATCCAAAACTTCAGCTTCCAGTAGCAGCGGCAGCTTCCGCCACCACTGCAGCTGTGGTAGCAACAACTGCTGCAGTCAGTAAGCAGTATGAATTGGAGACTTCTGCTCAATCACAAGATAGTCCTGCTTCCTTTTTGGACCAATTAGAGTGTCTAAGAAATGATGGTGAAGCAGATATCACAGTTTCTGAGCACCAAGGAACTGGTGAACGAGAACATGACGCTCTGAAGGTTTTTTTTGACGGAGAGAGAATATCAGATAGGTCAACAGGCAATGATAGTGCAAAATCTGATATAGCACTTGATGATGTAGCAGATTGTGAGATTGCTTGGGAAGAAATCACCTTGGGTGAGCGTATTGGGCTCGGTACTAACCTAGCATTATATCCATTATATTATAAGTAATTCTATATAATGGTTGATCTTAAATCAGACCACATATATCTTTTTATTTTAAATTATTGCTATTGCAGGATCTTATGGAGAAGTATATCATGGCGACTGGCATGGAACTGTGAGTTTCTCGAAGTCTTGTGGCTACTTGAATTCTTGTTATTTTCTGTAATTTCTAAGCTTGGAACTAAAAGCACGTTTGGGAAGTGTTTATAAACGGTTTAAATTATAACTACATAGAGTGGTACATAAATGGGTAGTACTTGTGGATTTCTCGAAATGTGTGAATAAAATTGGCTTGAGTGTTATAAACATGAACTAAATATAGGCTAAAATACTTTCACTACTAGACCAGGAAGTAAAAATAGATAACTTTAGAAGACTGAATGATATATGACCACCAACACTATGTCGTTAAATTTAATGCTTGTACAAAATTGGAATACATACTGAAGTCTAAACTGTTACCTTTTTAGTTCTTCTTAATGCATAAAAAAATTCATAATGTCTGATAATTTTCATGAATTTACAAGTTAGAATATTTTTCGGAGTCCTGAAAAATGTTTCTATTCTTATTCTTTTGACAGAGATTGGTGATTGAGTTGGTGTTATTATAAAATATGATTTAAGTTGCTTTCTGCATATTAAATGGCACACTTGGCAAGAAGCATAACTTTAACAAGTATTTATTGTCAAAATAATGATTTTCGTATATAAATTCCATTGAACAGATTACAAGCTATATAGACACAGGGAGGGATTTTAGAAAGCTATTTTTAGTCTGTACAATATCTCCGGCTAAAATCATGGTTATTCCTTGAATATAGGGATTGCTACAGCTAAGGTTTCTATACTTGTTATTGTGATGGAGGCTTTCAGTAGAATGATTGAGAAAGCTGTGACGGAGGGTTTGTTAAAAGGTTTTGCGGTTGGTCATCTTCAGGTTTCCCATTTGTTATTTGCAGATGGCACACTGATTTTTTGTGATGCAGACGATATGCAAATTAGGAATTTGTGTCGCTTGCTTCTGTGTTTTGAAGCGGTCTCTAGTTTGAAGACTAATTTGGGAAAATCTGAGGCTATTCCAGTGGGGAAGGTTGCTAATGTGGAGGAATTGGCAGCCATACTCGAATGCAGAGTTGCACATTTGCCCATGTCATATCTTGGGCTTCCATTAGGAGCGATGTTTAAAAGCAAACAGATTTGGAATGGTATTCTTGAAAGGGTGGAGAGGAGGTAGCGGGGTGGAAGCGTATTTACCTGTCAAAAGGAGGTCGTCTTACTCATCAAATCCACCCTTTCTAATCTTCCAACCTATTTTCTATCATTGTTTCCTATTCCCGTTGCAGTGGCAAATAGATTAGAGAAGATGCAAAGGGATTTTCTTTGGACGGGGTTGGGGGAAGAGATGAAGTTTCATTTGGTCAAATGGGGAGACGTTTGTTCCCCTATTAGGGTGGGGGGGTCTTGGATTGAGGAACCTTGTCTTATTTAACAAGGCTTTGTTGGGCAAGTAGCTGTGGCGATTTGGTATGGAGAGGAAGAGCTTCTAGAGAGAAATCATTGGGGTGAAATATGGTGTTTTGGAGGGGGGTTGGTGCTCGGGTGAAGGTCGAGATTCTTATGGGATGAGCTTGTGAAGGTATATCAGGAAAGGATGGAGCGATTTTCAGAATAGATTGACTTTTGTGGTGGGGAACGGTACGAATGTCAGATTTTGGGACGATTGTTGGTGATCAATCATTAAAAGTGCGGTTTCCTTCTTTACATCATATTGCCTTGGAGCCCTCAGCTATGGTGAGTGATGCTATGGCTATATCTAATGGAAATCCTAGCTGGATCATCGCTTTCGGGAGGGGCTTACATGATTGGGAATTAGATGATTATGCCTTGTTTTTAGCTTCTCTGTATGATGTGCACATTCAGGTAGGAGAGGACGACTGTAGCAGGTGAAGGGCGGCACGGAATGGTCTTTCTCTGTTTGCACTTACTTCAGATCCTTAGTGGAACCTGTTAAGAGTTCATTCCCTTGGAAAAGGGTCTGGCAAAGTAAATTACCTCATAGGGTAGCTTTTTTACTATGGACGGTTGTGAGGGGGCAGGTGTTAACGGCGGACGATCTTCGAAGAAAGGGCTGTTGTATTACGGAGTGGTGCTATATGTGTAAGAGGGATGGAGAGACGATCTGAAGACACGCTTGGAATGAATATCAATGTCTTAATACAATCAATTTATAATACAAGGTTGGAATGAAAAAAAGGAAAAATTATCCTGCCTAATAAGGAAAATAAATAAACTGCCAATTATCCTAAAATACAAGTTTTCTAATTAATCATAATTTCCATCTATGATTTACTTCCATACTTGAACATTGTCTATACTTCCCCCTCAAGTTGACCTATAGATGTTGATCAAGTTCAACTTGCAGTTAAAGTCGTCAAACATTTGTCTAGATAACCCTTTGGTGAAGATATCTGCTGTTTGCTCTTTTGTTGGAATATATGTCATGCAAATAATTCCTTCATCCAATTTCTCCTTGATAAAGTGTCTGTCAACTTCTACGTGTTTGGTTCTATCATGCTGCACTGGATTGAGAGAAATGTTGATTGTTGTTTTATTATCACAATATGGTTTGATTGGAAATTCCATTCCAACTTTAAGTTCTTCTAATTGTTTCTTTAACCATAAACCTTCACATATTCCTTGTGCAACTGCTCTAAATTTAGTTTCTGCACTGCTTCGTGCCACTACATTCTGTTTCTTGCTCCTCCAAGTTACCAAATTTCCTCGTACAAAGGTACAGTAGCCTGAAGTTGACCTCCTATCTTCTGTTGATCCAGCCCAGTCTGCATCTGTGAATATTTATATTCCTTTCCGTTTAGTTTTCTCGAAAAACAGTCATTTTCCAGCGATGCCCTTTAGATATCCGAGGATTTTATATACTGCCTCCAAGTGAGCCTCCTTGGGAGAGTGCATATGCTGGCTTACCACGCTTACTGCAAAAGCTATGTCAGGTCTAGTATGCGAAAGGTAGATCAACTTCCCAACTAGTCTTTGATATCTGTCTATTTTCACTGAGTTCCCTGTATCCTTTGACATTTTTCTTGCCTCAATAGGCGTGTCGCTAGGTTTGCATCCCAACATGCCGGTTTCGACTAAAAGATTGAGAATGTATTTCCTTTCGTAAACACTAACACCTTTCTTTGATCTTGCAACCTCTATCCCTAAAAAGTATCGCATTTGTCCTAGGTCTTTTACCTCAAATTCAGCGGCTAAACACTTATTTAGTCTTTCCATTTCAGTTATGTTATCCCATGTTAGGATTATATCATCCACGTATACAATTAAGATAGTTTTTGTCCCGTCTCTGGATTGTTGGAAGAATATTGTGTGATCTGACTGCCCTTGCTGGTATCCTTGACTTTTTAATACCTTTGCAAATCTATCGAACCATGCTCTAGGTGACTGTTTGAGCCCATACAGAGATTTTTTCAGTTTACACTTGATTTTCTTTATTCTTGTTGTTGAAGCTTGGTGGTGCTGTCATATAAACTTCTTCCGGATCCCCATTAAGAAACGCATTCTTAATGTCTAGTTGTTGAAGTGGCCAGTCTAAATTTACTGCTAACGACAAGAGAACTCGAACAGTATTGAGTTTTGCCACGGGTGCGAACGTTTCAGTGTAATCGATGCCATATGTTTGAGTGTATCATTTGGCAACTAGACGTGCTTTATAACGTTCTATTGTCCCATTTGCTTTGTACTTGATGTTAAAGACCCATTTGCAGCATACTGGTTTCTTTCCTTTTGGTAGGTCTACCACTTCCCAAGTTTTATTTTTTTCCAAAGCCTTCATTTCCTCCATTACTACTTCTTTCCATTTGGGTAATTTCAAGGCCTCTTGAATGTTCGGTGGGATTTCTGTTTTATCAAGGTTAGCAGTAAAAGTACGAAACTTTGTAGATAGAGCGGTATAAGACGTGAATTTTGAGATAGGATGGAGAGTATATGACTGAGTTTGTTTTCTGATAGCAATGGGTAGATTCAAATCCGAAGATTCATTAGATGGATTCTCCTCAAGTCCATCATCGGTTCCGACTCTCTTGGCGCCTCAGATGTAAGAGTTTCCTTATACTTTGATTTTGACTTCCTTGAGTAAACCAGTACCTCTTTGTTACTATTTTTCCGACATCTCCCCCTGAATTCAAGTTCTCTCTCGTATATGGCACATTAGAAGGTAGATTGATAGGTTCTGTATGTACTAGTTCGGATGGGGAAATATCAATACTTACGAATTCCTTATTTGAGAACTAATCATCTTCACTTATATACTTTCCCTGAAGATGAGGTTTGTTGTAGTAAGATGTGTTCTCGAAAAAGGTTATGTCGAGGCTGACGTAGATTTTCTTGTTTAATGGGTCATAGCACCTGTAGCCCTTTTGTGTAGGAGAGTATCCAAGGAACACATTTTATTGCACGTGGTTCAAGTTTATTTCGAAGATGGGAGTGGATATGTACAAAAGCAGTACTTCCAAATACCTTAAGAGGTAAATTAAAAGTGAGGCGGGAAATTGGGAAGTGATTTTGGAGTCTTAGTAAAGGTGAGTCAAAAGAGAAGGTTCTGCTAGGCATTCGATTGATGAGACGTGCAGAAGTTAGGATGGCATCCCCCCAAAAAAAGTTTGGCATATTTGTAGTGAACATGATAGCACACGCCACTTCGAGTATGTTTCTATTTTTCCGTTCAGCAATCCCATTTTGTTGGAGAGAGTGAACACATGAGCTTTGGTGGACTATCCCATGTTTTGTTAGATAGTCTTGTAATGTAGTGTTGAAGTATTCTATGCTGTTGTCAGTGCGCAAAATTTGGAGTGGTGTTTGAAATTGGGTTTGAATCATAGAGTGAAAATTTATGAAGATGGAGCGGACATCGATTTTTTCTTTTAGGAGGTAAACTCAACATACCCGAGTGTGGTCGTCTATAAATGTGACAAACCATTTCGTTTGTGACGGTTAGGGTAGCGAGAAGGACCCCATAAATCACTATGAATCATGGCAAAAGGTTTAGATGGTTTGTATGTGGAGGCTGGAAAAGATTTACGCTTATGTTTTGCAAGTTCACGACTTTCACATTGAATTTCAGCAAAAGTTTTATTAAAGAAAATGGAAGGTAATACATGTTTCAAGTATTTCAAACTAGGGTGACCCAATCTATTGTGCCATAATAAAAGTTCACTATCCTTAGAGATAGATGCAGAATTACAGCCTTAGAGATGACCTAATTTACTCATATCAACCTCCTCAAAGTAGTATAGTCCCTCGAACTCCTTAGCACTGCCAATCGTCTTCCCCAATGAAAGGTCCTGAAAGATACAGTAAGATGGAAAGAAATTAGCAGAACAATTAGAACTTTTGGTCAATTGACTGACAGATAGCAAATTACAAGACAAATTTGGGACATGAAGTACAGATTGCAGTGTTATGGGCTCAGAGATTCAAATACTCCCTTTTCCTGCAACAGATGAGAATGAGCCATCTGCAATTTTTACTTTAATGTTTCCCGCACAGGTAGTGTATGAAGAGAATAGGTGATATGAGTCCGTCATGTGATCGAACGCACCGGAATCAATAATTCAGACGGTTTTAGATCGTGAGGTGCTTAAGGCTCTAAGAAACTTACCTTTGTAAGCAAGAGAACTAGGACCTTTAGGAGACTGTCGACCAAATTTTTGGAGGTTTGAGAACATTTGGTAGAGCTGCTCCAGTTGTTCCGAATTGAAAGCCCCACTAGAACTTTGGTTACTTGTTTTTTCGGCTTGATATCCTCGGCTCCTATTTTTTCTTGGTTTCCAATCCGTGGGTTTTTTGTGAATTTCCCAACATGGGTCTTCTTTATGTCCCAACTTACGACAGTGTTCACACCAAGGTCGTCCCTGCAATTTAGGGTTGGATCCAAAATATTTTATGCAAATAATATGAAATTAACTCTTCAAAAATATTTTATGCAAGTAGTATGAAATTAACTCTTCGTGTACAAAATGATTTTTGAGCTATTGTCATTTATTACTAAAGATCAAAGTGTTATACCTTTACATATGATCTCGAAATCCTAGTCTTTGATCTTAGTTCGAAGTTTCTTTTCTGTTGGCTCTTAAACTTTTGATCTTGATCATTTGGCTTTAATATTTGACTTCGATCTTGACCTTCTTTATGAGCCCGATTTGATAGTCTTGATTTTGATTTTTTAAGCTTCCATCTCGAATGATTTGACTTGAATGCTTAACTTTTACTTTGATCTTCATTTCGTGGCCGATTTATGACGTGTTGATTTTGGCAATGCTTGATTGATTTTAACATTGAACTATCATCACTTAAAATCAATTGTTAGAAACAACGTTAATCTTGTTTATTATGATCGAAACATTGAGGATGAAATAAACCATAGGTCAACAAGATATTCCCTGCATTTGTGTACCCTTCAAGATTCAAATGGTCATTCTTGAATAACGTTATCCCTTTTCCTAGTGTTGACTTTAGATAGCAGAGGATTAGATTATTGCACCCATATGGTCTTCACTAGGACAATGCATAACTTGGCTTACTATACTTACAACGTAAGCAATATTCGGGCGGGTATTGGATAGGTACACAAGCTTACTCACTAGTCTTTAATACCTTTATTAGGTGTTTCAAGAGAAGAGTATAGTCAGAGTTTCTTTGGCGATAATCATACTTTCTCATAGCTGAACTAAATCGGCCAAACAACGCTCGGGGTGACTGTTTTAACCCATACAACGCCCGCTCCAATTTTCAAACAATCTTGGTCTCGAATGGTGTTGTATACCCTGGAGGAATGTACATATAGACCTCCTCTTCAAGATCACCATGGAGAAAGGTGTTCTCAGTCTAAATTTGCTGCAAGAGACGACAAAACTCTTACAGTGTTCGGTTTTGCTATTGGTGAGAAAGTTACAAATAATCTATGCCATATGTCTGAGTAAATCCCTTTGCCACAAGCCTCGACCGATGGATCTATCAACCTTGTATTTTATAAAGAACGCCCATTTGTATCCCACTACAATGGTGGAACTAACTTCAAGGTGTTATTTTTCTGTAAAACCTCCAACTCTTCTTGTATCGCTTACTTTGGATAGGATAAGGCCTCTTCAACACTATTGGGAATATGGCAGGACGATAGTGTTTAAGTTAATGCCTTAAGAGGCTTACATAGATTTTAAGTGGACAAGTAATTTGTGATTGGATCTTCAAATTTCTTTCTTCCTCATCTGGAGAGTATCTATTGGGTGGTTTTTCATGCTTGTGTTTGAAAGGCAAAACATAATCAGCAAGAGAATCTAGAACATGAGTATGTGAGGGTGTAGTGGGAGTACTTACCTCAGGAATATTCCCAGGAGGAGGGTCTTCAGGCACTCTAGAGTGAGGGGATTCTGTATTTTCAAGCTCTCCAGTTTCAAGTTCTTTATTTTAATTTTTGGCCGAAATTGTCCTCTCTTCACATACAAAGTAACTCGGATTTTCCTCTCCCCTGAGGCGACATCACCCAACGATGGAGCCTTCTCCCAAAATCCAAACACCCATACACCAACCCACCCCCCTAACACCGGTCAGCGCCGGCGTCACCATCAAGCCCCCGACCGGCGAACCCACCCAAACCGGCCTCACGCCACAAATCAACCACACACTGGCGGCGGCCCTAGGGGGAAACCCTAGCACCGCCGCCCCCGGAGCAGACGCAACCGGCGTCGGGCTCTGGACGGAGGGTACGACATCTGGCGGCGGCAGCAACGGCGACAACTTCAGGGAAGCAGGGACCCGATCTGGACTTCAGGTCCAGATTCACCACCATCCGGTTGTTTCTCCGGCAGACGCGCCCTACCGGCGACCTCAGCAGGTCGTTCCGACGCCGGCAGGGGTGAGCGCCGTCGCACGCGGCACTCCGGCGGCGCACTCGCCGGCGCGTGAGGCCCACGCGCCGGTGCCGGAAAAGCTGGAAAATCAGATTTTTCGCCAGAATTTGAACAGCACAGTTCGGAGGTCGGGATTCTCGTCAAATGTGTCGTTCATGCATAATCAAAGAAAAAATTGGTCGAATGTTGTTAGTCGGCGATTTAAAGTAGAGGCAAAGGAGTTTGTAGTGTCCGTGAAGGAATCAGGCACCGTTAGGATTACAGAGTGGGGTTCGAGGTTGTCGACCTCAATCTATATGGGGAGATTTGGTGCACTTTGGATGGTGAACATGGTCGACAAGTTGAGAGTGGCAAGGAAGTCTGAGGATTTTGTGTCCAAATTTACTGAGTCACCACGAGCTTTTCTGGCACAACGCTGTGCAAACAGCCGCGGCAGATACTTGACGATAGCTCAGTACGGTGATAGGCGTCGGACGGGAGTTGTGATGATTCCGGAAGGTGTGGACGGAGTAGGCTGGGCAACATTATTACGGGTGTTCAAGGATGTTGTTGATTCATTTGTTCAGAGGGATAAGGTTAAACAACGAATGATGGAGCAAAGAAGTACACGAGGGTTGACCTATGCAGAAGTGACGGCAAACTCACAGACAACACAAAACGGTGATCAAATGGGGTTAGTGTGTGAGGAATTGATGCATAGGGTGGAGGAACGTGATCTTTCGCTGCCTAAGCCTATGGGGAGACTTTCAGGAGGTTCACAGGGTGACATATTGAACAGTGCTGACATAGGGGCTCGAGTACAGGCGTTGAAAGATGGCTGGATGATTTAATTAGACTTGTGGGAGTTAGGTCGGAGGGGAGTCCCAAGATACTTTATTGTCATAAGTGTGGGGTTGGTGTGGATGAGCCTCTAGGTGACGACAATCTTATGGCGAGTTTAGTTCCGAAGGAGGTATCACCGAGTGTAGTTCACATGACAGATAAGCAAGGGGTGAATAAAACTGGTTGCATGTATCAAGCACAGACTGAAGCAGTATATTCCGGACAGGACGATGGGATCGGAGTTGTGGAGTTGGTTGTGGATGAAAAATTTTCGAGGTCAATAGATAATAGGAAGGAGACAGTCTTTAATGAGCAAGAGGAGGTACGGAAGGCAGCTATGGTAGGGAACACATACAACAGAAGGCACACTAAGGCTGTAAGAGAAATAGAGGTGGGGACTGAAAAAGCTTTGGTTTTGTGGGTGAATGGCGGCCACGAGGGGGGAACCGTAAAGAAGGGTGCCCATGAGGAGGAGATTGAGGGATTCTCGTATGACCCTTTGGAGGGTGGTCATGTAGAGGAAACAACGAAGGTGAGCGTGGTTGAAGCTGAATCCCAACCTTCAAACTGGGTCCTTCAAAAAATGCAGGATTTCAGTAAGTTGGTTGGCGTGTCCTGTGATGGCTACGAAAGTAAACTTATGCAATTGTTTGAGGAGTTGGAGGCTAGTAGGGGACAGGGGATGAGTATACAAGGAGGCAAAGCTAGAAGAAAGGGTG
Source organism: Fraxinus excelsior (assembly GCA_019097785.1). NCBI lineage: Eukaryota > Viridiplantae > Streptophyta > Magnoliopsida > Lamiales > Oleaceae > Fraxinus > Fraxinus excelsior. The sequence goes on from CM032623.1 coordinate 24,732,962, forward strand.
TCCGCGAGCTTAAGCGACTTGAGTGGTCAGTTAACTACGATGCTAAGGGTGGCGAGGTAAGGAGAGGGATATTGGGAGGGGATGATGAAGTGTTAAAATGAATCCAAAACTCATCTGCTGGAATGTGAGGGGGCTCAATGAGGCTGGGAAAAGGTTAGGTATTCGAAATTTGTTAAGGGGATGGAGGGCGAATCTGGTTTGTTTGCAAGAAACAAAGTTGGAATGTATTTCGAGAGCTGTGGTTAGTAGCTTATGGGGGGGACAACATGTTGGTTATCAGGTTTTGGGGTCATCGGGGGCATCTGGAGGTATGCTTACCATGTGGGACACCAGAGTTTATGATATGGAAGATGTTAGCCTAGGGACATACTCGCTTTCGCTGGCGTTCAGGAATATTGAGGATGGTTTCAGGTGGATGTTTATAGGAGTTTATGGCCCTAATACAGATGAGAGTAGAGGGGGCTTTTGGGATGAGTTGACTGGTATGATGGCTTGGTGGAATCTCCCAACGTGCATTGGGGGTGATTTCAACGTAGTGCGGTTTCCAACTGAAAGGTCTAGTGGTGGGAGACTTACCGGGGCCATGGAGGATTTTTCGGATTTTATTAGAGAGAATATGCTGGTGGATTTGCCTATGATTGGGGGAGATTTTACATGGTCTTCTAATCGGGAGCAACCTGTACTATCTCGTATAGACCGGTTCTTGATTAGTGGAGAGTGGGAGGCTAAGTACTCAGACGTTACTCAGAGGAGATTGGGGAGGGTGTACTCTGATCATTTTCCTATTTTGTTAGCGGGGAACACTAGGGGGAGTAGAGTAAGACCTTTTAGGTTTGAGAAGATGTGGTTAAAAGTAGAAGGTTTTAGAGAGCGAGTACAGTCTTGGTGGGCTTCTTATGATTTTCGGGGGTCCCCCAGTTTTGTGTTGGATCATAAGTTGAGGGCTCTAAAGAGGGATTTGAAGAGGTGGAATGAGGAGGTGGTGGGTAATGTGAACTTGCGTAAAGTTCAATGTTTGTCCGACATTGAGGAGCTGGATAAGCTAGAGGAAAGGCAGGGGTTGGAAAGGGAGGAGAAGGAGAGACGTGGAGTATTAAGGGAAGAACTTGTGAGACTGGTAGAGATGGAGGAGATTGCTTGGCGACAGAAATCCAGGGTCACGTGGTTGAAAGAGGGGGATAAATGCACTAAGTTTTTTCATAGGGTTGCCAATTCTAACATGCGAAATAATTCTGTCACAGTGTTGGAGGTGGATGGGGTTATTTTGGAGGACCCACAGGACATTGGGGTCCAAATGGTGAACTTCTATCAACATCTTTATAGGGAGCAATACGAGTGGAGGCCAGAGTTGGAGGGATTGGAGTTTTCTACTATTACGGAGGAGGATGCTAGTTGGTTGGAGAGACCATTTGGGGAGGACGAAATTAAGGAGGTCGTGTTTAGTATGAATGATGATAAGGCTCCAGGTCCCGACGGATTCTCGTTCTCATTTTACAAGGCATGTTGGGAGGTGGTGCAACATGATATAATTGATGTTTTCACTTACTTTTTTGAGCGTGGTAGGTTTTTGAGATGTTCCAATGCAACATTTATTGTGTTGATTCCTAAGAAACCGGGAGCGACTGATATTAAGGATTTCCGCCCTATCAGCTTGGTCAGCGGGGAGTACAAGATGATTGCTAAAGTCTTGGCAAATAGACTCAAGGAGGTACTAGGGAAAGTGGTGTCCAAGTTTCAGAATGCTTTTGTGAAGGGCCGTCAGATTTTGGATTCTGTATTAATAGCGAATGAATGCATTGACACAAGACTGTGTACAGGGGTCCCAGGGATGCTATGCAAGCTTGATATTGAGAAAGCCTATGATCACGTGAATTGGAAATTCCTTTTGTATATGCTTAGGAGATGTGGATTTGGGGATAAGTGGTGCAAGTGGATTCAGTTCTGTATCTCTACAGTTTCGTTTTCAGTTTTGGTCAATGGTACCCCTGAGGGTTACTTTCAGAGTAGTAGAGGATTGAGGCAAGGAGATCCATTGTCTCCATTACTGTTCGTTATTGTAATGGAGGCTCTTAGTAAGATGCTAGAGAAAGCGAAGCGGGAGAATCTGCTTACGGGATTTACGGTTGGTCAACTGCAAGTGTCTCACTTGCTATTTGCAGATGACACCTTGATTTTTTGTGATGCAGAGGAGGAGCAAGTCAGAAATTTACGTAGGTTACTCTTATGTTTTGAAGCTGTGTCAGGATTGAAGGTAAATTTGGGAAATCTGAGGTTATTCCAGTAGGGGAGGTCACTAATGTGGAGGAACTTGCTATTATTTTGGGGTGTAGGGTCACGCAGTTACCTATGACATATCTCGGACTCCCCCTAGGGGCGCGGTTTAAAAGTACTCATATTTGGAATGCTATTGTGGAGAAGGTGGAAAGGAGGTTAGCGGGTTGGAAGCGCATGTATCTTTCAAAGGGTGGCCGTCTGACTCTCATTAAATCTACGCTCTCCAACATCCCTACTTATTTTATGTCATTGTTTCCTATTCCTGCATCAGTGGCTAACAGATTGGAGAGGATTCAGAGGGACTTTCTTTGGGCAGGTTTGGGAGAGGAGAGGAAACTTCATTTGGTGAAATGGGGAGTTGTTTGCTCTCATATGAGGATGGGAGGTCTCGGTTTGAGGAGGCTTACTTTGTTTAATAAGGCCCTACTGGGTAAATGGCTGTGGCGGTTTGGTGCGGAGATGGAGAGTTTCTGGAGGGAAATCATTGGGGCAAAGTATGGTGTGATGGAGGGAGGATGGTGTTCGGGTGAGGATCGAGGGTCCTATGGGGTAAGTCTTTGGAGGTACATTCGACGAGGCTGGAATGACTTTAGGAAATGCTTGACTTTTGTGGTGGGAAATGGTACTAATATCAGATTTTGGGATGATTGTTGGTGTGGAGATCTACCATTGAAGTTGAGGTTTCCTTCTTTGTACCGCATTACTTTGAGGCCTTCCGCCATGGTCAATGAAGTTGTAATCAGCCACAATGGGAGCGACAGTTGGGATATCACTTTTCAGAGGGGTTTGCAGGATTGGGAAATGGATGAGTATGCATTGTTTCTAGCGGGTTTGTATGAAGTGCAAACTCGGGTAGATGAGGATGATTGTAGCCGATGGAGGATGGCACAGAATGGTATTTTTTCAGTCTGCTCTTATTTTAGATCTTTTGCTGGTCCTATGGAGAGTTCATTCCCTTGGAGGATGGTATGGCATTGCAAATTACCCCCACGGGTGGCATTCTTATTGTGGACGGTAGTGAGGGGACAGGCATTAACGATGGATAATCTTCGAAAAAAGGGCTTTTATGTTACCGAGTGGTGTTATATGTGTAGGAGAGATGGGGAGACACATGATCACTTGTTTATTCACTGCGATGGAGTACGTTGGCTGTGGAATAATATTCTGGCTTCTCAACATATAGATTGGGTATTGCCTAGACGTATGGAGGATGTGTTGCGGGCATGGAGGAGAAAATTTCGAGACAAGGATAGCAAGCTAGTTTGGAATCTTATCCCGGGTTGCATTGTTTGGTGTGTATGGAGGGAAAGGAACAACCGATGTTTTGAAGATCAAATACGTACTAGAGAACAATTTAGAGAATTATTTTTTTTGACTTTGTATACGTGGTTTAATGCAGCGACTAAGAATCCCATAGAGGGGCTGCCTAACTTTATTTTTTTCCTTTCTTGTTTAAAATGATAATACACTTCCTGTGTATTCTTTTTGATTAATGAAATTTCTGATTATTTATCAAAAAAAAAAAGTTCTTTATTTTCAGCCTCTTTATTTTCAGTTTCTTCATTTTCGAGTAATGTACTTGTCAATTCTGCATGTTCATTTTCTGGTACTACATCTTGCAGTTCAATTTCTATATTTTCAATTCTATTCACCTCCTGGAGCCATTTCATCCTCTAGTATTGCATCCTACAATTCAATTTCTATATTTTCAGTTCCATTCTCACTTTCTGGAGCCATCATCCAATTCAACTCTTCAACCTGAGGCTCCCTTTGAAGAGAAGAATTGGGTACCAATGATGGATAAAAAGTCTTGGACTTAAGGAATGTAACATCCATGGTGGTATATATACACTTGGCAGTAGTATCATAGCACCGATAGCCTTTTTTATGTAACCCTAATCCCAAGAACAAACACCGAACTGAACACGGATCTAGTTTGATGCACTGATTCTTGTGGAGATGAACGAAGGCAGCACACCTTAAAATTCTAGAAAGGAGCATCAACACGGCAGAGGAATATGAGTAGAGAGGATTTGTATGGGAGTCTTCAAGTGAAACTTTCGAAGGCATACGGTTTAGTAAATACACTACAGTAGCTACAACATGTCCCCAATGGCAACTTCGCACTTGTGTTCCAAGGAGTAAAGCACGAGCCGTTTCTAATATGTGCCGATTTTCCTCTCAGCGATGATATTTTGTTGTGGTGTCTGAGTATGATATCTCATGAAGGAGACCATGTTGTTGGAAATAAATGTGAAATTGGTGATTTATGAATTCCCCACAATTATCAGAATGAAGGATTTGAATCTTGGTTGAAAATTGAATTTGGAACATGGACTGAAATGTTTGAAAACTTTTGAAGACTTCGTCTTGGGTCTTCAGCTGGTAAAGCCATGTTATTCGAGCTCAAGCGAAATCATCAAGGTAATACAGTCCCCCTCCTCTTGGTACCACGCGCCCAATAATCTCCTTGCTGGGAATATCCCGAGGAAGACAAAATGTAGGGCATATCAGTACTTTACAATTGAGTTCTTCAGTAATTTGACTCACAGGCATCAACTCATTGGAGAGAGATGGAACAAGCAGGGTGTGAGATGAGGAGAGAGAGGGTGATAGAAGCACAGTTCCAGCCCGTGTGACCGGGTGTGAAACCCCATTACCCATTGGCATTGGCAATGCGAGTTCTTCTCGGTTGAGTCATATGGGAGAAGTTATCGAGATCAAATGTCATGTGATCTGTAGCCCGGAGTCAGTAATCCAAGTGCCATCATCTCGAGAGTTAAAGCTACAAAAAAATTGGCCATAGTTACCTCGATCCGTGACTGAAGTGGGAGGTTCTGCCAAGGGAACGACAGACAATTGAGGTTCGACAGTGACCACCGTTGTTCTACTTGTGCCTTCTTCAGTTGCAGGTGTATCTCGTTTCTTTCGAGCTTGTAACTCATGCCACCAGTCTGGGTACCCCGTAGTTTAAAGTATGTTTCTCGGGTATGTTTTGTACTATTACACTGAGTACACTTATTCCCATTAGATTGACCCTTGGGTTTTGAGGATGAATTTGTTTTCCCACTACACAGGAAGAGTGACCCTGACTTCACTAAGGATTGTGACTAGCCAAATTTCATTCCTTGGCGGCCATAACAGCACCACTAACACTGCTCCCGATGCCATCATAGATTGTCAAACATCTTCCCATCAAACGTGAGCGTATGCATTCTCTAATGTAGGAAAGGGCTTCAGCTGTAGAACATCGCTCCGAATATTATCTAGTCGGTCATCTAGCCCATCCAGAAAAATGTTAACTCTGTCATCATGTAGGATTGAGTTATATTTTTTTTATATCAGTTGCGCATTCCGTTGGTTTGGGGCGACGAAAATCAATCTCTCGCCACAAACTGTAGGTCACTATAGTATTTCTCAATAGATCCTCTCACTTGTCTCATCCGAGATACAGACGCCAGAGATCATATACTTGCGAGGTGTTAGTTCCATCGAAGTATGTTGTAGTAGCAGAATCCCATACTTGTTTAGCCATTGGGAAGCAAATGAAGCTCACAACTAAGAAAGAGTCCATTGAGTTGATCAACCTTCCTTTCACAATGGCATTCTCAGTTCGCCATTTACGAAAAGATGGGTCTATTTCTAGTGGCTGGGGAGAGTCTCCATTGGTATGTCCCAGTTTGTCTTTGCATGAGATGTACATCTCAACAACCTGGGACCATAACACATAGTTGGAACCATTCAACTTGATGCTAATTGGTCAGGGAATCAATGAAGGGTGATTGTGAAGAGGTATGGGCTTTTGTAAAGACCTCCGTCATTTTTGTTGTCAGATTGTCAAGGATAGATTCGGTTGAGTTGGTGGCTGGTTGTGTCAATTCGGTGGGGTCAGCCATGGATTCTGAGCAGTTTGGATCCCTTCTTAATCAAGATGCAAGGAATCCAAAACCATTATCTGATACTATGTCAAAATAATGATTTCCGTATATAAATTCCATTGAATAGATTACAAGATATATAGACACGGAGGGATTTTAGTAAGCTATTTTTAGTTTGTAATAACTACGGCTAAAATCATGGTTGACCCTTGAATACAGGGATTTCTACTGCTAAGGTTTCTATAACTTGCTATTCTAATTCCCCATGCCAACATAATTTTTTTTTTTTTTTTTTTGACAGTGACACTTGAACTGTGGATCTTTATGTGCCTCTCTTATCATTTCGAATTATCAATTTATCTAAAAGTTTAAGTTGTCAAAAAAGGGGAGAATTTATTTATTTATATATCCTCAACCTATCTAATCATATGCATACTGGATTTTTTATTTTCTAAAAGATCTTATATGTAGATTTTCATGATTGGGTGCCAATGAGACTCAAGCTTTGGACCATCTGTACTTGCATACTTCATTAAATGAAGAGCTCATCTAAAAACTTAATCTGATAAAGAGGATGTTAATTTTTTATTTTTTATATTTGTATCTTGAAATGTGCTCCCTCACATGTAAGTCCAATTTTTTTTTTTCTTTAAGGTCTTGAAACGTGAAATTTTCTTAAATGGGTGGTGGCACATCATTAACTAAGGAACTTTGACTCCAATTGTTATTATGTTGAGACGGATAATCTAAAAGTTAAAATTGTGATGAGGAAACTTTCTTTTTTAATTTCTATGTAAGGATTTATATCCTCAATGCAACGAACTTGGCTTTTTGGAACTTTTTGAATTAATTATTATTATGTTTCCATATTCATTGTAGTTGTTACCAATCTATTAATTACTAATGTTCATTTATGTATTTTATACCCCTTGGGATAACCATATTCTAGAAACTTTGTTTACAAATTATTATGAAATGTGCTTCGATTTTGTAGACAATCAAGAAACCTATGTTCTATCTATGACTGGACTGAACTTCTAACTATTTGTCTATTTGTAAACAAATATGTCTTTTTCTCTTCTTCTTACAGTCCATGAACTTGACATTTTAGGCTCGGTGTTTGTGTGCCAACATTCTAGTTATGAACATGATCCCTCTTCGCATTGTTTCACAAAAATTTGGATAATTAACCAGTCTTCTTACACATTGATACCTACTGCGGTTGTGGTTTATGTTTTTATCATTGTTACTGTGGTTTTGGGTCTTTATGAGTGTTTTGGTTCTTTATTGATCTGATATTTTCTTCAGCATTGAGTTCTATACATTGATTTCTAACTACAGGAAGTTGCTGTTAAAAAGTTCCTTGACCAAGATGTAACTAATGAATCCCTTGAAGAATTCAGAAGTGAGGTATAATTTCTCTCTCTCCTGACATAGATACATTCTTTATTAGCATTGAAACCACGGTCAGATTTCATCCACATAGCAATTACAAGTAGCTTCTTTCAATCCTGTCAAAATTGTTCATCACGTGATTTATTTTTATAGGATGTTATAAATTTTAAGATGAATTTCTGATAACCTTCTCTGAAGTTAGTTCTGTTAAACACATTACTAATAGTTATTCTTATGAAGATCTTACTTAGCAGGAGATGTAATAGGTGTTTCTTCCAAGTCGAGTATTGCATGAAGAAGTGCAGTTGAAAGCTCCTCTCTTCATTGCTAAATTGCCATTTAGGAAATCTTACTAGAAATCATTGTTGTTCCTGAATGATTTTCTAAATCTCAAACTTGTTTTCACAAGATATATGTTTTTGACCACTGGTTTTTTTGAAAATTATGTTTTCTATTTCTATAATTCATTTCCACAACTTTCACAACCAGTTCTGTGAATTTCTGCTGTCATTTTTAATTTTATGTTTTGGGCTTTGTGTTTATGATTTGAAATAATTTATTATACTTGTGCATCTTTGTAAGGTCCGAATCATGAAAAAACTCAGACATCCAAATATAGTGCTCTTCATGGGAGCTGTTACTCGGCCTCCAAATCTTTCAATTGTTACTGAGTTTCTTCCTAGGTATGCCTCAATTCCAAAAAATTTGGGTACGTGTAGTTATTAATCTCTTTTTTTTTTTTTTTTAACAAGTAATCTCGTATTTTTATAAATTAAAAACAAAAGCTAATACACAAGGAGTGCATTGTCAATTTAAACAAGACAGAAACGATAAAAAGTAAGGCAACCCTTCTATCGGACTAATAGTTGCAGCCTTAAACCAACTATACAAAGTGAAGTAAAAAAGTTCTCTAAACTACTCTGTCGTCCGTGTTTGATCTTCAAAGCACCGGCCGTTTCGTTCTCTCCATACACACCAAACGATGCATCTTGGAATGAGCTCCCAAACTAGCTTACTATTCTTATCTCGGAACTTTCTCTTTCATGCCCACATCACCTCCTTAATACGCCTTGGCAACACCCAACTCAAATGTTGCGAAGACAGAATATCATTCCACAGCCAACGCACTCCGTCACAATGAGTGAACAAGTGATCGATCGTCTCACCATCCCTCTTACACATATAGCACCACTCTGTAATATAACAGCCCTTTTTTCGAAGATTATTCGCAGTTAACACTTGTCCCCTCACAACTGTCAAAAGTAAAAAAGTCACCATTGGAGGTAATTTGCTTTGCCAAACCCTTTTCCAGGGGAATGAACTTTCCATCGGTTCCAATAAGGATCTGAAGTAAGTGCGAACGAAGAACAGACCACTTCGTGTCACCCTCCACCTGCTACAGTCTTCCTCTACCTGAATGAGCACACCATACAGGGAGGCCAAAAACAATGCATAATCATCCAACTCCCAATCGTGTAAGCCCCTCCCAAAAGCGATGTTCCAGCTAGGATTCCCATTATGGTCCTGTCTGGTGGGGATTTTGATTCTGGAAAATTGATTTTCTGTCTGTTATCTTCTGACACATAAGACACAGATGCTGGCAGCTTCCTTTGATTTTTTAACCGTTGGACAAGTTAACGGTAAAAATATTAATTATAATCCACTTAAAAAGCCCTCCTAGACAAGCTCTATGTATAGCCATAACATCACTCACCATAGCCAAGGGTTCCAAAGCAATGCGATGCAAAGAAGGAAACTGCACTTTTAACGATTGATCTCCACACCAACAATCATCTCCACCACAAAAGTCAATCTATTCTGAAAATCGCTCCATCATTTCCTGATATACCTCCACAGGCTCATTCCATAAGGACCACGACCCTCACCCGAGCACCACCCCCCTCCATAACACCATATTTCACCCCGATGATTTCTCTCCAGAAGCTCTCTTTCCATTCCAAAACACCACAGTCATTTGCCCAACAAGGTCTTGTTAAATAATACAAGGCTCCTCAATGAAATTTTCTCTCTTCCCTCGACCCTGCCCAGAGAAACTCCCTTTGAATCATCTCTAATATATTTGCCACTACAACTGGAATCGGAAACAATGAAAGAAAATAAGTTGGGAGATTAGAGAGAGTGGATTTGATGAGTGTAAGACTTCCTCCTTTTGAAAGATAAATACGCTTCCATCCCATTAACCTCCTCTCCACCCTTTCAAGAATGTCATTCCAAATTTGTTTACTTTTGAACATCGCTCCTTGAGGAAGCCCAAGATAAGACATGGGCAATTGTGCAACTCTACATTCCAATATTGCTGCCAATTCCTCCACATTAGCAACCTCCCCCACTGGAATAGCCTCAGATTTCCTCAGATTTATCTTCAAACTAGAGACCGCTTCAAAACACAGAAGCAAGCGATGCAAGTTCCGAATTTGCATAGCGTCTGCATCACAAAAAATCAGTGTGTCATCTGCAAATAACAAGTGTGAGACATGTAAGTGACCCACCGCAAAGCTTCTTAACAAACCCTCTGTCACAGCTTTCTCAATCATTCTACTGAATGTCTCCATCACAATAACAAACAAGGGGGACAAGGGATCACCTTGCCTAAAACCTCTACTACTCCCGAAGTAGCCTTCAGGGTTGCTATTAACTAAAACTGAGAACGAAACTGTAGAGATGCAAAACTGAATCCACTTACACCACCTATCCCCGAAGCCGCATCGCCTGAGCATATACATAAGAAATCCCCAATTGACGTGATCATACGCCTTTTGGATATCAAGCTTACAAACATTCTTCGAACCCCCTGACTTGTTCTTGAGTCAATGCATTCGTTCACTATAAGAACTGAATCCAGAATTTGGAGCCCCTTCACAAAAGCGTTCTGGAACTTAGACACCACTTTGTCCAATACTTCCTTCAATCTATTCGTCAAAACTTTCGCAATAATCTTATAAACCCCACTGACTAAGCTAATAGGACAGTAATCCTTAATATCAGGCACTCTCGGTTTCTTCGGAATAAGCACAATGAACGTGGCATTAAGACTTCTCATAAACCTGCCACGTTCGCAAAAATAAGTGATTGTATCCATTATGTCTGATCTCACCACCTCCCAGCAAGCCTTGTAGTTGTAGAATGAGAACGAGAAGTCGTCCGGTCCAGGGGCCTTATCATCATTCATATTAAAGACCACATCCCTAACTTCATCCTGCTCAAATGGTCTCTCAACCCAACTGGCATCCTCTTCAGTGATAGTGAAGAAGTCCAGCCCTTCCAACTCGGGCCTCAACACATATTGCTCTCGATAAAGGTTCTGATAGAATCTCACCTACTGAGTCACAATATCTTGTGGATCCTCGTACTTAACCCCATCTACCTCCAAGAATGTGATAGAATTATTGCGTCGATTTGAGTTAGCGACCCGATGAAAGAACTTTGTGCATTTGTCGCCTTCCTTCAACCACATGACCCTAGATTTCTGTCTTCAAGCAATCTCCTCCATCTCCGCTAACCTCTCCAGCTCTCCCCTTAACCTTCCATGCCTCTCCCTTTCCTCCCCATCCAACCCTCGACTCTCCTCCTGTCTATCCAACTCTTCTATGTCTAATAACATGGTAAGAGATTAATAACGGAATCAGTTTCTTGGAGCATTTTAGCAGTAACTAACAGTTAATGAATATAATTTTACCCTTTTATAAGGATCGACTTTCTGGATTACTTACTTTACGGTGATTCAATTACATTTAATCAAGGACTTTAGATTTCAGAAACTGAATATTTTTTCTTTATGTTTTGCAATATTTGTTTGAGGAAAATCAGTTCTTATATTAATTATTACACGTTGACTTTAAATTGAAGCATATTTTGTTGTTCCAGAGGTAGTTTGTATAGGCTGATTCATCGTCCTAATAATCAACTAGACGAACGAAGGCGATTGAGGATGGCTCTTGATGCTGTATGCTCTTGTTTACTTACCTTTTAATTCTGTATCAGTTAACAGCTTCTGTTTTATTGGTGTACATGCTGGTTGTGATGCAGTTTACTTCATTTCACAGGCTCGGGGAATGAATTATTTGCACAACTGCGCACCTGTAATAGTTCAGCGTGATTTGAAGTCTCCAAACCTTCTTGTTGATAAGAACTGGGTTGTGAAGGTGGCTTTCTTCACTGAGAAACGACAATGATATTATTATTTTTTCAATCATAATCAATCACATATTATCTTCTGTGTCAAGGTATGTGATTTCGGATTATCAAAAATGAAGGAGAGCACATTTATTTCTTCAAAGTCAAATGCCGGGACGGTAAGCTGGATTAAGCTAATTTGTACCGTGGCCTTTTCTGTTTGATGCAGTAATTTAGACACTCAATCAAATATTCTTTCTTCTTTTGCACTAGCACTTAATTTATCTGCTCTGAAATATATTTTGTGCCATTCTTTGTTGATAAATATCTTACTGTCTTTTTTCAAATGTTACATTCTTTAGAGGAACTGACATGTTGCAATGCTTCATATTATTTCACAGCATTAATACTAACTTTCTGTTGAAATGCTTTCCTCCATTCTTCTATCATTTTTGTCCTTTTCTCTTTTCCCGTTTGTTTGATGCCTTTGCCTTCTTGGAACAACATGATGATTCATCATGCAACTGGCTTATTTTGTTGCATCATCTTATTATCTGCCATTTTGTAGAAAATCAACAGTGTTATCCTGTCACTCTCTCTTTGAGAAAGGTGGTTTTCTGTGATCCGTGGTTCGAAAATAAATTTAAGATTATGAAAATCTATGTTTCACTGGAAAAACAAAAAGTTGAATCTTTCTGGTGTTATTTTATAATATAGAATTGCGAGTTTTTATGGAAGCTGTTAGGAATATTGGGTCTAACTCCACCTAATAAAACTGGCTTATTAGGGAAGGATTGCCCTCACCTTATTAAATGGATCATTTATATTTTTTCAAACAATGTGGGATTCTAATACGCCCCCTCACGCACAGCGTGGACCATGCCAAACAACTGTGAACAAATCGATATTGGGTGGCACCCAACATTTGCATAATTAGTATGTATTCTTAACATGGTATCAGAGCCCATTATACTCCAACGAGCGATTCGATCCCGTTAAGACTCTAAAATGAGCACGTGGATTTCAAGATTGGTCTGCTCAAATGAGCCACCATCTTGCGGGGGCGTGTTAAGGGATATATATCCCACATTAATAAATGATGTTGACACAGATCAATTAATAAAGATCTTGGATTACTCCTCTTAATAAGGTTGACCTTTTAAGATGGACCTCCAAATCTTAACAGAAGCAATTGAAACGAGGTGGCAATGCTTGCATCTACATTTCGATAGTTTCTGCCTCCACCAGTAAAAATCCAAAATATGATAGCAATAGGCATGTTAGATTAATCTTGTATCTTATAATACTTCTTGATGAATACCCAAGCTAATTTTTATGTTTGCCATTTTCCATTTATAAGTCAACTTTTAATTGACAATAAGTGTATGATCATCTCTTCAATAAAAGATCTGGCTTTTGTTTTTTTTTTTAACGATCATCTGGCATTTGATTACTACTAATGCTTCCAGGAAGCAATTTTAGGACATCTTTTAAAGATTTGGTGTTACTGTTCTTTAGGCAGAGTGGATGGCACCAGAAGTTCTAAGAAACGAGCCATCAAATGAAAAGTATGTCTTCCAATTATTAATCTTATATAAAAAATAAAAGAGAGGTGAAAACACAGAATCCATAAAATGACATTTTTGTTCTTTACTTTTGATTTTTGATTGATTTGTTCGTTGATTGATTCACACGCAGATGTGACGTTTATAGCTTTGGCGTTATACTATGGGAACTTTGTACTTTGCAGCAACCCTGGGGAGGAATGAACCCTATGCAAGTTGTTGGTGCCGTTGGATTTCAGCATCGGCGTCTTGACATTCCAGACGATATGGATCCTGTTATAGCAGATATAATCAGGAAATGCTGGCAAACGTGAGTGTATTTATATCTCTTTCTGGTGTCCAAATGTTTGCATCAACTAGTCTTACTGTAGATTAAGGGCAGTCATGAAGTCATTTACCTAGTAGGGTTTCGTTTACTAATCATTAGAAATAATGCTAATGAATGCTTGTGCTAAAAACTTATGACATATTTGGTAAGGTAGATTAGACAGTATCCACAGTATTTTTAGAATTAAAAATAAGATATTGTGTACCAAACATGGACTTAAGGTCTAAAATGCTTAGAGATATATAGAGCCTGGAGTACAGCTTCGACGCAGATCAGTGAAAGCACATGCATAATGGGCTTATCTTTCACTGTACTCATCACTTGAACTAAGCTATTTGCAATGTTGCATTCAGAAAATTCTCGAGTGATATACAAATTATTGGTGTTTATTTAAAGTAATTAAAGTTGTGAATCCATTGTTATTATACTTGTCGTCTGTGAGATATTGTAGAGATCCAAGATTACGGCCATCATTTGCTGAGATTATGGCTGCCCTGAAACCACTTCAAAAGCCCATTGCCAATTCACACGTGCCAAGACCCGGTGTGATTGTAAGCAGGAGAAACAAGAAGAGTCAGTCATCACTAACCTTGGAAAATCAATCCGGTCATAAGAGCTAGCGGGGACAAATTTGACAATTTGCTCTATGGAGTGACTTGCAATATAGAGGCAAACAAGCTTGGGGAGAATGGTAAATGAGATTTTGTTATAGATGATCAAGCACATACAACACATTTGAGTGAACTAGAATTCTTTCATTTCCCCGATTTTTTCCATTTATTGTTTGTATTCTTGGCTTATGGTGCCACCATCCACGGAATTGTGCAGTTGTTTGTATATTCATTTGAATTTGTTGTAATTAAGGTGTCTCTGTCGAGCTTCCAAGTCATATTGGAGGTACTCTAAAACATGTGTTGGCCTCCTCTAATGGAAAAATCAATTTCAATTACGTGGGGAAAAAGTCATCCCTTTCGTATGATTTGTTGATCTATTGCCTTTTGTGTTTGTTAATTTAGTTTGAGGAAAAGGTCCAATCAAACACTGCTCGTTTGGACATGATTAGTTGTCCTCTTGTGCCCAGATTGTACCTGGTTGACCGAAACTATAAATGGTAGAGTTGTCAATCATATAATTTACATGCGTTGTTGATTAATTAGGTAAATAAGATCTATGTATGCATGCATATGTTACATGTCTGATTTAACGTTTATAAACCTCCTGTATAAATTTTTCTCAACATATCTTCGTCTAATCAGCTTTCAAAATATCTAGCCATTGTCCCCACACTAGTTACTTGTCGATGTGTTGGTTGGATATTGTTGCCTTGTTGGATATTTGGTCCAAGCACGTGATGGGTTCCTGAACACAGCAAGACTCCACAACCACAAAATGAAGTAATATTAGACTATAAAACTCAATAGAAGATTATCAAACTGGAATTGTATTGTTGAAAGTAATTATACTCAAACTGAGAATTCTGTGTTACAAATAAGAAGGAAAAATGACAAGGATATTTGGCATTCGAGATGCCAATACTCTCCACACTAGACTACTCAATTAGTTGCCCTCTCCTCTGATGACTTCCCACTATTTACTCTGTTATCACCCAACTGACTCAGCAACTGCATGTGACTGCTTCCTACTCAATTCCTAAACTGCCCTCGTTCCCTTCCCGCGCCTTTGATAAGTCACGTTAATTTGGGGCCTATCATTGCTTCCCCACATGAGACTCGCCTTGTCCTCAAGGTGAAAAGTAGGAAATTGGTGCCTGATCAAGTCATAAGACTCCCACGTGGCTTCTAATGGTGGCAAGCCTTTCCACTGTATTAAAACAGCGGTACCTCGAAGGTTGTTTCCCGATCCCGGGCGCACCCCCAGGAGTGGCTCTGGTTCCACCAGCATTTCCAAGCCTTCGCTCAGCTGTTGTGGTACCTCCTTCACGGCTTGCACCGCTCCTTCTGCCTTGCGTAGCTGGGATACATGGAATACTGGGTGAATGTTACATGTTGGAGGAAGAATTAACTTATAAGCAACCTGGCCAATCCTCCGCTCCACTGCGAATAGACCATAAAACCGTGGTGCCAGCTTCTCGTTAGGCCGCGCCGCTAACGATTTGCGACGATACGGTCTCACCTTCAAGTACACTAAATCACCCACCATGAATTGCACATTTCTTCTCTTACAGTCAGCTGTGCTTTTCATCTTCGTCTGAGCTCGCAGTAACTGTGCCTTTAAGTCTTCTAAAATTTGGTCCCTTTCTAGGAGCTGCTGCTCAATTGCTGAAACATGAGTTGACCCTTTTTCAAACTTCAACAGGGCTGGTGGTTCTCTCCCATACACGATTTGGAAAGGTGTAGCCTTACTTGCTGTGTGAAATGAAGCGTTGTACCAGTACTCGGCCCAAGGCAACCTACTGAACCATGATCTAGGTCGTGACGAAGCAAAACAGCGTAGATATGTTTCCAGGGTGCGATTTAGGACCTCCGTCTGCCCATCGGTTTGTGGGTGGTACGCCGTACTACGATTGAGCTTGGTACCGTGTAGGCGAAACAATTCCTCCCAAAAATGGCTTACGAACACCTTGTCTCTATCCGAGAGTATGGAACGGGGCACCCCATGAAGTCTTACAATTTCTTTCACAAAAATCCCAGCCACACTGGCCGCGGTAAAGGGGTGTTTAATCCCTATAAAGTGTCCATACTTGCTTAATCTGTCGACCACTACCAGAATGGTGTCCACGGTGCCTGATTTCGGTAAACCTTCAATGAAGTCCATCGCTATGTCTTCCCATATCTGGTTCGGAACAGGTAGTGGCTGCAGCAAGCCCCTCGGAGTTAGCGCCATATATTTGTTTTGTTGGCAGACCGAACATTGTTTCACGTAACCATGGATATCTGTCTTCATTATTTCCCAGTAAACATTAGCAGCGATCCTTCTGTATGTTTTTAGGAAGCCTGAGTGCCCCCAATGTTGCTATTATGTCCTTCATGTAGCATCAGTGGAATCAATGACGACCCCTTCGGTAGCAGCAAACGCCCTTTAAACAACAACTGATCATTCACCAAGGAATACCCTGGTCTGCAAAAAGGATCCTGCTTGAGCTGTCGGATGATACTTTGTAACTGAGTGTTTCTGTTGACCTCTTCCACTAGAGTCTCCAGTTGTACTACTGCAGGAACGGATATAGCCATTAATTCAGATGGCAGATTGAGGCGGGAAAGAGAGTCAGCAGCTTTGTTCTCACTTCCCGGGTGATACTGTACTTCAAACTGATACCCTAGTAACTTCAGCAACCACTTCTGGTACTCTGGGTTAACTTCCCTCTGCTCCAGCAAGAATTTCAAGCTTTTTTGGTCTGTCCGTACATAGAACTTGTTACCGAGCAAGTAGTGTCTCCATTTCTGTACCGCAAACACAATTGCCATCAATTCCCTTTCATAAGTTGACTTGGCTTTTCCTTTCGGATTGAGTGCACGACTGAAGTATGCAATAGGGTGTTTGCCCTGCATCAACACGGCCCCCAGCCCAAAACTTGACGCATCTGTCTCCACTATGAGAGGGCTGTTAAAATTCGGCAGGGCAAGGACTGGAACGGTGATCATTGTTGTTTTAAGTTGTCTGAAGGCGTTCTCAGCTTCCTCGTCCCAAGCAAAATTACCCTGCGTAACCGTTCTGTCAAAGGCCATGCCAATTTTCCATAGTCCTTCACAAAACGACGATAATACCCCGTGAGTCCCAAGAATCCCCTCAACTCTCGCAGAGAAGTGGGACTAGGCCAATTTACCATGACTTGGATTTTTGACTGGTCTGCCGCCACGCCTTTGTCAGAGATACAATGCCCTAAGTATTCTATTTCCGTTTGACCAAAACTACACTTCTTGCGATTGGCATACAACTGATGGTCCTTGAGCAACTGCAAAACCTTTTTGAGATGTTCTACATGATCCTCTAAACTTCGGCTGAACACTAAAATGTCATCAAAGAATACTAATACGAATTGCCTCGGTTGCTCTTTAAATACCTCATTCATAAGAGATTGGAAGGTAGCAGGGGCGTTTGTTAGTCCGAAGGGCATCACCAAAAACTCGTAGTGCTCTTCATGTGTTCGAAAAGCTGTTTTGGGAATGTCTCCTGGTTTAACCCGAATCTGATGATATCCCGCCTTCAAATCCAATTTAGAAAAAATTGTAGCCCCATGCAACTCATCCAATAGTTCATCAATCATAGGAATTGGGAACTTGTCCGGCACCGTGACCTTGTTTACTGCCCTGTAATCCACACAGAAACTCCACCCTCCATCTTTTTTCTTCACCAATAGTACTGGACTGGAGAATGGACTGGAGCTTCGTCTAATGATTCTGGCCGCTAGCATCTCCTTGACTAACTTCTCTATTTCATTTTTCTAAACGTGTGGGTACCGGTATGGCCTTACACTGATCGGGGCAATTCCGGGCTGTAGATGTATGCTGTGATCCTGGTCCCTTTGTGGGGGAAGCCCCTTAGGCTTTGCGAACACTCCCTCAAATCCACACAACAATTCTGTAATTTTTGACGGTATGTTCCCCTGTGTCTTTCCCACTTCTACCCCCAAGCTGCCAAGCTCCAGAAGCACCCATTCCTCTCCTGCCCTGAAGGCTTCAATGTGACCATTGTCTTACTAAGGCTTGGATCCCCCTGCAACGTAACGGCCGTCTCACCGACATGAAACTTCATTGTAACTGATTTCCAATCTACCTTAGTTTGCCCCAAGGTTGACAGCCATTTCATGCCCAGAATTACATCTGAACTACCCAATTCCAGAGGGAGAAAATCCTCCAGCACCTCCACATTTTGAAGGGATAAACGTACTCCCTTGCACACCCCGGCCCCTTGTACGGCAATTCCCGTCCCCATAATTACCCCATATCCTAATGTCTCCGTTCTGGGCAATCCCAGTTTTTGCACCAATTCCGCCGACACAAAATTATGGCTAGCCCCACAGTCAATTAATACAACCACGTCCTCCCCCGAGATTTTCCCTTTCAATTTCATGGTCTGCGGTGGTGTAAGGCCTACAACCGAATTCATGGACAATTCCACCATCTCCCCAGCCACACAATTTTCCTCATCAGAAGTTTCTTCCACAAATTCCCCTTGTTCATGCCGTTCTTCATCATAAATAAGCATTACCTGTAGCTCTTTATTTCTGTACTTATGCCCAATGGAGTACTTCTCATCGCAGCGGAAACACAGCCCTCTCTCTCTCTTCGTTTCAGCTCAGCCTTGCTGAGCCTTTTGAAGGCTGAACCGACAGTACTGGTCGTGGCTGGAGGTCGCGCCGTCGGAGCTCTAGAGATGGAGCCTTGGAATGAAATCGGGCTGCCTCTTGGAAAAGAGGAGTACCCGTTGTGGCTCCAATGTAATTTACCTTTAGCTGGGCCGGATCCACTCAAATGGGCCTTCAGGGCCTGATTCCTTTCTTCAATTCTTTGGGCTAACTCCATAATTCGGTCTAGACCCTTGGGCTGCAACACTCTAATCTCAGCCCTAATTTCTGGGCTCAACCCATTTACAAAGTGACCTTCTAATATAGCATCAGAAATGTCGCCAATGGGAGCTGCTAAGGTTTCGAACGCGTTCATGTAATCCATCACCAATGCCTCTTGCCGGAGAGCCAGAAACTGCTCCTCCATAGTCCCTTCCAACGACGACTTGAAGTGGGCCCTCATTTGCAATTTGAGTTCCTCCCAGCTTCGTATCCCTTTTCTCTTCTGCTCCCATTGAAACCAGGCCAGAGCCCCCTCTTTGAAGCATAGGGCTGTTGTTTCTAACTTCTCTCCCTCTGTTAACTGATTCACAAGGAAGTAGCGCTCTGCTCTGAAGATCCATTCATCTGGATTTTTTCCCATGAATACCGGTATCTCCAGTCGTCTTCCCTTGACTTCCGGCCTCCAATTTCCACCGGCAACTCCTCCCAATACTCTGCTACTAGTCTCCTGACCCGGTGACACTTTCGAGTTCATAGTGTACTCTGATTCCTTCATTCCATCATGGCCCTTTTCCCTTTTTTTCACCTTCTGTTTCCTCCCACTTAGATCTCATGAAGGTAAATTGCTCAGAAATAATTGCCATATTTTTCTCGATGTTTTGTACTCTCTGCATCTCCACTTGCATCCTTTCAATTCCCTGTTGCATCCCCTCCAGTTGTTCTTGCAATTTTTGTTGAGCTCCCTCTAGACTTCCCACTCGATCTGTTACAGTCACCATCAGGATTGAACGCTCTGATACCAATTGATGGGTTCCTGAACACAGCAATACTCCACAACCACAAAATGAAGTAATATTAGACTGTAAAACTCAATAGAAGATTATCAAACTGGAATTGTATTGCTGAAAGTAATTATACTCAAACTGAGAATTCTGTATTACAAATAAGAAGGAAAAATGACAAGGATATTTGGCATTCGAGAGGCCAATACTCTCCACACTAGACTACTCAATTAGTTGCCTTCTCCTTTGATGACTTCCCACTATTTATTCTGTTATCACCCAACTGACTCAGCAACTGCATGTGACTGCTCCCTACTCAATTCCTAAACTGCCCTCGTTCCCTTCCCGCGCCTTTGATAAGTCACGTTAATTTGGGGCCTATCAGCACGTTGCTCATGACCTGTGTGAACATGAAATCTCCAGCTGCTAGTTTTCTTGGTGTTGTATATTTGTCAAAAAATTATAATGGAATGGAGAATTGGACATATATTGGTGCTGCTAGTTTTTTATTTATTTTTAACGTGGTGCTTGACCAGACGAGCAAGTCTGAGCATTAAACCGCATGTTGTGCCCTTTGAGATGTGATAACGGAGCAAGTAAAATCTCCTTTACGCTCGACAAAGTGTCAAAAAAAGCTGAATTGACCTTGAGCTTGAATTTATCACATGTAAAGTAAAGGTGGGGCCAAAGGCCATTTTTTACATTATGTCACTACAAATATCTATCCATCTTCCATTCAATATCCCAAAATTTTGGACCAAGATATTTTATGTGAAAAAATGGCAACTTTGGATCCCCATAGTTTTTACGAGGAAATAGTGGTTAATCCCAGCTCAATTTTCGAAGTGGCATTTGACCAATTTTAAATGAAAAAAAAATAAAAATAAAAAAAATAAAGAAGGTAAAAAAATCATCAAAACATTAACAAGCCCAATACCCTTTGAACACAAAAGAGAAAATAAAGAAAAAAAAAAGGTTCAGATTCGAACTACCCGCTTACAGGCGAAACCCATGGAGGGGAATGCATAAGAATAACCTAAAAACAAAGTGTTCGCGTGAAATCCGCAAGCGTACGGGATCGCTGTACAAGTAATAAGATTTGTGAGTTAAGAGTATCGTTCCCACGAGGAATAAGGTCTAATATGTAGTTTAATAGCTACTATTAAATTCGAATTGTGGTCATATCAAAATAGATGGTTTGTATAATTTCTATACTAATCCTAAACTAACAAAACAAATAAAGTATTTATATAATACGTGAATGTTTGTATTGGAATCATGAATCCCCCTATTTCCATCTATTTCAATTCTCAATAATTAATCTAGTACATTCATGCATTTTGACAATCGATAAAGCTAATATGTTAAATGTTCCTTTCCAAGATACACCAACCTATGACTAACACGAGACGATCCTATTCCTAGTCCGAATTCATATGAAAGTCATGCATTTGGTTTAAATTATCAATAAGATTGCATGCGTGAAAGAGATTATTCCTAATTCTGACTACACATGTTGATTTTACCGCGTTCTAAACTTATTGTGAGTATTCCTACACTACAACAAGCAACTAACTACTTAATTGGTGATCAAGCAATAAGTAGTGCAATGGGTATGTAAAATCAATCAACTAATAACACAAAAATCCTAAATTGATATCTTGAATTAAAATAAATGAAAATAGGGTTCAAACATTCATCCAATACAATGAAAAACTAGCATAACATATTTAAAATTAAATTATAAAGGAACAATTGGAAAATCATCACCCGGAAAGAAGAAAAAATGAAGAATTGGAAATTTTCCACGTTCTTGATGTGAATCTTGAAT
Organism: Fraxinus excelsior; assembly: GCA_019097785.1. Taxonomy (NCBI): domain Eukaryota; kingdom Viridiplantae; phylum Streptophyta; class Magnoliopsida; order Lamiales; family Oleaceae; genus Fraxinus; species Fraxinus excelsior. The sequence goes on from CM032623.1 coordinate 24,754,616, forward strand.
CCGGATGAAAAATCTTCAATATCCTATGCAATTTGCCTTGATTCCACGTTGTTAGCCATGTTCTTCGCCTCCAAAATATGTATAATATAGAGATTTTTAGGTCTAGAGAGGTTCCCGCCATTCACCCCCCTTAGAAAGTATGTTAAATTTGGTTTTTATAGGAATTTGGATAAAACCAGCAAATTGGCCCGTTCAGGCCCAAAATTAGCCTATGCGCGCGCGCCGTGTATTTCATTGCCCGCGCGCCGTTCAAATAGTTTGCTCTCGGTAAATAAAAACTAAGCCCGTGCGCGCGCGAGAGATTTTGCCAGTGCGCGGGCGCAGGTATAAAAAATTTCCAATTGTTACACTTTGGTCCCCAAATTTCATTCTTTATTTATTTTGGTTCCTTCTTTGTATTTTCTTGACCCTCCATCTTCCAACTTCATCTAGTTGGCTCCAACATCTCTCCAATCATCGATACTAGGTCCGAATCATCTATAATCATTTTGCGACTTAGTCCTCAAACTTTGTATTTGATACAATGGAGCCATTTTGTGCTATCTTTGCGTTCTTTTCTCCAATTCTTCATCAAATATTGAGTTTTACCTATGAAATGAAATATAACACAAATTAGGTAATATTTTAGGACCTTAAATATCATCATTTAGGACCTTAAATAAGTGTAGAAACTACACTTATCACAAAGCCATAATTCAATTTTAGCCTTTGACTATTCTAAACATTAGAAACTACCTAAAATACCCCTAAAATAGAAATTGCAACCAAGCTATTAAAAAGAAAGCAATCAAGTCCTAAAAAGAATTATTTTAAGAAACCATAATACGAATCATAAAAAAACCTAGAACTAAAAGAGAACCATATAAAATTAAAACAATTGCAAAAAATAAAAATGAAATTGAATTCAAAAATGAAATTGATAGGATAGGATATCAAGAACAATAATTTGCATCTCAAGAAATATTAAAATATTTCAAAGAAAACCTAATAGAATTTTTTGCTAGAGAAATTGTAATATCTATAATCATAAAAGATATATAGGATATTATAGATAAATTAGGAAAAAGAATACAAAACATCTCAAAATATAATATACTTTTTGAACCAAATATAGATATTATAACAGATCTTGATATTATAAATTCTCAAACATTATTAGAATTTGAAAATTTAATTAAAAACCTATAAATGAGGAAATCTATTACAAATAGATTACCACAAGAATATAAGAAATTAATGTTTAATCAAACTTTAAGATTTTATATATCTATAACTAATAGTAGATTAGATCTTGACAAATTAAAAAGATACATAGAATATATGACTGTTTAAAGATTAGTTAGATTTTAAGATTTATTTGATTTTTGATCGCTCTAAGTAGCACCCCGTAAGTTGGTATCAGAGCCATAGAGATCATGGATATTACAATTACAAAAACAGATTGATATTACAAAATAAAAGAAGAAAAAAGGAAGTTATATATTTTTAGAACCTACTCCTAAGAAACTAAAAACAATAACATTGATGATGATTAAAGAATTACCTTGAGAAGTAAAAAAACAAATTATAGATAAATTTATATTAGGATCATTAAGATATGAATATGTATATGAAAAAACTATTATAGAACTTGAAAAAGAAGAAATTATGTTATATTGCAAAAATTATGAATAATAGTAAAATCAGAATTATAAAAATAGATAATTATTATAAATTAGAAACAGAAAAAAGAGATTATATATTTTTAGAACCTATACCCAACAAGTTAAAAATAATAACATTAAGAGTAATTAGAAAATTACCTAGAGAAATTAAAGTACAAATATTACATAGATTAATAGTAGAATCAATAAAAGAAAGATATATTTATGAAAAAATTATAGAAAATTTTGAAAATGAAGAAATTAATTTATATTATAAGGAAACATATGAATAGATACTCATTAAAAAACAAAAAAAAAATAGTTTTTCATATAACTAAACTAATGGAATTAATGGAGATAAAAGAAATCTTAAATAAAAAATTAGCAAGAGTAAGAGAAATAAATCTACAAATACAAGATGAACTTTAAAACCGGAAAAAATAACAAAATCACAACAAAAACAAATATTAAAATTAAAACAAGAAGGGTATAAAGAAATGGCAAACTATTATGAAAAATCAAAAGAATTAACAAATAATAAATCTATAAAACAAAATGTGATAAGGTAATAAAAGATTGTAAAGATACTGAATATAGAACATATTACTTAAGCCAATTAAAGAAAAGATGACAAATCATTAAAAATGTCAATATGTGAGTATATAGAAGAATTAAAAACACTAATAAAAATATTAATAGATGATATTCAAAACATAAATAATGAAACAAAAGAAGTTAGAAACGATATTAATATTCTAAAACTTGAGATAAGAAAATTAAAAAAATAATAATAAAGGTAAAGATAAGATAATAGACAAAAAATTTATAGAAAAAGAAATGTCTAGAATAAGGAAAAAACATGCTGAACAAGAAAATATAATAATAAAAACAGGTAGTATTGATGGTGAATTTAGGAAGAAGATTTTACCAAAAATAATAGAAGAAGAAAAAATGAAAAAAAATCTAAAGAAAAAGCACTAAGAAAATTAGAAATTAAAGAAAATCATGATAATAAAGAAAATAAAGATGAATGAAGAATTAGATTTACTTATAGAGATTTTTGATCAATTAAGTATAGAAAATCTAGATGAATACTAAGTTCTAATGAATACTGGAGGATGACCAAATAGAGCAGAATCTTCTAACAAACAAGAAATACTAGACTCAGAGGAAAGCTATGCACATATATACAATAAACCATATAGACAATATTATGATAAGGTAAGAGATAGACAACCACCAATAAGAAACAAATATAATAATAAGTTTGAACCAAATGATAATTACAATAAACCCGTTAATTATGAAGGAGCAAAATTAGATTTAGATTGTAAAATAGATATTAAGAAAGCCTTAGAAACTTGGGCAAATTCAATGATATTATTGTTTTTATATAATAAAGATGATACATGAGAAAGTAATGAAAGAATAATAGACTTCTTAATAGCATCTTTTGAAGGAAATGTGAGGAACTAGTGTGAAGAAATAAATAATTATACAAAGACACAAATAAAAAGAAATGTACAAACATAAATAATAAAATCAGATAGATAAGGTATAGAAAGATTAGTAAACTATATTTTAGATGAATTTTTAGGAGAGGACTGGATAAGAAATCTTGATGGAGAAGCAATAAAAGAAAGAGAAAATGTTAGAATAAAATTAATAAATCTAACAATATGTGATATGTGTAAATTAAAAAATATACGTGTAAGTTTGAAAATATTACTATATCCAATCTTATAGTAATGAAAATCAAGATGTATATAAAAATATGTACTATAATAAGTTACCAGGTTCATGGGGAATATTTTTCAAAATAGAATTTGAGAAATATATTAAAGAAAATCCTGAAGCACCTAAATCTTTAGGATCAAGAATAAAAATCTTATTCGAAAGACTTGTATATATATGTCAACAAAGACAATTGATGAAAAAATCAAGAAAATTAACTAAAATATGTTATGAAAATGTAGAAAACCCTACAAAATGGGGATGTAATCCTGAAAGGAAAAATATTAAAATAAAATTCAAAAATAAAAAATTTAAAAATTTTAGAAATTTTAGGGAAAAAATACATAAAACCTAGAAGAAGATATTATAAAAAGAAATATAATACAAATAGACAACAGAAAAACAAACCTTATAAAAAGATAAAAGTCAATGCAAATGTTGGAATTGTGGAGAAATATGACATATATTGTTTGCTGCAAATTATTTTCTCATTTTTAGAAGAATTTGGAACGTTTTTTTCAAAGTTCATAGGTCCCACTACTCATACCTTGGTCAAATATGGGTAGCTTTGTACTGCTCCAACGGTACCATATTTTCTATTAATATGCAGCAAACATGCCCATAAGCCCTGATTATAATAAGAACAAAGTTAAAATATTACAAAAAAAAAAAATTGTTTAAAAATAGAATGTGAATTGAGTGAAATATCATATATTGAACAATATTATAATCAAAAAGTATATATAAGTGAAGCAGATTCAGAAGAAAATGGATCAGAATCTGAATAGAGAAATTGAAGAAATAGAAAATGACAATATAGATAAACAAGAATATGAAGGAATAGAATGTTATGGATTAAAAGTAACATTTGATAATAACAAATTTAAGAAAATGCGAAAATTATCTTTAAATTTAAAAATAGTAAAAGAAGAAGCCTTAGATAGAATATGGAAAAAAGAAAAAATTAGTAATAAATGAATATCATAAAATTGGAAAAGCTATAGATGTTAGAACAACTCAGGGAACACATAAATTAAATCTCTTAACAAAAAGAACAGTTGATGAATTGTTAACAAAGATTAATAAAAAATAAAGTGAAAAAATCAAATATGTCTATTTAGCAGGAATACAAATAATGTTTAAATCCTTATTTAGGAAAGGAATAGATTCCACCTTTAACAGTAAGTTTACATGATGGAAGAAAAATAAATTTAAAGGATAGTTATTTAAGAACTATAGAAGAAAATTTAGCATACCAGAAATTAATATTTACTTGTTACCCAAAATATTGCGTCTCAATAAAATAGAAAAACTTTAATGAAATTTTAGGACTATATTTCAAGCTACATATGAATGATATAATAGAATCAGGAGACAGAATTATGACTATAGAATATAGAGCCTTATATACATTTACTAACTCCAATTATGGAAATATATACTCTAAAAAACCATACATAAAAATTCATAAGGAATGTAAATATATTAGTAAAATAATAGAACCAAGCAGACAAATAAATTTATTCCCTGAAAAATATGAACTTAGTATAACCAAGAATAAACCTGAGATAACAGAAATAAAAAAAGATGATTATTTTGATAAAATAATATTTAGAGATGAAAGATTAATTAAAAGATCAACAAGTCTTAGATTACCTAGAAAACGATTAGAAGAAACTAGTAATATAAAAGAAATTAAGTTTTATAGAAATCCTGGAAATATAAAAATAGAATGAGAATATTATAATGGAAAAGAACATATTGAAGGACCAAATATACTAATAGATACAGGAGCAAGAATGTCATATAGCTTCAATTAGAAATAAATGATCAACGATTCATAAAATTAAACTATATAGATATGTAAATTTTGATGGACAAATACATACTACACAATTAGAAGTCAAGGTACTAATAAAAATAGGAAGAATTAATATTGTAATACCATGTTATATAGATAATAGTATGAATACATATCTTCATATATTATTATGAACGAGTTTTCTAAATGGATTAGAAGATTATAGTATAAAAAGAGAAGGATTATATATTACACATAATGGTCAAACTATATTATGCGAAAAAGATAAATGAATAACTAAATAAGTTTTCCATTAGTTGTATATATACAAGTTACTATAGTAGAAACAAATATAACAACATATGCATTAATAGATACATGAAGTGATATAACAATATTTAAAAACTTCTTAATAAAGTCATGGAATGAAAATAGTAAAATAAAGATAACATGAGTAACATGAGAAAGTACCCAAATAATTAATAATGTTTATAAAGTCAATATCATACTTGGAAGTAAACAAGTCATAATAAACAAAATATATATTTATAATAAGTTAGAATGTGATGTATTATTAGGAAATGACTTTATACAACAATTTCAATATTATAAACAAAATAATTATATGATAATGTTACAAACACTATGTGCACACTTATTAAAAATTCCAAGAGAATTTAGACCTTATAGAGTTCAATCAGTCCAGTGTGGTGATAGATGGGAGAAAAAATCAATTATAAATAGAGATATAAATATAAAAATCTTATACAAAAAAGTCTTGAAAGTAATAATAGAAATAAGCATAAAAAAAATCATAGAACAATTAAAAAAGACATGCGGAGAAAATCCATTATTATTTGGAAACCATACCATTCTAAAGATAAGATAGAATTAATAGAAAATATTATAATTAGAGTTAGGTCAATGATGTATACTATACAAGATACACAAGAATTCAAAACTCGGATAAAAGAACTACTAGAACAAAAACTTATTAGACCTAGTAATGAACCATACAGTAATTCAGCTTTTATGATTATGAAACATTTTGAGCAAGTTAGAGAAAAAGACAGAATGGTAATCAATTATAAAGAATTAAATAAATATACTAAATTTGATAGATACTTTTTACCAAATAAAGAAGTTTTAATAAACTTTGCAAAAAGGAAAACAATATTATTCTAAATTTGATTGTAAGTCAAGTTTTTGGCAAGTAAAGATGGAAGAAGATAGTACACAATATACTGCATTTAGTACACCCCAGGGTAAATATGAATGGTTAGTGATGCATTTTGGTTTAAAAAACGCACCACAAATATATCAAAGGAAAATTGATAACATATTTAAAAAAAAATTAATGAATTTTTAATTGTATATGTTGATGATATATTAATTTGTTCTAACACCAAAGAAGAACATAGAAACCATTTGATACAATTCATAAATGAATGTTAAAGTGAAGGAATTGTCATTTCAAAAAAGAAAGCTATAATAGAAAAACAAGAAATTGATTTTCTTGGATTATCAATAGATAAAAAATGAATAAAATTGCAAACCCATATATCTAAAAAGATAGAAAGTTTTCCAAATAAATTAGAATCAAAAGAACAAATACAAAAGTTCGTAGGATGTTTAAACTATGCAGAATGATTTATTGAAAATCTTTCAAAAAGAGACATTAAATACAAGTTTTACTTAGAAAAACAAATACTGGAAGATGGAGTGAAGAACATACAGAAATAGTTAAATTATTAACATTTACCAAAATTAAGATTGTTGGATGAAAAAAGATAATTTGGTTGTTAATACTGATGCTTCTGATAAGTATTGGGAAGTCATATTAAAAACAGATTTGAATGAAAATTGCAGATATTCAAGTGGAACTTTTAACCAAGCAGAAATAAATTATACAACCCATGAAAAAGAATTGTTAGCAATTATTAGAGGAATAAAAAAGTTTTCATTGTTTTTATTATCTAAAAAATTTATTGTTGAAATTGACAATTCTAATGTTACAGGATTAATTAAGAATAAACTTCCAATGGAACCCCAATATAGAAGATTGTATAGATGGCAAGCGTATTTGTCATTTTATAATTTTGATATTATCTATATTAAAGGTTATTAACAATTATCTTGCAGATTTTCTAAGCAGGAATATCAAATTTGGAAATGGATGATATCAAAAATACATCGATAGACGTCAAATGACAAATGGAATTCTTCTAAGAGGAATTTGAAGATATCAAAGAAGGAATTGGACAAATGGTGGAACTACTTTAGCAAAATGAAAAATTGCTGAAAGAAATCTCAATTTCTCATTCCAAATATACCAATGAATTGAGTGACAGAATTGATGATATTACTTCACAATTCGAATCATTAAATACCAAACAAGAAATACTAAAAATACAAACAAGTACACAGCAAGGAAGCAACAGTGGACCCAGTAAGATCAAAAGAGATACATCAAGTCCCTGAAAGGTGACTATAAAAAACAATGATGAACATACAAAGATTATCAGAATAAGAACTGATGAAGAAGATGACACTCCTTTATCAAAAAAGGAAGAAGAATATAGATCGTTTGCAAAAATAGTTTATGAACTAGAAGGAAATGATTCATATTTCATCTCTTCTGGAGATCACGTTTACCCAAGATTGATGATTACCAATGATGCAGACCCCTTTATGATCAAATTGACAGCAGACTTTGGATTCTTAGATCTCATATATCCTGGAAGAGATCTAAAGGAAATATCAAAATTTGATTACATATTCAAATCCGAAATATCAAAATTTGCTCAGGGAAGATTGGTATATATCAAATCTTATTCAATCAGTCCTGAATTTGATGGAAGGATATTTTACCCTGCTGAACATATAATCACAGTTGGACATGTTGGAAGAAATTTCCAAATAGAAGTTGGCAGAAATAAAAAGCCATTGCCAAATATCAATAAATCATGGATAAAATCCCGGAGAGTTCCAGGGATGAAGGTTATTTACAACATTGTAAAGAACTTATATGAAAAAAAAAAACTTACATATCTGTGCCAATATGAAAGATGAACACTTTTTACAAACAATGGAAAAGAACAATCTGAAATTTTTAAAAAGTATATCCAAAAATTTGATATCTATCAAATTAATGGAAGTCCATCAACAATACATAAATCTTGTCAATTAAGGGAATGCCCTACATGCTACCCAAATAAAAAAGGAGATAAAGACATAAAGCAAGATAATGGACAAAGATAGAGATAGAAGATGTCCTACCATTATAAGAGAATCTTGCTAACTCCATATGAAGACAATAGAGGAAAAGAAGATGTGAAAGAAAAGTGGGCAGTTGGAAGCAATAATAGAACTACAATAGTGACTATACTGTTGTAATAATAGAACTCCATTAGTGGATTATGAGATAATGAATGATGTAAGAGGCCAATAATCGAGCCTCGTGTAGTCGTATAAATAGAAGCCTTTGGGCTAAGATAAATGCAGAATGAGTTAGAAAAACACTTGAGCTTTCAAACTGTGAGAAAACCAAAACACTTCCGTCTTTTGATATAATACTTGTACCAATTCCAAAATATATGAACAATATTCCATTCTTTTCATAGAAAAAGATGAGTTTCTAATTTCTATTTCCATAGATTCTTGATAGATCTGAGAAGAAATTTCTTTCTTATTTTAACAACCAAGATAGTTTTTCTTTAATCCAAGTCTAGGGATTTATCCTTAGAAATGACACAGTGAAGGTAAGAAGCTGAAATAATAAAGATCCCGTTAAGGCAAGAGGTCGTTTGAGGGAATAGTTTGCATATTCAAATCCCAAAGGTCACTCGATTCTAAGAATAAAGATTCAGATCAAAATTAAGGTAGAACTACTATTTCTTATTAAATTTTGAAAGAATTTTTTTAAGATCTTAGAGAATCATAGGGATCATTAATGTTTATGATTATTTATGATGTTTGAATCATTATTTACCATGATGATTATATCATTGTTTTATAATGCTTATATTATTATGATGATTTTCATGATAGTATCATTTATTCATGCCAGAATATACAATTGAAGAATTAGATAATTTGTTAAAAATGATATTAGAAAAAATAGGAAATAGTAGATCTCAACTAGAAAATATAGATAGGTTATCGAAAAAATATAATAAACTTATAGAAAAATATGAACAAAAGATTGCAAATTATGCTAATTTATTAGATCAAAGAATGAATTTATATTTTAAAATTCAAAATATAAGAAATACAGAACAAATTCAAAACTTTTATTATAAAAAAGAAGGATATGTCTTGCAATAAAGGAATCCATTTCATTAAGCGTAAAATAGACATTTTCATAAAAATAAAAATCTAAATAGACTAGGTCAACGGGCAATTATAAAAACCTCCCAACAGACAGCCTATGAGTTAATTATTTCAATACTCACTGAAGTTTAAATATTGTCACGTTTCACTTACCGTACTTTAATTTGCATCTCATTACTCACTGAATTATGTAAAGTTGCACTCCGTTAGTTACTGCCAAACTTCCGTCTTTAACGATTGTATACGTGGACGACGGATTTCACATTTCGTAGTTAAATCACTCCATGAATTGCCGGCTCAGATTTCGCAAACATTCCTCACCCATTTTCACTCCAAAATCGTCAATTTTGAACCCAGATTCGCCAGCTCAGATTTCGTCAACATTCCTCCCTAATCTTGAATGCAAGCCACCAAAATTGGAATTCCAGATTCTTTTTGAACCCTAACCCCCCAAATTGATTTTGCTATACAATTGAACCGCGAAGCTTGATTCTTGTAGCCATTCACATGAGAGACCACTTGGAGGTAAATATGCTAATCTTACTAAGCAATTCATGCTGAAATTATTATGTAGATCTGAGCTGTTTTTGCGATTCTCATCACATTTATTTTGCTTTTTATGAGTGGGTTATTTCTTTATTTTGAAATTGGAGGATTAACATATTTTGAGTATGGTTTCAGTATAATATTTGATAATTAGATTAAGGTATTGTGCTAATGTTACCCTAACTTCATTTGTAATTGTTTTCCAAATTGAAGGTGATTCGTGAATGTCTGTCCATACATCTATAGATGAAAAGGATAAGGGGATTTTTCTATTCTTACTAAGCAAAACTGTTATTTATTTATTTTTTGTTTTTTGCGGTTTTTAGTTTTCTGTTCATTTTATTCTAACGGATATATTAGAATATTCTATATTTTGGGTGATTTCGCACAACCAGTAAATAATTAAAGTGTTCACGTTTTCCAAATATCCAATAGTAGGCGTTGAAACTTCATTTCCAGTGAACAAACATAAGTTCGTTAAAATCTAACTTGTAGGTTCTAGACGAGGGTCGTTTCGAAGTACTTTGACGCCAGTAGCAGTTCAGTCGTCACTGGTAATTTCAAGCGGGACATGAATGAAGCAGCCACCTTGTATGAAGTTCCAATGGATGAAGTTAATTTCGAAGTGCTGGTGGATGAATTAGATAGCAATTGATTCCAATGTTTAAACTTGTGTGTCCTTTTGTTTAGCTTACAAACCGATCAAATATACAGAATGGATCGAATGTCTGTTCTATTGCTTCGATAAATTGTCCATTTTTACACCTAGAACTTTGTCAATCACATATCGTTTATCAATAATTCCTATTTTAGAATGCCAAAATGTACACTATGTTTGGATCAAATGTATCACAAATTCAATGTTCTATACATTATGGTTTGATTTGTTTGTTTTCCATTGTCTCTTCAACCATTTCGAAACCAGAGTGCATAGATGTTTCAGTTTCTTTTCATCCATTTGGAAACAAGTGTACAAGGTTCAATCGGATCAATGTTTATGATGTTTAGTAGACGAAAAGTTAAGATAAAAGTAGACCAAAAAGTAGGGTTGGCCGTGGGCCGGTTCGGGTTTTTCGGTTCCAAAAGTTTCGGGTATTTAATAAATGGAATTGTCGGGTCCAAATATAGTTATGGAACCGTTCGGGTTCGGTTTCGTTCAGTTCCATACCATAATTAAATTTTTTTAACATTTACAACAACACTACATAAATACAACTAATGACATTTTCATTTGTAACTTTTACAAATTAACGTAGCATAATTTAAAAACACATAAATAACAAGATGTTCAATAAAATTGATTCAATTAACACAAATACCAAAAAATAGATACTAATATTAAAATATCGATGATCCACATTAATAATTCTTTTGTTTCAAGCAGTATGCATAAAGAAAACGAAATATAAATTAAAAATTATCAAAATAAAATATTTTTTAAGTATTGGTAATACTTACCAACTATTTGGTAAGAAAACGCAGAATCAAATCATCAATAGTTTCGTGTCTTCGTTATACTTGAATAAAAAATTATTTCTCTGAAGAACGGTGAACAAGTTAGGCTGAATCGGCTGGGGTAGAGGGCGAACTTCGACGGTATAAGGGTTTCAAACTTTCGGTAATGACGAAAAATTGGAAGAACTTGACAAAAGATCGTGCATAGGGTAAGGGTTTGATAATTTGTTTTAATTTTATATAAAGTTATAAATGACAAATTGGGTTTCAATTTTTTAAAATAGGCATGAACATGCTACTAAATAACAAATTAGGTTTTGTATATAATTTTTCAAAATAGGCTTGAACAGCCTAGTAAATAAATATAGTGGAAATTACATAATTCCATGGATTTAAAGTTTAGAGTTCAAAAATCAGGGGCCAAACTTTATTTTTCAAAAATCAGGTAATATATAAAAATCATAACCCTAATTTTTTACACTACCCCTCTTCTCTCTCTCTCCTCCCCTCTCTTCGTCACTCCCACCTTCTCCCCCTCCCCTCCCCCCTTTCTGCCGGCCGCCACGCCCGCCGCTGCTGCGAGCAGCGGCAGCAAGCTGTTGCCGACGGTAGCTGCCGCTGCAGCCGGCAACAGCTTGCTGCGCCGGCGGTGGTGGTTGTTTTTTGTTGGCGGATCTGTGTGGTGGCAGATTGGTGGTTTGCTGTTTATATTTGTTGTTGTTGGTGGCGGATCTATTGTTGGTGGTGGCGGCGAATATGTCGCGGGGTTCATTTTTCGTCCATGTTTTGTGACTAGTTAGTTTGTGTTGGTTTATCTGTGACTTGTGACCAAGTATTGGTGGTAGCGTCGGTAGTCTGTGACCAAATGTTTGGTAATCTGTGACCAAATGTTTGGTAATATTTGTGACCAATTAATCAATTGTAACATAAAAATTTAATAATTCGTGACTCAAAAATAATCTGTGACCAATTAATTTAAAATCTGTGACCTCGAAATAATATGTGAAGTAAAAAAAATTTGATCTGTGACCTTGAAATAATCAAATTTGACGATATGTGACCATTAAATAAATCTGTAACTTATAATTATGAATCTGTGACCATTAATCACAAATTGTGACTTTATTATCATTATTTAATAAATATTTTAATTAATTAAATTCATACATGATTTTTGAGTTTTCAAACTATTTACCTTACTTTTGAATTGAGGTAAATAATACACCTTAAATATGAATTTTTCCCATAAATATATTATAGAAAATAAAATTGGCTAGATTAATGTGTTAATTTGTTTTAAAAAATTTAATTAATCCAATAAAAAAGATTTATTTAGATTTGAGTTTTATTCAATTCTTCGGTTCTTGGTGTAGACCCGAGATCATACCCAAACCGTTCGGTTCTCAATTCGGGTACTCGTTTGACTATTTAATTTATGAAGAACCGTTCGATTCGATTCGGGACGGGACTTTTTTCCAACCCTACCAAAAAGTTTCAGTTCCTTTAATCAGCTAGTATGCATGTGCTTTCTTCAGTAGTCTTCTTGTTCGTGCCTTTTCCATTCCCAACCTCGAATAAATTGTGACGTGAAGCTTAAGGTTACAGATACTTCAATTTGTTAGTGATTCATTGACTTTAATTTGTGGTGCGAAGCTTCAGGCTGCAGACATACAATGAAATCCACGTTCATCTATCAATGATAACTTCAATAATAACTTTACTTCAGTTAGGATGTGTTTGAGCCACATTATTTTGGAATAATGTATTCTGAAATAGTAGATTGATGGAGAATGTGTGGATAAAAAAGAAGGAAAAATTATTAATATGATAAAAAATATTATTTTATTGAAGAATGTGTGGTTGAAAATGAGTAAAAAAAATGAGAATGAAAATTTTAATATAAAATTCTATCAATGTAATTCATGTTCATCAGCAAAAAAATTAATCAATCGAATAGCTCGAGAATTCTAAAAAACTAAACCACTATTTTCTTCTTAATTTGAATAAATTGCTTAGTACACTTAGATCAACCATCCCCCTTTGATTAACTCGAATTCAAGCTAATAACTTAAAAATCCCAAAATTTAACACAACTATAAGCTTGAAGTAGTAGTATTCAACTGGGAGTATAAATAGATAAAATAATCAACCTTGAATGCAGCACCAACATCACCAGCATAAATTCTTCACTGTTAGCTATGCTATGATTCGAATTTAAGACTCCAAACAGAGGCAACAAAAGCAAGAACTACTTATCAATCACAACTCAATGCACCAGATATCTATAACCAGGATTTAAAATAAAATCAAGCACGAGTTTCCTTTTATGGAATTATAATCTGTAAATCAAAAACCAGTTTAAAAACACCATCCACACCAGCACAAGATGTTTCCTAACTACATCACCAAAACCAGCAACAACACCTGCACGAAAATCACCATCTACACTATCCATACTCCTCAGGTTCATGCAGCTTTCAAAAATCTGATGTCCCAGCACGTTCCCTAGCATCTGCTCTTGCTGATCTTTGCTTTGGAAGACTCGTTTCCATGTGAACGGCTGCAAGAATTAAGCCCTCGCGGTCCGATTGTGTGATAATATCGATTTGGGGGTTAGGGTTCAAAGGGAATCTGGGATTCAATTTTGGGGGCTTGGTTCCCCAAATTGACGATTTCAGGGTGAAAATGGGTGAGGAATGTTTGGGAAATCTGAGGTGGCAATTCATTTTTGTGTTGGAGTGATTTAATTGCCAAATGTAAAGTCCGTAATCCACGTATGCTATCATCAAAGACGGAAGCTTAACGGTGAGTAATTGAGTGTAGTTTTGTAAAGTTTAGTAAGTAATAACATGCAAGTTTAAGTTAAGTGAGTGAAACGTGACATGATCTAAAGTTAAGTGTGTATTGAAATAATTAACTCTCGCCTAGTATTCATCTTCTTCATCTTTTACACTTGACAAGATTAGTATGTGCTTGGAATTTGAGCTTGTTTGGGAGGAATTATTTGGGGGAAGAATTGATTTTGAATAATGATATGATGGGAAATGGGTGGTTGGAAAAGGAAAAAATTATTGATGTGATGGAAAATATTACTTTATTGAAGAATGTGGGGTTGAAAATGAGAATTGATTTACTGTATAATTTGAAGAATATGTACCAAACGGGAATGTCGATGCTGTTTTACTTCAAGCCTAATTTCAGTAGAAGAAAACTTCGAAGACGAGCCATTTATAGTTGCTGCCGTTTTACTTGAACCCTAATTCCAGTCGTGTTTGTGGAGAACACATCCTAATCATTTGCACGAAATCATCCTCAAACGTATGAATCGCAAGTTTATTTTAAAGTTTTTGTTTATTTTGTTACGTAACTGTGAAGTGGGAGTTCGTTTTCCTTTTTGCTTTCGAACTTTTCTTCAAGTTTCCAAATCATCCTGAAAATCACGAGTTGTAGCTTCATTTTAATGTTCTTCTGTATTTTGTTCAGATTTTCTGTGAAGTGGGAATTTCTTTTCCTCTTTCATTGCGAAATTTTCTTCAAGTTTCCAAAACAAGGAGAAAATTGGTACTGAAATAGGAGACCGGCGACCTCAGGTATGTCAATTTCATAGTTGTTTCATTTTAGGCTTATTTGTTTCTTCAGTTTAGGTTTGTTTATTTTTTAGAAGTCATTTCTTCATTTGTTCATTTCTGTTGATTTGAGTTTCAAATTTTGTGCATTTTGAACTTATTTTTTCATTTTCTAAGTGAAGAAAACGTTATAGTCTTTGAATACACAATACCTAAACTGAAAATACACAAATTCTGTAAGTCGAAAAGGTTCCGTCAACACCTGACTCGTATCTATGGGCATGCCACATTTACCAAGTGAAAAGCGACACACTTTCACTTTGTTGCATTTAGACAGCCTAAGGAAGAATCTGTCTGGAAGCCTAAAAGGGTTTATGACGAACCTAGCTTTGAATGTATGCTTTACGATTTTTATGGGTTGAGACTTGAGAATTCAATAGAAAGATGGAGCTTCCTTGGATTTTCGGCTTTAATGGTGTTGTTTCCCAAAAGATTGTAGTCCACAGCTCACCAAAGAATAAGCTTATTTCTTAGGCCGTATACTTTCGAGGCTTTTATGAAAAAATAAAATTATAATATTTCATTCTCCAGAAACTACTATAATATATGGTGCTCCTCTGTTTTTGTTGAGGCCAAGTATTCAGGTTGGAAACCTTGGACTCTGTTGTATTTCGTACTTTGATGCCCCTAGGAATACGCTTTTCTGGTGCTTTTTTTTTTTTTTTTTTCCCTAACAGTACAATTGCATTTGAAGATAATTAGTGCTACCTTCTGTATTAGAATTTCGTTTCACGAATACAGAAATTACATTAATCCTCTAGCTTCGACGGGACCGGGCTAGAGGACTCTCTATCGTCCCCTTGTATAGAAATTATGGAAAGCTTTAGTTAACTAAAAAAATCTGCTCTTGGAATCTCTTGCGTAACTTGGCTGGATCTTTCTTAATATGTTGATTTATGATGTTTTCAGGTTGAAATATTGTGAGATTTGAACTTATTTTTATTTAGCTGTTCTTTATGTATAATCTTATTTTCTTAGTTCGTCGATTTGGTGGTTATAGTAATTTCTGGATATTCTTTTTTGAAATTTCCCAAACAAGCACAAAAATTTAAATTGAGCTTTCATTTTTGTTATTCAAATGGTTTTTTACTTCAACATGATGTATTCTTTGGGCTAAAATATTTCTGTTTGTATATATATATTTTTTTCTTCTGGCCACTTGTTTATAATGTTGAGGCAGTACTATTTGATGTTGATGGAACTTCTTGCGATTCAGATCCCCTCAACTATTATGCTTTCCTTGAAATGCTTCAGGATGTGTGAACTATTCTTTGTTATTTACTTTTACAATTACATATTGCCAATCAGATATGTTATGCATGGAAAAAAAATTATTTTCTTGTAAATTAGTAAAACTAACTAATTTCTATGCATGTCATCACTGTTTTATGGGGTTTTTAAAAATGCTGAGCTATTTAACAGATTGGCTTCAATGGTGGCGTCCTAATTGATGAGGAATTCTTATCAATAATATTGCCGGGAAGCACAATGGTGATATTGCTTCTATTCTTTTCCCCAATGATTATGAAAGGGGTGTAAAATTTTGTGATGACAAGGAAGCAATGTTCAGAAGGTGAATTTTATATTTATTGCAACTTTGCCTTTACAATTATTATTTTAAGCGAAAACTACAAGTCAGTTGAAACCTGTAAATGGTTTGTACAAATAGAAAAAAAAAAATGGATAGAAGACCGTGGTCTGAAACAAGCTGTTGTTACTAATGCTCCCCGACCAAATGCTGAACAGATGATCTCGACTCTTGGACTGTCAAATTTCTTTCGTATTGTAGTTCTTGGAAGTAAATGTGAACATGCTAAGCCATTCCCAGACACCTATTTGAAGGCATTTGAAATTCTCAATGTCTCCAAGGATAACACATTTGTATTTGAGGTTTGACCTCATCCACACTTCCTTTAAAATTATTTGCTCATACTTCATTAAATTTATATATCTTTTGGTTGTCTAGGATTCTGTTTCGGGAAAAAGTCTGGGTTGCTGCGGGGATGTCCGTTATTGGCTTTCACAATAGGGCACACTTGCTGATGGAAGCAAATCCTGCTTTTCTAAATTAAAGATTATGAAGATCCAAAGCTTTGGGCAGCTTTGGAAGAGCTTGATCGAATTGGAGGTGTGACAAAATGTGCAGCTTAAACCATATATATATTGCTTATGAACTGGGGAAAATTCCCCCTATAAAGTTAATTTGAGTTTGATAGTTATTTTGTAGGAGACTTTTTGATTTATATCAATTATGACATTTTTAATGTCATTACAAAATTGACATGATCTATTGAATCAATATTGAAATTCCCACGTGGTATAATAATTTGGGGTTATATTGAAGTCATATTATGATTTTTGACTACTTTTTTCCTATATATAAAATGCAATAATTTTTATCACATATTGCTTTTACTATACTTGAAACTTGCTTCTTGATAGCATTTGCCACACTTTTAGTGTATCATTAGTTAAGTGGTGGTGGTTGCAAAGATGATTTGAGTAGCCTCTATTCCGTGTTTAAATGATCACTGTTGCTTGAAATTTGAAAACACTATCAACTTTTGTGCTCCGTCACTTATTCACTTCTTTTTTCTAGCTTCTTTCGTTGTTCCTTTTTTCCAAGTTACTATATGCTCTTCATTTTTTCTCTCATCCCTACATTTTGCATTTGATAAATTATGTGACTTGTGAACACAAAAAAGTGCGAGCAACTCTGCTTTCTTGAAAGAAGTATGGAGATATTCTCGCCAAATGATAAAATTTTTGAGAATGAAGATACAACTAATTTGTCAGATGAATAGTCCTTTGAATTATACCCATTTTATTTAAATTTTACAAGCGTGCATGATGGTGTTAACATTGTATCTCAGAATGCAGGTTCACTAGCAACCATGTCATATTGTTTATACTGATCACCGACCAAAACCCCTTCAACATTAATCTTCTCTTTTGGAGGCAACGTCCCATATATATTTAGCTGTTGATGAAACAAACTAACATTACCTTAAAAAATGTATGCATTGCCCGGGCATAAAACTAGTATTGGAAAAGACTTGTTCTTACTTGTTGGTTCTCGATATTTAATTGGAATATATAGATCCAGATTATTAATATTTTAGGAATTCATATTTAAATATCAAATGAACCGTGCTATACGTATAATAATTCAAATTCCCGTATCATACATAATACACACAGGGGCCCACTCCCAAGTGAGTGAAATTAAAAAATTTGTATCAATTCCCTTTTTTTTTTTTTGCATGTACTCACGACATTTTTCTTATCATATAGAGTTTTAAGCATATTAACATTCGAATTCCCCAAGAAATGAAATAAAATTAATCTGTTAACCGGACAAGGAAACTATATCTAGATTATTTAATTGGAATATATAGATCCATCCAGATTAATAATTTTTATAGGAATATCAGATGAGAGTTTTAAGCATATTAGTAATTGAATTCCCCAAAAAAGGAAATAAAATTAATCTGTTACTTACCGGACAAGGAAACCATATCTACGAGTATCGATTATTTAATTCAGATTATTAATATTTTAGGAATTATTACGCATATTAGTATTTGAATTCCCCAAGAAAGGAAATAAAATTCCGAACTTGACAAGGAAACCATATCTACTGGTTGCTATATAAACAGTATTAATTTCGGCTAAATCGATTTGTGCAGCAAACATCTTCGCGAATTTATTGAAAGATCGAACAGATTTTCATCTTCGAATTTGAGGTTTATCTTTTTCTCTTTTCTTCTACAACTATTTATTTATTTATTCTTTTCCGATTTTCGAAGTATATAACAATATAACCAATTGTATTGTACAGGTGTGAAGTTTTAGAAAAGTACTTGATCGACTATGGGTGGACGTAAGTCTCGAATTTCAATTCATTGCCTTTATTTTTTTCGTCTAGTAACAACTAATAGTTTGTATCTTTGTGGCTGTAGTAAGTCAACTGTTGCGTTGTTTCGGGATCAAGGGCAACAAAAAGAAGTGTCCCGTGATAGCAAATACGGTAAAAACCTGCCTTCCGCATCGTGATGTCTATAATGGTCGAAATGATGGCGGAGTAGCTATTCTCGGAGCAGCGGTGGCAGCAACAGCTATCAATAGTGGAGGCTGCGGATACAGTTGTGGTGGTGGTTGTGGTGGTGGATGTGGGTGCTGAAATAAATTGAACTACCTAATTCATTTTTTTTTTTCCCATGTTAATTAGCTTGTCGATGTGGTGACGAATAGCTAAATATTGATATAGTCTAATTGTGATAATTGGCTAATTTAATCTTTTGTTGAAAAAGAAATTAATATTCTTAAGGGTTATTTTACAATTTAATTAACCTTTTTATTACATGTCTCTTTCTAAATCAAGCTCACTCTACCCATTGCAAAATTTCGTTGATGAATAATTTTTCGTCACTTAAAGGTAATTGGTGGAAGAATCAGTGAATGGAAAATTGTGTTAAAAAAAGAAGAAAAAAAAGCAGTCATATTACAAAAATTATTCCAGTCATTTGAATTTGTATTATTTAGCAAATTATCAATTTATGATATATAGGCCCGTTTGATAGGGATTAAAATTATTATATTATCAATTTATCGATATTAGTTAATATCTCATTAACCAAAGTCTTGACTCACAAATTTTAGGAAACTTCTATTTTCATCAATCATCCGTATTGGCTCCCAAATTTTATTATGTAATAAAGGGTTATTAATTCGTAAGAGTATAAAATTAGAGATAAGGACCCAGTTTTTTTTTTCGTTCAAATCCAAGGTTTTGAACTTTGAAGACTGGGGCATTAATTACCATTTTCGACATTTGATTTTAATTAACTTAGTCGAATCATTATTTTCTCAAATAAAAATAAGATATTCCTAATTAAATCAAAATAAATAATAGGATAAACTCTTTCCTTTTCACTTTCCCCTTTTTTTTTTTTTAATATTACATGTAATTCCAAAACTTTTTCTTTTTTTTTAACCACATATTTTAAAAAACAAAAAACATTATTCCAACCATTGAAATTTCAAATAATGAGGGGCAAACGGAGTCTTAAGAGTTAAAATGATAAAACATGCCTGGCAGAAATTTCTTTCTTTACAGGCATTACTTTGTCATTGGCATCTTTCCAATAATTTCAACAGCAGCAACGTGATTTGCAGAAACCTTAGCCCGAGCTAGTTCACGGTCTATAATCCTTTTCTATTCCTGCACAAGCTTTGACATCTTAAGAAAGGTTCAATAGATAAGTTATTAAAAACCAGAATTATCCTAGTACATTTATCTCTTGCAGATTCCACCAGCCAAAATAGCTTCCTCGAGCTCACAAACAGTTTGAGTTAGCTTTTCAACCTCATAAACCTTTTGCCTATGCATTTTGTCCAATATCGTCGCGTAAGAATCTATAGCAGCAGTCGTTAACTAATTTGCATGCATTCATTTAAACACACAAGTCTCTAAAACAGGTAAACTTGGCATATCTCTATCTGTTTCATCAGCTCTTGGATTGTGTTATGGAGATCATCAACCAAAGAAGCTTTTGCAAAAGCTATCTGAACTGAATGTTCTGCTTCCAATAGAGAAGCCTCTTTATATTTAGTAAGCCAATCAAGCTCTTTGTTATAATCTTGTAGCTTTGCTACCTAACGAAATACAAGTACATGCAAGGCCAATTAAAAAAATTAAATGTTTATCGATCCTCGACTGTAAAGTTCGACCTAGCATTCAAATTGCATAAGGAAATGTCATGAAGTTGAGAAGTACATGCCAGATTCAACTCAGCCTCCAGCGGCGCTATTATTGCCTCAATTGGTGGCATCCCGTTATCATCTTTCTGAGATGCATATACCCTTCGAAGTAGCATATTGTGCGGCCAGAACTGCTTTTCTCTCTTCATTTATTTTCTTATCCTCTAGACTGAATTTTTTTTATGTAACTCAAAATTACATTGTCAGCATTTATTTCAAATTTCAAAGTTCTGATGCTGCTTTTGTTTTAAAAAGATGCCAAAGAGACAAGCTAAAAATAGCAATTGAAAGCCAATTCATGAAAATTTAAACAACCTGACATGCGCCTTGGTTTCAAGGAGAGCTTTTTGTTGCTTTTAGCTTTTCATCTACTTTATTTATCTCGTCATTAACACGAAGAAATAGTAAACAAGCTTTTCTTGATCTATAATCATATAAGCAGTCACCACAAACAAGTAGCTAAACGAAGTAAAAAGGGGGATTTAAAGAAGAGAAGACAATATATGTAAAGTGACACTTCAAAGCATTTGAACTAGTAAACAGAGATATTTAAACTGATTTACCTCTTCAACTGCCTTCTCTTAAGGCATCTAAGTACTTCAAAACCTTTTATTTCTGCATTAGCCTCTCCCAGCGCTCAATCTTTATCTGTAAATTTTGAAACTTTCTTTAATAAAAATGCTATTTTACTGTAAAGCAAATTAAAACTACCTCAGCCTTCGGATAATTCCAGTGCACAACTTAAATAGCCACAAAGCCTCACCAAAATTAATGTGGGAGCAATTATATTTATTATACTGAAAAGAAACAAAAATAAATTGCCTCAAAAAAGAAAACCGTAAATCAACTTTCCAATCAAGAAATCTCAAAATTTATGTGTCAAACAGATAACCCTCAATCCGTAGAAATCACGTAGTGAACGGGGGTTCACAAAAAATGGAAATCGATTCTTAAAAACGCCTAGAGAAATCATGGATAGAAGAAGGGTTACATCGCCTAAAATTGGAAGGAACGCGTTTGTAGAGTGAAAGAGAGAAGATTGAGCGATACAGCTACGAAGAGAAATGGAGAGTGAGATGATTGAGTTCAGGTGAAGATGGGACGTTTGATTTTAGAGGAGAGAGTTGGTGGGGGCGTATGGAAGGTTGTGCGTTGCAGTTGCGAATAAAAGTTCCGTTCGATAGGGATTAAAATTCAATTAAAATTGAAAATATAATCGTTATTGGTCACACTCGTCTAATAAAAATCAACAATAACGGCTAATTTTTCAATTTTAATTCCTACCGAATGAGCTCAAATTGTGTAGAGAGAGATTCTGGCAGATTTGGTGGACTAATGCAAAATGGCGCTGTTTTTTTACAGAAAAACATTAAGGGAAGGCGTTTTGTACAGGTCCCAAAACGACGCCGTTTTGGACGAAAGTGTGAACAGTGCAATTTGGATTCACTCTTTGTAAAGAGAGAAAAAAAAATAAAGATAAAAGAGATAACATAAGGTCCACAGACGTACAACAAGCCCCTTCAAAACTGACCACGCATCACCACTCACAAAAAAAAAATATACACTTTGACCAGTCGAGACAAACAAACCCAACAACAGACGAAGATACAATTGATTTCTCTAAGTTGTTGGTTGGGATTGAGCGATCATGGGAACTGTTATTGATTCCCATTTCCTGGCACTCACTGCAATCGTCACTGTAAGCAAAAATTCACTAACTCACACGCAAAAATACTCAAGACGCAAAAGAGAGCATTTTTATGTTATAATGTGGTGTTATATGAGGTGAGTGATGAACTGAGATGTGGGTGCTGTTGTTTCTGAATTTCGCAGGTGGGCTATCAATTTTTCTTCTTTATAATCACTGCACTTCTCAAATTCGATAAAGTTACCGATTTTGCAGGTATTTTCATTCATGTCCCTTCATTTTCCGCTTGATGCTTTCTGGTATGAAAGGGTTGAAGGCAATTTTTATACTTTTATCTCGGGAAAATCTGTAGTGGCTTTCGTTTTGTAAAACGTTGTTAGTGTTCTGATGTATGAGCTTAGTAGTATCGCACGAATGGTTTAACAGTACAAATGCATGTAAACTGTTTGGTTAGTGAAAAAGGAGATTTATATGTTGTAGAAATTGTTTAAATGTCTTGTGAATTGGTATGCTACCTCTTTGTAGTTGGGGTTGCGAGGAGAAATTATGAGCTAATGAATGTTTTCCTCGTATTTGTAAATTATAATCTTCCTACTATAATAGACTAGCAGGGTTTCCACTCATTGTCAATTGATTTTAATCTAGATGTTTTAGGCCTTCTAACGGTACGAATGACTATGAACTATGAGATTTTTTGATGTGGACATCACGATTTATATTATTTTCTATTTTTATTAATTATGTTTTTTTATTATTATTGGCTTGTAGCAGTGGGTTGGTCCAAAGCCATTAGGTTTTTACTATTTATTGGATTTTCATTATTGTTGAATTAGACGACGATTGAATAAAATTATAAAATGGCTGCTGCAACGTTTTCTTCCTTTTCACCTGGTTCTTTCTCTTTTCTCTCCTAAATTTCTGTTTCTTTCTCCACTTCTTCCCCCCCTTCTCTCCAGTTTCTCCCCCATTCTTGTTGCCCTCTCTCTTGTCCTGCATCAAATCTGGTATCAGAGCTAAACCTGAATTCAAAATCAAACTGAACCACCATCCATAATCCCATCAAGCTACCAGCCGCACCACTATTCATATTCCCCAAATACCAAAGTGACAGAAGCCGCCAACAACAAACAATACTACAATCCTCCCGCAGTCATCTTCCACCTGCGGTCATCTTCCCCGCCACAATCTCAACCCATATACGCCCAACCAAACACATAAAAAAAAAAAAAAAATTTGGACCACCACCAAATACCTCCTGCCACCGCCACAACCCAGCCGGTCACTACCGACTTTCTTCCACCCAACGTCGCCCTCCACCTTTGCCCAAACAGCCTGTTGCCACACCAACATCCAAACAAAAAGGAAAAAAAAATACAAAATCCCAAAAAAAAGCCAGAACTCCCTAGCAACGTAAACCACTGCCGCTGCCACACGCTCTCTCTAACCGCCAGCGGCTCCAATCAACATAATATGCCTGTCAAAGATTGTAATAAATTGTAATTGGTTATACTTTCCTAAGATAGTTGGTTGTATAATCTTTCCTTTTCGGTTTCGTTATAACCCTATAAATAGGGTATTGTACTTTGTCATAAATATGATTAAATATATGATTCGAGAAGCTGTTTACATGGTATCAGAGCCATAGCAAGATTAGGGTTAGGGCACCTTCTCCGACAAGCTTTCGACAGCCGTTCAGCTCTCTACTCACGCCGCCCTAGCGTCGCATGCTAGGGTTCCTCCTTTTCCGGCGATGGCATTCAGCATCAACTGCACCAGGGACGTTGTCGATCGTCGTTTAGCCCTCGCACGTCTCCATCTTGTGGTTGCACGAAGTCCAGTCTAGTTTTTCAAGCGTGGTCAGATTTCTGTCTCCTTTTTCGGCCAGCTCAGTTAGCACCACCTACGCTGCCCGCCGTCGCCTGTCGCCATTCAACCTCTGTCTGGGTCCGATCAGTCCTTGTCGCCGTCCAGCACAAATTTTCAGTTAGAGTGGGTCTCTCATTTTCGACCTTCAGAGAAGTGGGTCTCTTGTTTTCTGCCTTCAGAGAAGTTGGGCTGAAATATTTGGTGTTTGATTTGGGCTTTTGGGTAATTGAATTGGGCCTGAAATATTTGGTGGTTTGGGTCAAGTATATTCATTTGGGCCCAATTTCATTGAGCCAGAGGGCCTTATTAGGCTTGAATTATTTTTTGGTTCTTGGAATTGTTGGGCCGTCTTGCATCGCTACTTCGTGGTTATGGATGAGAAGAAATCCGTTGTCGCGTCAGATATAGAGAAGAAGAGAAGAATAGCTAGCAAGGCCGAAGAGAACAAGAGAGAAATGGACTGCGAATTCGCCCACAACCACTAAAGACGAGGAGGACCAGTTCCTATGACCCCTATTTGGTGTTAATTGTTTGGGTAACTGATCTTTGTATTGGGCATCCATTTTATTTGGGTAATTGTTTGGTTTTTCAGGTTTGGGCCTAGTGTGATTGGTAATGTGGGCCTCGGTTGGGCCCCTATTTATTTTTATTTAAAAAGTAAATTAGTTAGTAGTCCACAAACCACTTGTCATTTTCCAAGTTTTGTTGGGCTTCAATTAGTAGTCTCAGCTTCTAGTTTTTTGGGCCCCTTTTTTCTTGTAATTTGGATTCAGTTAAAAAAAATATTGTGAAAAAAAAAGTGACAAAAAAAGAGAGAAAAATAGTGTGAAAAAAAGAGTTGAAAAAAGGAGTGAAAAAGGAAGAAGAAAAGAAAAGTTAATTTTTAACATTTTTTTTGCATATACCTCTCTTTGATCTAATTCAATTCTTTCGACGAACAAAATCGGGAGCTACTGTTCTGTGTCTTTGGTGCTCAATTACTTGGTGTTTAGCTACTCGGTGCTCGACTACTTTGACGAACGAACGAGGGGAGTTTCTATTTTATTTATCATTGGTTAATATTACTGTTTATTTTAAAAATTGCATCGATTAATTTATTTGTACTATTGTTATTCTAATTTTACCTAAAGTTCTCGTAACCGAATCCTTTGACTTGTTAAATTCCATAACTTCACCTAAAGTTATGTGATCGAATTCCTCGACTTGTTACATTCCCATTTTACCCACTTATTTTATGTGATCAGATTTTTTACTAGTATTTGATATTTGCTTTGTTATTTTACATGTATCAGCAATATTAGCTGTCATATTTGAATTTACATAATCCCAAAGTTTAAAATTTAAAAATAAAATAAAAATAAAAAATGTTAAAGTTATTATTTCTCGTTGCTTGCACTTCTTGTTCATTGATCTCTCTATACAATTCATTTATCTCGTAGTACATTGCATGCAGTTGCGTAGTGGTCACCTTGTCACATCTAATTCCTGTAACTGACCATGGATCCATCTCAACTTGATGCCATCACTCTTCAATTAGCACAGCTTGTCACTAGTCAACAACAGTTACAAACTGAGATGGCCGCTACTCGTTAAGTGAATAGAGATTTAGTTGTTAGGTTGTCCACTTTTAAGCAAATCCCTCATTCTAAAGTGTCCTATAATAGACAATATCGTTGTCGACAAGGTGATCAAAAGTATTTTCGACATGATCGTAGGGACGGAGATTGGGTTTGTAAGCAAGAACGAGGTTATGACCGTTACAATACTCAACTCTCTTCCACGTTATAAGGAGCGTTTATTTAGAAACAATAAAATAGATGTTCCTACTTTTGATGATTGCTTAGATTCTGAGGTTTTTACTAAATGGACTGCCCTTAAACTAGAGAATCGGTTAGTGACTAAGTATATTGCTCAATTTGGGAAATTTCGAATGAAATGTCATGTTATTGAGGATGAGACCCTGACTTTGAGTAGGAGACCTTCACATTCAAATGTTTCTTCTATGTTCGAAAATAAAGATACAATTTCTGAAATTCCAAAGACTTCTTCTCACTTGTAGTGCTTCAACTATAAGGACTTTGACCACATCTCTTCCAAATGTCCTAGCCGAGCTTTAGTCATTGAGGGACGAAAGAATATAATAGATGAGCGGTTAGAAGATCAGGTCTATGAACCTAAACTTGATGATTTGATGACCGGGATGATAGTGAGAACACCTCCTTAGGTAGTATTCGGTCTGTTCCTATGAATCTGCGTATTGCACCTCTTGTTCCCGATACCTCTCAGTCAAGTGTTGTATGTCGTACCATTATCCAACCCAAATGTGTTGTTGATTTGTATAATCATGCCATTCTCAAGGACACTATTGAGATTTGACCGTCCCAACAGTTCAAATTATATATAAAAATTTTGTGAATCGATCAATAAGTACGAGTCCCTTTGAATTTATTCATGGTTATGAGCCTATGAAGCCTTTAGATCTTATTCACATGTCCCCACATGCTAGTGTGTCAATGTCAACTGAGGCATTTGAACATCATCTTCATGATTTGCATATTGAGATTAATAAACGACTTGAAGCAGGTAATACATTATTTAAACTTCAAGATTTGCATAAACGACTCTTTGAACTTAATATTGGGGATTATGTTATGTTGCAAGCTCATAGTGCTTTTAAAATTGTAAAGCATGTTGATCCAAATGCACATGTCAACGATCTTTTATCACAATTTGGCTGCCACATTACTTTAAATATTGAGGACTTCATTACTTACAAACATCGTTTCAATTTCTTTGATGATCCTTTTCTATTTAGCTCTGTGGACCCCCCAGCCTATCTATGTTGATATTTCTACTTCCATACCATATGTTACAGCACACAGATACAATCCTTGTTATTTTAGATGAACAGATTGTGTTTGTAATAATCTAAAAATTTCTCTACTTGACATTAACTTAAGTATAGGGACCAAATTGTTCGATAACCATAGTTTAAGGACCAATTTATACAGAGACTAAGGTTCGGGGACAAATTTACACATCAACTATAATCAATGATGGAAAGTGAATAGTTTTTTTTTATGACCCTTGGACTGCATGACCTTTGGATTGCACGACTCTTGGATTGCCTCTCTCTACCTATAAAAGTGAATGAACATCAGTCACCCGCACACACGAACTCATTTTTTAAGAAAAACACAATTCTCCTACGTGCAAATTCAATTATCATATTTAAGATTCAAGGTAAGTGAAATATACGTATTTCAATGTTCAAATTTTACAGAGGTTAATATTATGATTATGTTATGAAATTATAGAGTTTAGTAGCGCTACGCATGAAATTAGAATCACGAAGTTCGATTCTTATAATTTCGTGTCTCATCAAGTATGTTTACGAATTTCATGGATTTCTATTTTTTTTATTTTACGTTATTTCACTTATTGAGATTATCATCTCACATAAAATATGAAATTTATTTTATAGGTGATAAGTAATCAATGATTCGAGGCGGATGAAGATTAGTCGAGCACGTGACGGTGGTTAATCATTCAAATTATGTTATGAATTTAAGGATGTGGTCAAAATTTTATGATATCATTTTAGTTTTTGAAAGTTTTTAAATTTGAAACATTTTGTTATTGATTCTCTTGATTTTATGAAAAATTCTAATGTTTTCAATAAAGTATTTTAATTTTAGTTTAATTTTTCAATTCGTTATAAATGGTATCAGTGCGGGTTTACGTTTCTGCTGACTCGAAAAAAATGTTCATTGTGAACTGTGAACGCGCAATCATTGTTCACGATGAACAATGACCACACAGTTCACTGTTCAACCTTGAACAGTGATCGCGCAGTCACTGTTCACAGATCTGATTTAAAAAAAAAATTACTGGTCATCGTGAACAATGACGCGGTCACTATTCACGGACATGTTTTAAAAAAAGTAAAATAATAATAATAAGACCACCATCACGCGATGCTATGTCCTATTCTTCGGAGTCTCAAATCAGGGAGAAAGATATGTAGTATTTGTTTTATTTACATTATGTTATTTACGAAATCATGATTATCTAACGTGCAATTTTATGAAATTATATGTAAATGCATGATTATGTGTACGTAAATGAATATGCATGAAATTATGTACAAATTGATTGGGAAATGGTTATTTTATTGAATTATGTGTAATAACGAATGTGTATGTAATCATAAAAAGTTCCCTCCTATGATGGAAAGTGTAAGTGTAAACTGAGACGTGAATATAGAAGACAGTTTTATTCTATTTCACTTATTCAATTATAATCATACAACTCCAATATATAGTAAAGGAAAGAGAACTAATAAGGTAACTTACTAAACATAAAGAAGGAAAATTGTCTATTCTAAATAAGGTGACCCAATCAAATACAATCACTACAAATCCATCCCTTAATTACCGGGATTTCTACACTCCCCCTCAAGTTGGATCGTAAATGTTGACCATATCCAACTTGCAAATGAAATACTCAAAATCTTGTCGTAGCAAGCCTTTGGTGAAGATATCTGCTGTTTGTTCTTTTGTAGGTACATATGTCATGCATAAAGTTCCATCTTCAACCTTTTCTTTAATAAAATGTCTATCCACTTCTACATGTTTGGTTCGATCATGTTGAACTGGATTGAGGGAGATGTTGATAGCTGCTTTGTTGTCGCAATAGAGTTTGATTAGAAGTTTTACCATTGTCTGTAATTCTTCCAATAGTTTTTTTTATCCACAATCCTTCGCATATTCCTTGTGCAACAGCTCTAAACTCAGATTCAGCGCTACTTCTGGCTACTACATTTTGCTTCTTACTTCTCCACATTACCAAATTTCCCCATACAAAGGTACAGTAGCCAGTTGTTGATCTTCTGTCTTCTATTGAACCTGCCCAATCCGCATCAGTAAAGATTTCTACTTCTTTCTTTTCATTTTTCTTGAAGAAGAGTCCTTTTCCAGGAGTACCTTTGAGATACTTGAGAATTCTGTATACTGCTTCTAAATGGACTTCCTTTGGAGAGTGCATATGTTGGCTAACCACACTGACTGCAAATGCAATATCGGGTCTAGTATGTGAGAGATAGATTAGTTTGCCAACTAGTCGCTGATATCGATCCTTTTCAACTGGTTCTCCCATGTTTTCTACTTTTCTTCCAACTTCTATTGGTGTACTTGGTTTGCAGCCAAGCATGCCAGTTTCTGTTAGAAGATCAAGAATGTACTTCCGTTGTGACACACTGATACCTTTCTTTGATCTGGCCACCTCCATTCCCAAGAAGTATCGCATTTGTCCCAAGTCTTTTACTTCAAACTCTGTGGCTAGGCTTTTCTTAAGCCTTTCTATTTCTACTACATTGTCTCCAGTCAGGATAATGTCATCAACATATACAATTAAAATTGTTTTCTCCCCCGTGTCAGATAGTTGGTAGAACATTGTATGGTCTGACTGTCCTTGTTGATATTCTTGACTTCTCAATACTTTTGCAAATCTGTCGAACCATGCTCTCGGAGATTGTTTGAGACCGTACATAGATTTTCTTAGTTTGCACACACTATTTTCTTCTTTGCCTTTATCGAAGCCCGGAGGTAATGTCATGAAGACTTCTTCCTCTAATTCCCCGTTTAAGAAGGCATTCTTAATGTCGAGTTGTTGGAGAGGCCAGTCCAAATTTGTTGCTAAGGACAAGATAACCTGGATTGTGTTTAATTTTGCTACATGAGAGAATGTTTCTGTGTAGTCATGCCATATGTTTGTATATATCCTTTTGCCACAAGGCGGGCTTTGTACCGTTCTATCGTCCCATCTGATTTGTACTTTACATTAAAGATCCATTTGCACCCAACGGGTCTTTTCTCCCTAGGTAACTTTACCACATCCCAAGTTCTATTTTTTTCTAGTGCTTGCATTTCTTCTAAAATAGCCTTTTTCCATTCGGGAATATCCATGGCCTCCTGAATATTCTTTGGGATTTCTGTATTATCAAGGTTATAAGAGAAAGTGCGAAATCCTGCAGAGAGAGCATTATATGAAACAAATTTTGAGATTGGGTGGAAGGTACACGACCGAGGTTGTTTTCTGAGAGCAATGGGTAGATCACTTTTTGAATCCTTTCTGAGAGCAATGGGTAGATCACTTTTTGAGGATTCATGAGGATCTGGAACTATCATCGGTTCTGACTCTTGGTGCTTCAGACGTGAGATCCTCTTTATATTTTGATTTTGGCTTCCGTGAGTAAACTAATATCTCCTTGTTAACTTGCTCTCCTGCCTTTCTCCCCGAGTTTAAGTTTACTTTTGTAGATGGCATGTTATGACAAGGGAGATTGAATGAATCGGTGTTTATGAAAGGTTCAGTAGGAGAGAGATCAATGTCAAAGAGTCGATCTGTATTGGAGAACCGATCTTCACACAGATTCTCCCCCTGAAGAGAGGGCTTGTTGTAGTAGGGAGTTCCTTCGAAGAATGTGACATCAAGACTGACGAATACTTTCCTCGTGGAGGGATCATAGCATTTGTAACCCTTTTGGGTAGAGGAATATCCAATGAGAACGCATTTAAGTGCACGAGGATCGAGCTTACCCCGATGATGAGGATGAATGTGGACGAAAGTAGTACAACCGAACACTCGAAGGGGTAAGCTAGAATCAAGGCGGGAACCGGGAAAGAATGTTTGGAATACTTGAAGAGGTGTTTGGAATGAGAGAGGACGACTGGGCATTCTATTGATGAGATATGCAGATGTTAAAATAGCATCGCCCTAAAAAAATTTAGGCATATGTGTGGTGAACAACAAGGCACGAGCCACCTCAAGGAGGTGTTTATTTTTCCGCTCAGTAATTCCATTTTGTTGGGGTGTATCGACACAGGAACTTTGATGAATTATTCCTTGGTTTTGGAGATGTTTAAAGTAGTGTTGAAATATTCTGTACCATTGTCAGTACGTAATATTTGAATTTTTGTCTGAAATTGTGTTTGAATCATCGAGTGGAAATTTAGAAATATAGTTCGGATATCAGACTTTTCTTTGAGGAGATAAACCCAACAAAGTCGAGTATGATCATCTATAAATGTGATGAACCATTTTTTGTGTGTTCGACTCGAGATTCGGGAAGGGCCCCATAAGTCACTGTGAATTAATGTGAATGGTTTCGATGGTTTGTATGTAGATTTAGGGAAGGAGGTGCGATGGTGTTTTGCTAGTTCACAATTTTTGCATTGGATATTAAATGTCCTTTTATTCAAAAACAAAGAAGGAAAGACATGACGTAAATATTGAACACTGGGATGACCCATTCTAAAATGCCATAACAAAAGCTCACTATCTTGAGGAACAAAAACAGAGTCACAAGTTGCAACTTGATTTCGCTTACTCACATCATCCTCCTCAAAGTAGTAGAGTCCCCCACATTCCTTAGCACTGCCAATCGTCTTCCCCGATGATAGGTCCTGAAAAATACAAGATGACGAGGAAAATTTAGCTGAGCAATTGGAATTTTTGTTAATTGGCTAATTGACAGTAAGTTACAAGACAGATTTGGAACGTGAAGAACGTGCTCCAGAGTTATAGAAGTAGAGATTCGAATACTTCCTTTTCCTGCAACTGGTGAGAGTGAACCATCTGCGATTTTGACTTTGATATTACCAGCACAAGGAGAATATGTGGAGAAAAGGTGTTATGAGTCCGTCATATGATCAGACGCACCAGAGTCAATAATCCAAGGCGCCTTGGCGAATTGGTTAGTTGTATAGAATGCTCTTAAAAAATTACCTTTGTGGGCTAGTGAACTTGACGGACCCGAGGATTGAAAGTTTGAAAACAATTTAAATAATTGCTCCAATTGTTCAGAATTGAATGCACCTCCTGCAGTAGAGTTATTTTCCTTAGGAATTCCAGTAGGGTCAATTGATGCCTGATATCCGCGATTTCTAAAATTTTGTCTTGATTTCCAATCATTAGGTTTTCCGTGCAAATCCCAACAAGTGTCTTCCTTGTGTCCTGGTTTGCGACAGTGTTCACACCATGGACGTCCTTCTCGTTGTTTTGGCCCATTCGAATTTGATCCACTATTTTCAGGCCCAAAACTTTGTCCAGTAGGTCCAATATTACCTGAAGAATAATCTGGCCCATTATGCATTTTTCCAGCCCATCCACTTTTAAAATTCAGATTTGGCCCAGTTGGCCCATTTAGCCCATTTAAACCGGCGGTCCAGTAAATACTCGTTCATTCTTCTTCAGTCC
The DNA here is from genome assembly GCA_019097785.1 of Fraxinus excelsior. Classification (NCBI taxonomy): domain Eukaryota; kingdom Viridiplantae; phylum Streptophyta; class Magnoliopsida; order Lamiales; family Oleaceae; genus Fraxinus; species Fraxinus excelsior. The sequence continues at coordinate 24,787,289 of CM032623.1, forward strand.
ACCAAAGCCATTTCTCCTTGAAATCATCGCTGTCTCCACGGCCGTTTCACCGTCGCCGGCCTTCAACATGATTTTCCGGCGATTCTCTTCCCTTCTAACCTCTGCAAACACTTCCCGTGTGGTAGGTAACGGACGACGGCCTAAGATTCGTCCCCTGACATCGTCCAGATCGCGGTTGAGGCCGGCGAGAAACTCGAAAACCCTTTCGTTTTCGACCTTTTTCCTGTACCGCACGTTATCGCCCGTACACTCCCATTCTTCCTCAAGGCTGAGGTCGAGTTCTTGCCATAGGTTTGTCATCTCCAAGAAATATTCTGTGACCTCTCTCTCCCTTTGTTTGGTCTGCCACAATCGAGTCTTAATCTCGAAGATTTGTGAGGTGTTTTCTCCATCAGAGTATGTCTCCTTCACTGCCTCCCAGACTTCGTTCGCCGTTGGTAGGAATAGGTAGGTTTTACCTATGGATGGAGTCATAGAGTTGACGAGCCAGGCAGTTAGTAGTGAGTTTTCCGACTTCCATTTTTGTAGAAGGGTTGCCTCTGTTGGTTTTTTTGAATCACCGGTGAGATATCCAAGTTTCCCTTTGCCTTCAATTATCAGTTTGATAGATTGGGCCCACTCCCTATAGTTTCTTCCGTTCAATTTTTCGACAGTAAATTGAAAAGAAGAATTGTCGGTGTTGTTGGAGCCCATAGGGGATAGGATCTCAGTTTCATTCTGAGATCCTCCTGAGACGGTGGAGTCTTTGATGTTTTCTGTCATAGGTGGCTAGGTTGATTGATCCCTAGCTCTGATACCATGTAAACTGAGACGTGAATATAGAAGACAGTTTTATTCTATTTCACTTATTCAATTATAATCATACAACTCCAATATATAGTAAAGGAGAGAGAACTAATAAGGTAACTTACTAAACATAAAGAAGGAAAATTGCCTATTCTAAATAAGGTGACCTAATCAAATACAATCACTACAAATCCATCCCTTAATTACCGGGATTTCTACAGTAAGTTTGTGAGGACAAGAAGTTTTTAGTTTTAATAAGTTAGCAACCTATACTTTGAGGATCCACATTTAAGAAAGATCATAGTTCAGGAACTTCATTTAGACACTATATATCTGGCTTAGTGTACATTGATTTACGTTATGGCAACTCGCTTTAGAAACAGGAACAATAGGAACGGTCAACCTCATATCGGAGCAACTGCAGCAAACAATCACAATCAAAATAACCAATTTATGGTATTTATTGAAGCGTTACGCAACATGGCGCCACCCGCCGCGCCACCTGTTGCACCACCACCTGCAGAGAGGAGTGGGGCTACAATAGTGAAATAATATCGTAAGCTACAATCCCCTAGCTTTGAGGGAGGCACAGATCCACTGGCAGTAAAAGAGTGGATAAGCAAGCAAGAACGAATCTTTGAACTTGTGGAGTGCCCCAAGAGTCGGAAGGTAATTTGTGCAACTTTTATGCTGGACAAAGGAGCAAGACACTGGTGGGAAATGACCAACAGGTCTAGAGATGCTGGACAAGGCTGGATGTGGAATGAATTCAAAGAATTATTCCTACAAAAATACTTCCCCACCAATATTCGAAACCAGAAGGAAGCGGAATTCCTGGAGTTCAGGGAAGTTTGACACGGCAGATTATGAAAGGAAGTTTGAGGAACTATCTTGCTACGCCCTGCAATTGGTTAATTCAGAGGAAAAGAAAGCGAGACGCTTTGAACAATGTCTCTGTGATGATCTCCGACAATCAGTGGTCACTTTTGAATTGGGTACATACCACGAGATACTAGCCAAAGCACACTTGGCCAACTTTAGGGAAATCGCCAACAGTATCAATAAACCTCAGCAACCTGCACTACCAGAGAAGCGTAAATGGAAGGATCACAAAGATAAAGTGAAGCAAAATTTTGCAAAGAAAGGGAAAGGAGGATCAGCTTCCAGCAAATATTCGAAGAATCCAATTTGTGACAAATGTTAAAAGCGTCACGTTGGGAAATGTCTCATGGGAACCAGTGTATGCTTCTATTGTGGAGAGACATGTCACATGGCAAAGTTTTGTCCTAAGAATCAGAAGCCGAAGCAACCACCACAACAATAGAAACCAGGGAATCCACCTAAAGGGCAAGCCAAGGGTCTATGCCCTTACTGAATGTGAGGAAGTCGGCCGAAATGTTTTGGCAGGTAACATTTTCATATGTGGTACTCCCGCATATGTTTTGATAGATTCTGGTTCTACCCACTCTTTTATGTCGTCGAAATTTATGAGCACAATAGAAGTAGTGAAGTTGACAATACACCGTTAGATGTTGTCTTCCCTTCAGGGGATGTACTTAACACGAGCCATATAGTAAAGACAGTAGGATTAGAAATTGATGGTAAGATCTTGGACATGAACTTGTATGTCTTGAACATGCATGAGTTCGACATAATCTTGGGAATGGACTGGCTTTCAAAGAATCATGCCACGATTCTATGCTTTGAGAGGGAAGTAATTTTTAGATGGCCTGGAGGAGTAGAACTTCGTCTGTTAGTAAACAAAACAAAACCCTCTACCTAAAGTCATTTTTGCTTTAAAAGCCCGAAAACTTTTAAAGTTGGATGGATGTATGGGGTTCTTGATGTCAGCACTGGCCAAAGAAGATAAAGCACTAACAATTGGAGACGTCAAAGTAGTATGGGAATTTTCGAAAATCTTTCCCGATGACTTACCTGGAATGCCTCCAGAACGGGAAGTAGAGTTCACAATTGAATTGACTCCCGGTTCTGCTCCTATCTCTAAAGCTCCCTACAGAATAGCACCAAAAGAATTGCCGGAATTGAAAACACAAATCAATGAATTACTAGGAAAGGGCTTTATAAGACCCAGTGTGTCGCCTTGTGGGGCGCAAATGTTGTTCATTAAGAAGAAAGATGGATCTATGAGGACTTACATCGAATACCGAGAATTAAATAGGATCACCATCAAGAATAAGTATCCACTTCCTAGAATTGAGGATATATTTGATCAACTACGGGGTGCGATGATATTCTCAAAGATCGATATGAGGTTGGGATATCATCAGTTGAGGATAAAAGCTAATGATATTTTGAAGACGGCCTTTAGAACTCGGTACGATCATTACAAGTTCTTAGTTGTGCCTTTTGCTTGACTAATGCTCCAGGAGTATTCATGGACTCGATGAATCGGGTGTTTCACGAATACCTAGATCGATTTGTCATCGTGTTCATCAATGATATACTGATCTACTTGAAGATTGAAAAGGAGCATGAAGAACGTTTGAGAATTGTGTTACAAATTCTAAAGATGGAGAAACTTTATGTCAAATTTACAAAGTGCGAGTTTTGGTTAGAACGAGTTGTATTTCTTGGACACGTGGTCACAGCTTAGGGAATTGAAGTGGACCCAAGTAAAGTAGAAGCGGTGTTAAATTGGTAGAGACCAACCAATGTAGGAGAAGTTCACAGCTTTCTGGGTTTAGCTGGATAGTACAGAAGATTTATAGAAACATTCTCAAAAATATCGGGACCTTTAACTCAATTGACACGTAAGGGTGTAAAATTCTAATGGACTGAGAAATGTGAACGTAGTTTCGAATAATTGAAGAAAAGGCTAGTGAATGCACCAATATTGACTATACCTGAAGGATCAGAAGGTTTCGTAATATACAGTGATGCATCCAAGCAAGGCTTAGGTTGCGTTTTGATGCAACAAGGCAAGGTAGTCGCCTATGCATCCAGACAATTGAAACCTTATGAACAGAACTATCCCACACATGACTTAGAACTTGCAACAGTTGTACACACTTTAAAAATTTGGAGACATTACCTTTATAGGGTAAATGCGACATTTATACCGATCATAAAAGCCTCAAATACATTTTCACTCAAAAGGAGTTGAACATGAGACATAGGAGGTACCTTGAATTGGTAAAAGATTATGATTGTGAAATTCATTACCATCCAGGCAAGGCGAACGTAGTGGCAGACGCTTTGAGTAGGAAAACCACGAGCAAGTTGGCAATATTAACAGCGTAGGAACCTCTACATAAGGAATTTGAGAGATTCTCGAAGTAGTCACGACTACATCGGAAACTGCAACTCGAATGATAGCACTCGATTCGACCGACACTCCGTGATAGAATTGAGGACCACCAGAAGGGCGATCAGTCATTCGAAATCATTAAAGCCGAGATTGATATAGAGAAATGGAAAGGATTTATCGTAACCGAGGACAAAACGTTGTATTACCAAAAACGTTTGTGTACCAAATTTCGAGGAATTGAAAAAGAAGACTAGAAAAAGCCCACACCACTCTTTATTCAGTACACCCAGGAGGTACAAAGATGTATCGTGACTTAAAAGCCATATTTTGGTGGAAGAATATGAAGGACATAGCTAAGTTCGTTGAGAGGTGCCTTATATGTCAACAAGTGAAAGCCGAACATCAACGATCATCAGGGTTACTACAACCGTTGGAAGCTCCGGAATGGAAATGGGAGCATGTAACAATGGATTTTGTTGTTGGTTTTTCGAAGTCAGTGATGGGTCATGAGGCCATTTGGGCAATAGTCGATAGATTGACTAAAGCAGCTTACTTTTTGCTTGTCCGAATGACCTTTTCTATAGACCAATTAGCACAATTATATATTAACGAAGTGGTGAGACTGCATGGTGTTCCAATCTCAATAGTATCCGATAGAGACTCAAGGTTTACATCCAACTTGTGGAAAAGTCTGCATCGGGCAATGGAAACTAAGCTAAATTTTAGTACAACATTACATCCCCAAACATATGGACAATCTGAGCGATACCATTAATTGAATTCGCTTACAACAATAGCTACCACGCCTCTCTCAGTATTGCACCTTATGAATCCCTATATGGAAGAAAGTGCAGATTACCCGTTCATTGGGATGAAGTTGGTGAGCGTAAGATATTAGGGCCTGAAACTTTGGAACAAACAGTTCGGGCCATTGAAAAGATCCAAGCTAGTATTAAGATCGCCCAAGACAAAAAAATTATGTGGATAGAAGATGAAAAGACCTAGAATTTGCAGTTGGTGATCACGTATTTTTGAAAAAAGGTATCCTATGTTTCGGTAAGAAAGGGAAACTTCAACCGAAGTACATCGAACCCTTCGAGATACTCAAATGAGTTGGAAATGTGGCATATCAGCTAGTTTTGCCACCGGAGCTTTCTGCAATACATGATGTCTTTCATGTGTCTACACTCAAGAAATACGTCACAGACTTGAGTCATGTAGTGAAGCATGAACCATTGAAAGTCTAGCGAAATTTGAGCTATGAAGAAGTCCCACTTTACGTTATAGCCTAGAAGGTACAAAAACTTCACAACAAGGAAATATCACTGGTCAAGGTATTCTGGCAACATCATTCAATTGAAGAAGCAACTTGGGAAAGCGAGGATGAAATGCGGACCAAATATTCCCAACTACTTGAAGAGGACGACTAAGGTAATTTTCGAGAATGAAATTTTTTGTTAAGATGGGTAGATTGTAATAACCCAGAAATTTCTCTACTTGACATTAACCTAAGTATATGGACCAAATTGTTCGATAACCATAGTTTAAGGACTAATTTATACAGAGACTAAGGTTCGGGGACAAATTTACACCAACTATAATCAATGATGGAAAGTGAATAGTTTTTTTATGACCCTTGGACTGTATGACCCTTGGATTGCATGACTCTTAGATTGCATCTCTCTACCTATAAAAGTGAATGAACATTACACTCTCGCACTAAAACACACGAACACATTTTTTTCTTCAGAAAAACACAATTCTCCTACTTGCAAATTCAATTATCAAATTCAAGATTCAAAAGTGAAATTTACGTATATCAATGTTCAAATTTTACAGAGGTCAATATTATGATTATGTTATGAAATCATTAAGTTTAGTAGCGCTACAAACGAAATTAGAATCACGAAGTTCGATTCTTATAATTTCGTGTCTCATCAAGTATGTTCACGTATTTCATGGATTTATGTTTTTTTTTTCATGTTACGTTATTTCACTTATTAAGATTATCATCTCACATGAAATATGAAATTTATTTTATAGATAATAAGTAATCAATGATTCGAGGTGGATGAAGATTAGTCGAGCACGCAACAGTGGTTAATGATTCAAATTATGTTATGAATTTAAGGATGTGGTCAAAATTTTATGATATCATTTTAGTTTTTAAAAGTTTTTAAGTTTGAAACATTTTGTTATTGATTCTCTTGATTTTATGAAAAATTCTTATATTTTCAATAAAGTATTTTAATTTTAGTTCAAGTTTTCGGTTCGTTACGGTGTTGACCAATGATGGAGAAATTTGGTGCTTCCTTGCTCATCGGTACTTCCACCTGATGTAGACAGTCCATGGAGTCCTACAAATAAGCTCCAACATATCTGGATCAAACTGCTAGAGTTTCGATATTTGGTTCTTACGAAAGATCGTCCCCCGTGTTAGAAGTTTATCCACTCGACATGGTCGAGTTTTCTCCTATCCCGGGAGAGTTGATGTTGACATCACGATTTATATTATTTTTTATTTTTATTAATTACGTTTTTTTATTATTATTGGACTTATAGTAGTGGGTTGGCCCAAGGCCATTAGATTTTTACTATTTATGGATTTTTCATTGTTGTTGAGTTAGATGATGATTGAATGAAATTATGAAATAGCTGCTGCCAACGTTTTCTTCCTTTTCTCCTGATTCTTCCCCTCCGTTTAAACAAAATAGTGAATGTTGTTGTGAATGAGTAAAGTTAGCTTCCTCGAGTGGGGGAGTGAGGGGAAGGAATTACGCACATAGGAATTACAAGTTTATCGGAGTTACAATGTTTTTAAGAAATCATTTGCTGTAATTATAGACTTCTTTAATATATTTATTATGTGGTTTTTTGTTTTGAACTTTTCAATACAGGAGGCACGAATTTTGTTATACTTGCCTTGTTAACATTGATTGTTAAAGGATCGTGGCATTTTCGACAGGTGACTGTTATTGCTTGAGCTTCTCATTTCACTTACTTCTTAGTGTTCATGATATTTAACTATCTATGAAGTGAAACCTTTTAAAATTTCAAGCTAGTCATGAAACTGCCTCATCTTGTTCTATTGAACCTTTTCCTTTATCTTTTCTCCTAACTTAAGCATATAGTATTTACGATGAAAATTTTCTGAAATTGCAAAATTTAGAAGGAAAGGAGATACATTTTGAGAAAGAAGAGGTAGAAAGAAAAAACTTGCTCCTCATTATACTGGAGGTGTAAAGGGGAAACAAGGAAAATCTATTCTATAAAATATGAAAGCAATAAAGTGAGAATTTGCCTTTGTAAAAAGTAAGAGAAGGATAATTGATAACTTCTTCATTTAGCTCCGATCTTCTCAATTTTGGAGCAGCCTTAGTGAGATTATTATTTAGTAGGCAGTGGCAGGTTTAACTTATTATTTTATTTTATTTTTTATTTGAGAAGGAAACATAAATCATAATCTTGGAAGACATGAAAATCTACCCCATCTCAATCACGGTGAAGCCAATAATATTCTTTCATCTTTCTCCGTGTTCTCGAACGACAGATATGCTACAATTTGTTTGATTTCGTAGATTTATTAAGCAGTTGATGTACGAAACTTTCCAACTTTTTCGTTTATTAGAAACAATAATGACTTGTTATCTTTTATGATTTTTTATTCGGAACAACTTGGAATTTATTCAGAATGGTTATATTCATACAAAATCAACTCAATTTATAAGAGTACAATCCAAGGAAGGAAAGACAAGACTATTCCTAACTAAGGAAAGGAAACATAATCCTACCACTAAATTAATTCCTAGCTAAACTATAATAGAAAAGAAAATAGAAGACAAGTTACATAGATTTCCTATTTATTATTGGATTCTATCCCAACTGAACTGTATCCGTTAAATACTATTTAATAATTGCTTCTTTTGGTGAACTAAGGAACTGAAGGTTTTTTTATGAGATGTATCTTGAATTGTACTTGATGCAGCACAGTATTTGAGAAAACATTTCTGTTTAGCATTTTAATGTTTCAGCACTATTTTTCAGGTGGTTTTTGCATGAGATGAATATTGAATTATGTACTTGATGCAGCAAAATATTTGAGAACATATTTCTTTTAGTGTTTTGATGTTTCAGCACTATTTTCAGGTGGTTTTGTCCTTCCTTGTAGTCGTATGGGGCCTTCGGCTGGGACTGTTTCTACTGATGAGGTATGACTCGGATAACTGTTTATCTATATTTTGAGGACCTTCTGTAGCAGATCTGTTTCCATCTGAAACATTTCTTCCTTAAACTAAAGGATTGATTATTAAATTGTGAATGAAATTCGGCAAAGATACATGTCGCACCATTTCCCTCAGCATCCAGTAATGCCGCTTGCCAATTTGTCTAACACGTTTTTGCACAGCTTCACATATCCTTGTCTCTCATTCAATATTTCTTCAAATCTTTCAGCTAAAGTTTGTTTAGCAATTCAGTGCTACCTTGAACTGTGAGGGAATTCTTTTCGTCAACTTAACTTCCTAGTTCAGACAGAGTTGGTCAATTGTAAATTTTTGCTGAATGATATTTTACATCATCATGAAAAAATTACAATTACAAATGTCATAATGGTTTCCTACCAAATCTTTCGTTAATTATAGTTAAATTGACATTATCTTTGATCCTGATTCATGCCTCTTTCACTTCAAGTATATTATTGGTTGTAAAGAGACTTCATTTCTAAAATGTACAAGTTAATGACTTATTTCAGCTATTCTCTTGTTATGTTCGTACCAGGATACTGCAGTGGGGGGAGGATCGACGGTTCGATGAAATGCGCACTAATTTTGGAAAACTCTCAGTTTTTTGGATTTTTCAGGTTTCATGGAGTCTTTTATAGTTATGCAGATAAAGATTTGTAAAATAGAAGTTATCCTAGTAGTTTGATATTACTTTCTTTTATAAATCTATTATTTGACTTTTATGCAGGCTGTCTGGGTGTGGACTGTAAGTTTGCCTGTGACAGTTGTTAATGCAAGCAACAGAAATCCCTCCATTCAAACTGCGGATATTATAGGGTGGATTATGTGGTCCTTGGGTATTCTTGTTGAAGCTGTAGCTGATCAACAAAAGTTGGCATTTAAAAATTCTCCAGACAACAGAGGGAAATGGTGCAACGTTGGAGTCTGGAAATATTCTCGTCATCCAAACTACTTTGGCGAGGTTAATTTTTAAAATATTCTTTATTCCACTGATTTTGAAAGCTTTACTGCTACAGATTACTAAGACGGGAAAGAAAGGAAGGTGCTATGTTATGTTTACTTAATTCTGAAAGACAGGAAGCTATTTGTGGCATTTAACACTTTCCACAAGTCAAAGGGTCCACGTACATGCTGTTCTTGATTCACCATCTAGAAATGTGTTATGAATCATATTGCTGCTTCCAATGCACATTCCATCAGTGAACTTGCCTTTTATTTTGAAAAATTTGAGAAACTAGTTTCAGATAATTTACAACTGATAATGTCAAATAATAAAAATTAACATCACTCCAGGAGTAATAGGCCAGTGAGCAAAGTTGGCTCTGCATGCTGACACACTTCTATTTGATGTGAGTTGTGAAAGTTTCTGAACTTTCCTTTGAAAATTGTAAGAATACGAAACTTGAACAGGTTATTAGTATAACGAGAACTCATCTATTATATGATATTACAATTCTTTTACGTGAGATTCTTGTGCTTGTTTTTCTTGATTATTTATTTAACTTGACATATAACCTTAATTTGTTTTATGTTCAGATCCTTCTTTGGTGGGGAATATTTGTGGCTTCAACTCCAGTGTTAGAAAATGCTGAATGGCTTGTCATCTTTGGGCCAATATTTCTTACACTACTACTTCTTTTTATTAGCGGCTTACCATTGCTTGAGGTTGCTTGCTTTGTTTATACTTTTATTTTTTATTGCAACTCCAAATTTGATTATTTGCTCACTTTAAAAAGTATACAATAATTAGGAATCAGCAGACAAGAAGTATGGCGGAGTTGCTGCATACAGGGATTATAAAAGAACGACAAGGTTGGTTTTTCATTTTGTCTATCGATGTTTCGCTGCCAATTGGTTGAAGCAACACGGTGAGATTTACAAGCTCTTGTATTTCAGTCCTCTCATTTTGCTCCCACCTGCACTGTATGGAAACCTGCCATCATGGTTTAAAGCAACTTTTCTCCTTGAGTTTCCTCTGTATAGTCGGAATCTCCCCCAAGACAGCTGGTAAGTAATTTTGTCAAGGTATCTATCTCCATCCTGTTTTATTTCCTGTCTTTTATAAATAATTTTGTCAGCTCATGATTATTATTTTTTTTCACCTTCTTTGAGAGTCTAAAAATCACTCACTGAATATATATATATATATATATAATTTCGCAAGTAAGAGTTGATTAAAATTTGATGTACGAAAGAAGCTATAGGCATACCATCTTAGGCAATTTATCATTTTCTGGTATTTTTGACTTGGTATAATAAAATGATTACTACGAAGCAACATCTTAATATAAGTCAGCAATATCATTTTCTGGTATTCTTGACTTGCTATAATTATTTGATCATTTTATGAAGCAGCATCTCTATAAGTCGTCTAAGTTATATTTCCCATAACTTGTCCTCAATTAGTACCCCTTGCACTTGTTGGCATATTTTATTCATTCTACTATGATCCCCATGGCCGTCTTAATATTCTCACCTCTATGCTTCATTCATCTTATGTATGTTATGTCCTCCCAAAATTCAATAATTATCATAAAAAAATAAGTCTTATTACTGTTTGTCAAAAGAGAGTCAAATCCCATAAAATGGGAAAGACACCTCAATAATCTTAGTACTACGTCATTCACTGAAACCACTTCTCTTGGGCAAAGTATTACGCATTCCATAGACCATACAGGTAATGATTTCCGAGATGGTTTCCTATTGATAAAATCATTTGTAGAGGCATGGGCGAGGTTGAAAATGTTCCTTAACCAGAGCTCCCCAAGGTAAACTCTAGAAATGCTTCTTTGCCATGACATCAGACCTTATCTCATCAATATCATTGTGACCAGTCTAGCAACAATTATGAGGAGATAAGTGAAACCGCTATGGAAGTCAAATTGAAAAACAAAAATTTGATGGTAGACTTGATCCTAAGTCATTTTAGCTTTAATGATACTTCAAATGAATACTTTGGATGGTACGACATGAACGACACTTAGCTCTGTTTGAGCCCCATTTTTTGGGAAAATAAATTTTGTAATAGTGATTTTTTTTATGAGAAAGTGGTTAAAAAGTAGGGAAAAATTTTCCGTTCATGTATAAAATTGTTTTATTGGGAAATGTGGGGTTGAAAATGAGTTTGGAAAAAACTTGAGTTTTTAGATAGTGGGCTCAAATAGGCACTTAGTATGTGCCAGTTTTGCTAATGTAAAACTTGTAGGGTCTGCCATAGGCGGCTATTTTACAATTATATGTATCATTAAGCATCTAGGTTAGGGCTATCACTATGTTGGTCAAGATGAAGCTCATATAAAAAACAAATATTTACAAACCTATCATTGAAATCAATTGTTAGATTAATACCTAAACCATCGGCAAGTCCATTGTCTGAGAGTATATGGTCCTCATCAAAGAGCTAACATACCTTTGTGACCTTCATTATGCTCCTTGCCTTACTTCCTATAGACGAGGCTCCACACAAGGCATTAGCAGTAAAATCTAAAAGTACCTCCAACTTTACTCTGTGTGCGCACTTTGCCTCTTTGTTGATTCTTGACCAGATAAAACCTATTCCCTTCGAAAAGCCATGCTGTTCTTCAATCGACATTTTTGCATTTGATTTGACATCTAGGATGGTTAGAATTCCTCTCTAGTGAACATGTATTGAAAATGACATTGGGAAACATGCCAGAATTATGAAACCATTTTTAGAACCTGTAAAGAAAAGAAAATTGCAACACGTAAACTTCAAATGTTTGGCAAGTACCTTGCCTATCTTATTTGAAATTGAGAATGATTTTTCAATGGAATTAGATTATTCCCATTTTTAATTATCTGATTTGGAAATACAATTGTATGCTTGAGAATTCTTTTCCTTGTAATGCTCGATTGAGATGCAGTAAGCGGTAAAGAATTATCTGTCTGTGAAAGGTATAGAAGGAACCAGCAAGGGAGCAGTGAGCAGAAGATGCATTAAACACTAAACAATCACCGAATTTTCTGAAACTACTCTTTTAGCAGGTTCGACGAATATATACTGCAAAAAGACCTTCTTTTGAAGGATATAGTATTTATTTCATTTGTTATACTTGATGCTTCTGCATTGCAACTAGTTTCATTTGCATTAATTTGAGGTGAATTTTATTCAAAGTTTAAGCCATATATACATTTTGAAGTGATTGATAACCCTATCAACTGAAATTTACTGGAAAGTGACTCCGTTTTGTATTCTTATTTTAAATTTTTACAAGGTATGAATATTTGTGGTCTCTGTCTGTGACTTTGGTACATTGAGTTTTTTAAGAAATATTGGTTTGGATTACTGCTATTGTATTTTGATGAAAATAATAGGAACTCATTATGTAATGGAATACCCCGAGACATTAAACACAATTAAATAGATCTTTTGCAAGAATATTTTGAATGAAGACTTGATGATTTGTGCACAGACGTCGAAAATTAATTCTTGGTCAATAAATGATCTTGCAAAATGCAAAATACCGATTTGGTATATGCTTTCCGTATTCTGCTTTTAGTTTCTCAAGATATCTATGAATTAAGATATAATTTTTAACTTTAATGAATTAAATTAATTATTTTCTAATATATTTATTGTGCTTTTATTTCATATATTTTGAAAGTACTAATTTTTTTTTTTTTTTTTTAAATGACTAGTAAAAGTACTGTATTCAACAAATATTTACATATTTTTACAAAAAGGGTAATTATATTCACACTATAATTTTTATTTCTTTATGTTCCTAATGATTTTTCATGTTATTCTTATTCTCAAACTTGAACCGTGACTTTACAAACATGTGACATGTTAATTTGATATCTGATTCGTTTATATTGATTTGTGACCTATAAAAAATGACTGTGACTTGTGAATTCAAGCTTGTGATCAGTGACCTTAACATTTCATTTATTGCAAATCACTCACGAAGCAAAATTTTATAGTTCACAGATTATTAATTGGTCACAATTTATTTATCGATCACAAATAAAATATTTATACATCACAATTTTTTTTTATCGATCACAAAATACTATATGTCACGACTTATAGACAGGCACAAATTAACAATTTTTTATGTCATCCACATTTTTTTTTGGTCAATAATTTTATATGTCGCAGGTTATTGCTTGGTCACAAATCAAAAATTTTATAGATCGCAAATTATCTATCAATCACAAATCAAAACTTTTATTGATCACAATTCGATTATAACTTATTCACAGTTTATTTGCAGGTTAACGATTTTCAAATTAGTTGGTCACGGATTTTTTAATGGTCACGTATAAAAAAATTTGTAGGTCACAATTAATTCGTCGGTCATAGATTTTCAAACTAATTAGGTCATAGATGACAACATGGTTGGTCACAAATTAACCAACACCCCACTTCCACCTCCGATCATGATCCACAACCAGACCGCCACAAAAACACCACCGTTCTCACAGATCCACTACCATCGCACAACATACCACCATCGCACCATCGCATATTTCATTCCACCGCGACACCACCACCACCACTAGCATCATCACTTCTTATCAACCACAAAAAAAGGGGCGAGCACCGCCAAACATCTGACGAAGTAGATCGGAGGAAGAAACTAACCCAAAAGCCCAAACCCAACGTCGATGCACCCCACCACGCCGCCAGAGATAAGCCAAACCACATAACAACCACTAAATCATCACCACCACTGCACACCGCTAGAGCCACCACTACGTAAACATCACCACCGCACACAACACATCGTACCCACAGCACCACCACGCCACACCACCGCCATCACCATCGCCACGGCCACAGTCGTCCGCACCATCACCGACTCACGGTGACCTCGAGCAACCATCGCCGCTACAAAACCGCCCCCCGTGAACGCCAAATTCAATAAAACCAACCCAAACCGCCGATCCACCACCACACAAACACCATCACCACCACCACCACCACACAAAACACCATCCAAACCCATCCCAACTGACAGATCCATCATGCAACCTGGCAAACCATCAACGATCAAAACGGAAAAAAATAATAATTAAACATAGGTAGTAGTGATCACAGCGCCGCCATCTCCTTTTGGTCGGCGATTCATGCTTCTTCTAGCCGCGCGACGCCGTGAGTGGCTATGGTGTGAGGAAGGAAAGAAGATGAAGAGATGAAGAAAATGTTGGTCGTGGTGGTTGTGGCGGGTGAAGTTGCCGACGATGGCTCCTAAAATGGTGGCCGTGAGTGACGGCGGGGCGATGATGGAGGGCGGTGTAGAGAGAGAATGGATGGAGGTTGGAGTGAGAGATGCAATAGACGGTGGTAAGAGAGAATGGAGAGGGGATGATACTGCACTGCCAATCGTCTTCGCAACAACGACGATCACGTCGAGTGGGTTGCTACAGTGGCGAGGCGGCGGTTTCATTTTAGGTTTGAGAGTGACAATGGTGAGAAAGAGTAAACGAGGAGAGAAATTCATTTTAGGGTTTGGATGGGTAGATAAGGTAGCGGTGTGTATATAAATTAATTTATAATATTATTAATATAAAAAAAATCTGTATCTATATATAAAATATTTGACTTTTGAAAATTAAAACTTAAAATCTGATTTTAGAATTTAGATCTCCAAAAGTAGGAAATGATGTAATTTTCACTTAGTATAATCTAATGATGGCAAATATATAGTTTGGTACGGATGATTCTCAAGTATTTTACAATATTAAGCCATCATTTGATATTGTAAAATATCTGTTTGTTGAGATTTAAAGGGTAAGTGAACTAATAGACATTTTTGTGCAGCAAACCATCGTCATGAGAAACATACTGGTCAAAGAAATCAATGTTTGGTTCACAGAAATCGTTGAAGAACTAAATAATTGGAGGGGAAAGACAGTCATAATGTTATATTAATCAGCTGATATGAGTGAGTAAGACATTATATTGATAGAGTTAGAGGATTAATTACATTATTATAAGAAAGAAGCTTCTGGATTTTATACATTTCGATCACATTTTTAGTAGAAAAATAATTGAATTGGATAGATTAGGATCAACATTGGGCACTTAATTCTCCTATGCAACACCACATTTGTTAAGGGATATGAAGAAAAGCACGCAACAAGTTGCTGGTCTCCCTTGTGCACATGAAACACATCAACACCCCGTTTGTTTACCATTATTTGAACACAAGATGTAATTTGTTGACCCTTTTTTCAAACACATGGGTCCCACTGTTAGATGATGTAGTCAAAAGTTACGTCTGCTGCTACATGTAACGGTAGAAATTTTCATTAAAATGAGGTAAATATCCTTTATTTCAAAACACATTTTTCTATATACTCATTTTTAACTACATATTCACACGATTTAACAATCTTTATGTAAACCCCAACATTTTTCCCTATTTTTTAATCACACGCTCTCCAAAAATTCACTATTCAAAACATTGAAAATCCCAAATAATGGACGTGAAAAGGAGGGTTAGAATCCTATTCTCAAATAAGCACATGGTGACATCAATAAGAAAACCAAATTAGAGGAACTTGCATTTAACAGGCCAAATTATTTTTAATTTATAAAAAAAAAACATATATTAAGAACGCAAAAACTAATTGTCAACTATATTTGTAACCAAAGACCATAGTGCACCTTCAACTATATTAATAAAAAAGAAATATCCAAGAACGATTAAGTCAACAATGAATTATTATTCATTTAATGTGAATAGTTGGACAAGCTTCTCGTTAGTGGACAGAGATCTCTTCAGTTCAAACACAACAGAAACTTGGACATCCAACATCAACATGAATGAATTAATAATGTTTTCCTTAGAAACTTTTCCACGTATGTACAATAATTATGTACATTTAGCATTGTATTTTTCCAAAGCATACACATCCACATCCTATAAAGTCAATAGTAGCCCATTTCTTTCCAAGTTACACCTTGGCGTACAGTTTCTCACAATAGAGGGCCCGCCGTATAAATTATTTACCTAACGACCCCATCCAACTCTCCGAAAGTTGGGGAAGAAGAAGAAATCAAATCACACTTTATAAAAGTAAATAACTCATGAACCAAACTACCCCACCCACACCCATAAGGACATGAAAAAGCAAAAATGCACCGATTGTGCTACATATACATCAAAACTTACATATTTGCTTATCGACACATGGTGTAACGAGATTGGATTAAGTCTACTCACCACTCAAATAAAAATAAATAAATAAATTATCCACTTTCTTCTTAATATTAATGCCTCGTTCGTTAGAGATTAAAATCAAATTAAAATTGAAAATATGGTCATTATTGAGTTTCACTCGTGTAATAAAAGTCAACAATAACGATTAATTTTCCAATTTTAATCTCTATCGAACAGACCCTAACTCACCTTGCATAAGCACGATCAAACGTGGTAAAGAAATTTTGAAAATTTTAATTCATGTAATGTAACGAGATTTGACACGCAATGTAACGAGATTTGACTTAGACAAATACTCATCAATCAAATAAAAAAAATTCTTTACTTCCTTCTTTTTGATATTAACCCTTGTAGCACCCGTTTGATCCATATTATTTTTTTATTTACATTTTTCTACTCATTTTCAATCACGCATTCTTCAATAAAATAATATTTTTCATCACATCAATAATTTTTTCTTCTTTTTCAATCACATATTTCTCATCACATCAATAAAAAAAATACATTATTTTGAAAATAATGTGCTTCAAACAGGGGCTTAAATTCAATTGATCGACAAGAACCTTTCATTGGTTAGGTCAAACAAGCATTCTCCATAGTGCACATGAAAGTTTCGGTACCAATTTCCTTCTCTCTTTTAAATTTTCGATTTCCATACCTAATCAAATGTAACAATCATGTGTTCCCAAAGTGCTAATGTAGGGTCGATGTCATGCCAAATAATTCAACGCAATATTTAACAATAGTAAAGTCAATAAAGTGGCACATTAGAGTAAAATTCATAAACATAAATCAAAATTAACCATAAATCATCATTATCATGAAATTTTGCCCTAACCAGTTCAACAGAAAAGGCCATATACCAAGGTAGAAGCGCACACCAAAATCCCCGTGCGCCACACAGCTACGGCTCCGCCTGGCTGTTGCTGCCGCTATTGTTCGTCATCATTTTCTTGAATTCCTCAAAGCTAACGCAACCATCTCCATCAGAATCAACAGATTTAATCATCCCAACGCAGTCCTGTTCGGTGCACTGCTCACCGAGGCGCGTGAGGATCTTGTGGAGCTCGATGGATGAGATCAGTCCATTATGATCCTGGTCGTAGAGCTCGAACGCCTCCTTAAGCTCGTTCTCGCCGCCGGAGGAGGGGTAGGGGTCTGTCTCGGCCTTGAAGAAGGCGGAGAACTCCTGGATATTAATGAAACCGTCCTTGTCGGTGTCGATCTCCTCCATCATCCGAGCGACCTCCTCGTTAGAGGTGTTGGATCCCAGCGCCTTAAGCACGCCGGCTAGCTCGTCGCCGGATATCTTGCCGTCGCCGTTGGCGTCGAAGCGGTTGAATACACTTTGGACCTCTCTCGGGTCTTGGAGGTACACTGAAGGCTTGGAATTCCTGTCCGTGTTTTCTGCCATTGATATTCTTTTCCTTTTTGAATCGTTTTGCTTTTCTCGTTCGTTGGCAAATGTGAGAATATTTATTATGGACGAGAACAGTACAGATTGAGATAGGAATTGGGGTTGGGTTTGGGGCTGTGGGGTACGGAAAATATAACGACAAAGACTCGCACGAAATAAAATAGTTGTGGTCGATGTCATTGAAAATGGAATAATCCAAATTACTATTTCAAAATATTATTTTATTAAAAATGTGTAATTGAAAATAAGAGAGAAAACTATATTTTGAAAATAATGAGGATCAAGTAAGGGCTAATACTATGTTTGATTAGCATTCTTACAAAAATTTATTTTTTTAAAAAACTCATTTTCAACCCGCATATTTTTTAATAAAATAATATTACACGTAAATTCAAATTTTTTCTTTATTTTTTAACAACGCATTTTTCATTAAATCACTATTTAAAAGTCATTATTCATTCAATAATGCTCATCACAAAAAAACGTGTTTAGTTATTACGGTTAGTTTTTATTTTTGGAGAATTTTATTTGAAAAAGCTATAATTAAAATATTATCAATTTAGAAAGTGTACATTCATGTTTGCCTACGGTTTATAAATAATCGAATTACTTTTATTTCTATTATTGTTTATTTATTCATGATTCATTTGTATTTATTAATAATTTATAAAGCTTATCAATTTTTTTATGAACAACTCCCAAAAGGTGGATAGTAACTAGAATCACTTCATCTTGTGTTCCTCAATATGATTATTCAAATCAATTAAATGTTGAAGTTTTTTTTTTTTTTTTTTAAAGATTGATGATCCTTGTTATTAATTTATTTAGAAATGTTAAAAGGGTATTCTAGATATTACATTATTGATAAAAGAGTTATAAGATAGAAGAAAGTCTTTTAAGAGTATTTTAAGCATTACCACAATTATTAATACTAACATGTAATTATTATAGGTTTGTAAGTAATCAAATAAATAAACAAATTTTTAAAAATTAAATTGGCATTTACGGCATTCCTTTATGTATATCTTAAAAAGTGACGTACGCTGTAAATTATATTGCTTTTTACGGCATGCATTAAGGAATATCATAAAAAGAATAATAAATATGATTAATGGCGTCCCTGAAAGCATGTTGTTACTCTATACGACATTCAATTGTATGTTGTAAAGAACTTTTTACGATATATTGTAAAATGAAATTTTTGCTGTAGTCTTTGAAATGTCATGAATCTCATGAGAGGGTATGCATTATTCAAAATTTGTATTAAGAGAGATTTGTCTAATTTTTCAAAATAGAGTATTTCTGAAATTGTTAAAAACCTTGAGGAAGCTCTCTCCAATTTGCCCAGAAAATTGAAATATTGCATTTGCGTGCTTGATAAGTAAGCATGTTTAATTTAAATGATCAAACATTTTTTTATCTATACATTTCATAGATTTTAACCTACACATTTATGAGATCTAACATCATATAATCACTTAAATTTAATTTAAACACTCTCATACATGTAAACATACTTTTCTTAATAAGTCAACCATTTTAAAATCTCGAGTGATCAAAAGATTCGAGAAATTGAACGTCACTATTCTTGACTTTAATTGTCATCAAAATGTTAGGGTGTGTTTGAACCACATTATTTTGGAAAAATGTATTCTGAAATAGTAGATTGATGAAAAATATGTGGTTGAAAAGAACAGAAAAATTATAGATATAATAGATGTAATGGAAAATATTATTTTATTGAAAAATGTGTAATTGAAAATGAGAATAAAAATTTTAATATGTATCAAATATGAGCTTAATAATGGACTATTATCACTCTTTTATTTATTTCATCCTTACTCGTTCCTTTAACAGACTTAAATCCAAGTCAATGATTGGGTAAGAATTGTTGAAAATTGAGATGAACTCTTATGGTTTTTTAACGAACCATGCTTCAGGTACGAAAGTATGGTTCTACAAAAAAACACCAGATACACACAATGTAAGGGTGGGTGTGTGTGTTTTTTTATTATTATTTCTTATTTCGATGGACCCTACACATGTGAGTGGGTGTAAAACATCTGAAAAAAAAAAATTATGTACATATGGTTTTTCCATTTTTTAACGCTCCACATAATCATTGTTCAAAAAATATATTTCAAAGTCATATAAAATATAAAGATAAAAAAATAATAATAATAACCACTAAACACGTGGAAGGTGTATAGTGATATATTATTGAGAAAACAAATATAATTCGCGTTGAATCCGCGGTCAAGGAGTGTGGGCTCGTTGTGATTGGCAATAACTGATTTCGATGCTTTTGTAATTTAGTTAAATATTATTAATTAGGCATTGATTTTACACCACAATTTCAAGCCGACAATGTCAACTGAAATTTCGCCGAAAATCTTGAAAACGTATATTTGTACAGCGTCTACGGAAGTCTTTTCATAGATTCCTTATAGAAATTCAAAAAGCAATGACGTGTCGGCGAAAGGAGAGGGCGGAACTGTTGGCCTAAAGAGAAAATATATTAACAAATTCATTAAATTACTTATGTTTTTGTCTTCATTTTCGGGCTCACTGTGGAGTATCAAACCAAGTTGAAATATTACATTTTTAATATCATTTTGAAGTATTCGCGGTCTAGTATTTCACGACATTAATGGTGTGTGAAACGGCCAATTGTAGCAAAAGTTACGGCCCGTCAAAGTAGGCCGTTCCAAACAAATATTTCGAGAATTTCGATAATAAGCTAACTTTAAAAAAATTTCGACGATTGTACGGTAGTCGAATCCATAAATCTTCTATATCCTCTCGAAGCTCATTTCTAGAACTATATCGTAGACATATCGAATGATCTAAATGAATATCGAAAATGGTTAAACGAACGTCAAACGTGTGTGTTAAAAAAGACGTATAACTCGTCCTTTTTTTAAAAGAAAAAGTGACACAATGTTTTGAAAAATCATATGACAAATTTTTAGGAAGTAAAAAATACTGTGTAAAATGAAAAAGTAGCATAATGTCACTTTTGTTTTTATAAAAATTGTCACTTTTTTACCTTTTTTTTTTAAAAAAAAGTGACACAAACTCAAAAAAAATGACAAAACTAAAAAAAGTGATAAATACCATAGTACCATCCATTTGTGTAGCACAAGTAATCATGTTTTTAAAATAATCAGCACTTCCAGGCCAATCCACATGTTGATTAAGTTAGAAAAATATAACATATTATTTTATTTTTTTATTTTCTTAAAAAGTGACAAAAACTTAAAAGGTGACAAAAAAAAAGTGACAAAATTAAAAAAAGTGACAAAATTCAAAGTGAAATTTTAAAAGAGTGACAAATTTAAAAAAGTGGCACAAATTAAAAGAAATTATAGAGATTAAAAAAGTGATAGACAATAAAAAAGTAACAAACACTCAAAAAGTGACATTTTTTTTTTTTAAAAAATGACAAACTCAAAAAAGTGATGCAAATTTTTTTTAAAAAAGTGACAATCACTCAAAAGTGACGAAATTCAAAAAAATGTTAATGCCTGTACTAAACTCACTGTTTTTCCAAAGACAATGAAAATGGTGGAAGACACAATTTTGAGTTTTTAAAAATGTAATCGATCACATATGCATAAAATTGATGGAAAATCAAGAAAAGAGCAATTCATTATTGTGCAATACACACAATCTTCTCTTCTCCATAAAACTATAGAAAAACTATAGATACACTAAGCAATACCCTCATGGAATAGGTTGAAATTGTACAATCAAGCTTTGGAGCTCCATATAATCTTGGGTGATCACTCTCCATCCCATAATCTATGGTGGGTGGACGGTATCAATTCTTTCAATTGGCAAATTACCCTTCATCCTCTGACCTTCAATTACTGTAGTATGTTCGAATTTGGAGAAAAAACCTCAGAACCATGTTCAATTGAAATATGCTGCTCAATCTTGCAACACATCCATCAAAGCACAAAAGGTGAACAGATCCACATAGTTTTACCAAAACCTAAGCATAAAGGATAGACAAAAAATAGGCCATCACTCCCGAATTGCAGCACGTCAATTAAGATTAGGCATTGACAAATCTGCAAAATAAATGCACAGAAGCAAATGTTCTTAAATAACAAATTCTACAAGTAAAATTCACTCAAAAGATTCAGAGTAAGAAAATTATCCAATACTTCATTCACAATCAAGGTTCCCTTGCAAAGCAAACTATTATATGAAATAGTGAACTAAACCTCATTGTAATCAATTAAAAGAAGATTTGGTATTAAAGTAAATGATTTTGCTTTAACTTGAAGTGAGAGTGAAACACAAGCTCTAATTATGAACATAAGAGGCTACTTTTTTCAGCCTTCAGTTTTCAATTAAAAGAGTAAAGGATCACAGATTTGTTCTAACGCTAATTAGACCCACTTACAGTAAAATTCCAGCAAGAACCGAATCAAAATTTTGACCGAAAAATTGGATTAACAACATATAATTAGATCATTCAATAAAATTCAGAGAAAAATATGAACCTGCATCTTTGATTGCACTCTCCAGTGGAACGAAAACTAAATTTGCAGGTAAAAACTGGCTGGCGAATACTTCCTTGAATTTGAAACACTTGCGGGCTGCATTCGGGCTCCCTATCGAACTGGAACACGAATCTCGGATTTGGCTCCGACTTCACATTCAAGTGAAACTGAGCACTCGACGAACTCGTAACTTTACCCACATTAATCCACCCGTTGTGGAAGAGTATGGCCCGAGAATCCGTTCCGGCAAGATCCAACGGCACGGAGATTTTGCCCAGAAGTCGACCAGAGTTCACACCACAGGTGGTACCGCGTCTGCCGGTGTAGATCGAGATTTTGAGTTCAAGCTTCTTTGAGGTGGCAAACAGTAAGGACTTCCTCGTGCGCCGATCAAGATCAGACTTGCTAAGATGAAATCTAGCGACGAAGGTTTGTGTGTTTTCGTCAGGGAACTGAGTGTTCTGTAGCAGAATGTACGGAACCACCGCCGTTTGTAACTAGAAACTCTTAAGTTTAATTTTGTAGAAACACGGCGATGACAAGGGGTGCACCACCGATCAGAAAGTTTCAGGTGAGCCTCATTACCTCATAGCCATTACGCCGATCAAAAAGTTTCAGGTGAGCTTCAGAAAGGGAACTGTGTCAAACTGGAGTTTAGAAAGGAATTATAAAGCATTGGCCATAATGAGACGTAATTAATACTTCATTAGAATATTTAATTAGAGTTTAAGGGTATTATTCAAAACCATTTTAAAAAAAAGCGTACAGGGCCTAATTTCCCCTTGATAAGGATGTGAGATGAAAAAATGGAATACAGGCCATATAGTTGAATTATGCAACCGCATAGTTCAGAGAACCATACGATCGCATAGTCTTATACCGGGACTTGAGGCCCCAATATTGATTTAACTATGAGGTCACATATGAGGGGTGGGCATGTGTTGAATTGTGTCGGTATTTTTGCTTCAACTCAAACCCAACCCAACATGATCGATTTGATTAAAATTTAATTCAATTCAACCCGTGTAAAGGTTGAAACCCAACCCAATCAAGTATCGGTTGGGGTGGGTTGAGTTGGTCGGTTTGAGACGACTTGTCAATAAAAATTAAAGTCATCCATTTTCTATTATACTAAATTCGGATAGATGAGATTAAATAATAAGTTAATAAATAAATAAATAAAATTATCTATTATGTTATTCAATCATCATTAGCTGAGCCTACAAAAAACAAAGTGCATTTAAAATAACATGAAAAATTATACTATATTTATTGAGGGAATGACAATAAGGACTTGTTTGATTTGCAAAGTTTTTTAAGGAAGTAAGAAAATCTTTTCCATTTTACAACTTTATCCCTATTTGATTTGCAAAATTTTCCAAGCAATTTCTTTTCCTACTTCTAACTCACGCGCCACCTTTTCTTAGTTTTCAATGAATTTGTTTTTCAAAGGTTGTACTGATTTTTTGTTTTCCAGCTTTCTTTCTTTCTTTTTTTTTTTAATTTTTTTTTTTGTCAATGGAAACAAATTTTATGGACAATTGCAAAAAAAGATTTCCCTTTAATGGACAATTTCCATGAAAAACGAAGCTAAACGAATGATATTCGGTAAGATAATTTTTTTAAAAAAAAATTTTAATTTTTAATTTTTTTTTAAAACAAATTCTAAACTCAATGGTAAATAAGTTATCACTTTAATGGACATTTTTCATGAAAAACAAAATCAAACGAACATCAAACTTTCAACATTTTTCAGATGAAAAATTATACTAATCAAACACAATTAATTACAATTCATAGTAAAACAAATTCTAAACAATTCAATTAATAGTAAAACATTTTCTTTCCACCAATTTTCCACATTTGTAATCAAACGGACCCTAAGTTCCTCCTCCAAAATGCACCAAGGTAATTACAGTCACACTATCCACTCATACTTTTTAGGCGTTTTATTTCTTTTTTTTTTTAAAGTAGACTGGTCGGGTTTGCCGGGTTATTCGATTTTTATGAATTAATCCATAATCCGATCCAACTCGCCTACACAGCCAAGCCAACACACTCAGTCCATGTAAAAATAACAAAAAAATCGACCCAAACTGGTCGGGTTGGTTCGGTTTGGATGTGTTCGGTCGAATTTTGCTCACCCTAATATGATTTGCCTATGCGATTGCATAGGTCAATTTTTTTGGCTGTTTTTAGCCGTTGTTTTTTTGAATTTGGTGGCTTTTCAATCATTTTTTGCACTATTTCGTAGAAGACATTTGAGGGCTATAAATAGGTGATTCATATTCAAGGTAAGATGATGAAAAATCATCATTAAACAATATATATTTCACAAAGCACAGAAATTTATTCAAATTTTTCATTGTGTTCTTCAACTTATAGAGGATTTCACTTAATGTTTGAGTGTTAAATCCTTTTACAAGGTTTATTTAAATTCTGTAAACTATTTGCCAAAATTGTTCAAGCATCATTTTCAATTCGAGATGGGACAAATATAGCTTGAGGACAACGATATTGTGTTCAAGCCATTAGTGTTTGTTTTTCACATCCATTTCCTAGTTTAGTGTTTGGTTCGTTGCTTTGTTCTCCAAGATCTCTCAAGTGGAAGTCATCAGATTTCCCAACAAAGATAATTGATTTGAACAATAACTTTAAATCAAAAATCAAACTTATCAAAATTTGAACAGGGTGACAACAACAGAACGAGTATTACATTCCTACGAAAAAGAATGTCAAAATAACGTTAAGTGAAATGGATGCAAAGTCGATGTAATAGTTGAACTCTTTGTCTTTAAGTTGATTTTGTCCCACAACAATGTCTAGGAATTATGACAATCAACTTTCAAGATACAATGACTATTACCTTGTATTTGTAACACTCGGAGATTGATTTTTGTACTTCTTCTAGAATGAAATGGAAAACAGATTTTCAAGCAGAGTTTTGACTAGAAAAAGATGAATTAGATGTTATACTATCGTTGCGATAAAATAATGGGGGGTTTTTCACAATCATTCTATCTTTTAAGTAAATTGTTTCACGTTGTACATAAGTACGCAGAATCACACACAGTAGATGTCTCTATGAGACTATAGTATTGGAAGGTAGGAGGGACTGACCGAAACTGGTGGCATGGGAGTGCAAGAATGAACATGAATTGTATAGCGACGATATATTATTCTTCCACGATCTACGAGCTATCGATCGTAAAGCAATCGCCATGAAACCCGATTTTTTTCTGACTTTTCGTAGAAAATGTTCGATATAGAATTAAATAACGTTAGGTTAATCTCCAGGAGAGGAATTGTGATCAACTTGGGCATTCTGCACCGGAAGGGATGAGCGGTAGAGGATATACTGGATACCACCAGGTGTCGGGGTTCTAGTTTGAAAAATTAGGGCTGGAGAAATCAGTGTTCGGATTCGAAATCTTTGAAATGGATCTTCGATTTTGATTTCTCCTTTAGTTTTTGGATTGCTGGTGAGATAATGGTGGTGTAAGTGGCGGAGGAGATGGGTGCCAGGATAGTAACGGTTTTTATTTTTATTTTCTTATTTCTATTTTTTCTGTTACTCGACTGGCTGTGGTTGTAAATAGGGCTGTGAGTAAAAATCGTCAAATCGAAAAATTGAATCGAAATTGCATTTTAGAAACCGTCGATTTAGTGCCACGTGGACCCGTCAACGAAATGGTTTTGAATCACAGTTTGATTTATGTTTAATAAATTTAATTGTGATTTAAAATCAAATTGGACCGGCAAAAAAATATTAAAAAAAAAATGAAGATTTGTGAAAAATCCAAATATGTGAAATTCAATAGTTTTGTCATGTGTGGGTATTTTTGTCAATTTCTAATTTTCTATTACATATATACTATTATTACCCAATAATCCTAATTTATATCTAATAATCTCAAGACTTACCTAATATATCAAAATCATTTTCTTCTTCAGAATTCAGATGAACTTCATTCGACACCCAACACAACATTGATCCACCAGCATCACACCAAATTGGAGACAAAGAGATCATGTGTCTTAGGTGATAATATTTGCTACGAATAAAATTTCACATCAATAATTTTTTTGAGCAAACTAAGATAAGAAATATGAAATTATATGAGTTTCATATTTCTCTCAACTATTGGATGATTGTGAAATAAATTTATTCACTTTGATGGAAATGGTTTATCTACTATGTATATGATTCAATTCTATTTGTGTGGACATACTCTTGTTTTGTGACTGAATTATGCATGATAAAATATATCAATAAAAACTAAAAAGCGTTCATGTACAATTTGATATGTAGATGAACTGTTTAATAAACTAAAAGAAACCAACAATGACTCCAGTGACAACTATACTTGCATCAATTTAATTGTTGTATTTTATTGTTTGTTTAGATATTTTGTTAAATTGGTTCTTTAAATATTTTGAATTAATAAGGATGATATCTATTTAGTTAGCCTATTAAAGTATTGTATTTTGATTCAATAGGTGTAAAGTTTATCATTTAAGATGTTACCTTATTGATGCCTCGGTAACTGTATTATGGAACTATATGCTTTCATATAAATATTTAGTTTATGTTTTGGACCTTATATTTAGTTTATTAGACTCGTATTGTTACATTATCGTAACGTTTTAGTCTAAAAAGGGTGAACAAAAAACTATTATTATGATTTCACTTAGATTTAGTTGGTATTTAAATTTATAGTATATATATTTAGTTATTTTAGATTTTTTGCTAATAAGATATAAATATATATTGAATTCAATGAATTAATGACATAAAAGTAGAAAGACAAAAAAATATACGACGAAATCGACGGTTTAAAATTGGACCAAACTGTTAGGTTTTTTTTTTTTTTTTTTTTTTTTTAAACTGTTCAAAATGGTTTGGTTTATGTTTGAATTTTTTTCAAACCGGCTTAAACGGTCTGGTTTGAAAATCTGTCAAAAATCGATAAAATCGGATCGCTTACCCCCTAGTTGTAAACTTATACCTACATAATTAATTTCCTATATTACGGAATATTTTGAAATTTCTAGTGTGGAATTTTCGTTTTCAACTACATTTTATGCTAGTTTCTAATTTCTAGTCAATTAAAAACACACCATTACAAAAATATTATAATTTGTCCGGAGTCTTAATTTATAATTTTGAA
Organism: Fraxinus excelsior; assembly: GCA_019097785.1. Taxonomy (NCBI): domain Eukaryota; kingdom Viridiplantae; phylum Streptophyta; class Magnoliopsida; order Lamiales; family Oleaceae; genus Fraxinus; species Fraxinus excelsior. The sequence continues at coordinate 24,814,878 of CM032623.1, forward strand.
GTACAAAACTTACCATAAAATATCAATAGATAAGAAAGGAATAATTTACTAATAAATTGAAGGACAATATTGACTATTAAATATACTAAAGATTCTCGATGGTTTTTACGTAAAATTAATACCTACATATGTTTTTATCATTCAATGTACTAGGACCAAGAGGTGGACCAACCCTCGACGAAAGTTAAGTCCATTAATTCCCAACGGAATTCGAAGGCGTAATAAATATGAAGTTGTTGGGCCACCAAAGAGCCCAATTTGAACTTCGAATTTCAAAGAGGAAATTACAGTCACACGTTTTTAAAATACTACTTTCACAAATCCAAAATCAACTTTAATAATACATAATTCAGGTTTTAATTAATAGTTTTTAAATTAATCTTTATTTAAATCAAATTTCAAACTAATTTTTCATTCAATCCTCCCCCCATCTCTCTCAAAACTGACCCATTTTCTCTCCCCGATCTCTCTATCCCCGTCGGCACTACCACCGTCTCTATCTATTATCACATCTCACCCACTTTGCGTCGTCGGAAACCTGCTATCTCCTCCGCCATTTCACTCTCTTCCCCTTTCGATCGTGATCTATTGGCTGATGTTTGCTAATGGTTGCTGTGGTTGATTTATCGGATAGGTGTGGTGATTTTTCGACTTTGATTTTTGTTGGTGGCTATGGCGGATAAGGCGGCGATTCTGGTGAGGTTGTGGGGATGGTGTATTGTTAGTGTTGGCGTTGGTGTTGATTTTGTTGCTGGAAAGTGGTGGTGATGGTGGTATTGGTGTTGGCGAGCGATGGTGCGTTTATGAGGTGGTGGTGTTGGCGTGGTGGTGGGTTTTCTGTAGTATTGGTGTTGGCGACGGAGACAACGGTGGTGTTGATGGTGTTGGTGCGTTTTCTGTGGTTGTTGATGGTAGTCACAAATGATTACGGCGGTGGTGTTGTGTTGGTGGTGGTCACAAATGATTTGTTAATTGTGACCAATATATTTGGTTGGTGTGTGACCAAAATAGAAAAAAAAAAATTGTGATCAATAAATACTATGTGACCTACAAATTTATTAATTTGTGACAATAAAAATAATATGTGACAGGTTCCATGATACATTCAAAAACGAGAAGACACGTGATTGGACAATTTGAAGAAAAAAAAACACTCAGTCACGTGTCTTCTACTTCTTCTGTTTACTTGCTGGATTCTTATGATTTATGGCATGCTAGACTTGGACACGTTAACATGAATTCTATTAAAAAATTAATGAGATTGGGAAACATTCCTAAAACTGATAAGTTCCCAAATTCAAAATGTGAAACGTGTATTGAATCTAAGTATGCTAGAAAACCATTTCCACATGTTGATAGAACTACTTCAGTTTTAAGTTTAATACATTCTGATTTATGTGATTTAAAAGGATATGTTACTCGTGGTGGAAATAAATATTTTGTAACTTTCATTGACGATTACTCCCGTTATTGTTACATTTATCTTCTTAAGAATAAGGATGAAAGTTATTCAAAATTTGTTTCATATAAAATTGAAGTAGAAAATCAGTTAGATAAAACTATTAAGGTTTTAAGATCTGATAGGGGAGGAGAATATTCAGGTGAGCTTGATAAATTTTGTGTTGATAATGGTATTATTCATGAGACTACTCCACCATATTCTCCCCAATCTAATGGTGTAGCTGAAAGGAAAAATAGAACTCTAAATGATATGGTCATTTCAATGCTTAACTCTTCTGGATTACCTTTTAACATGTGGGGGGAAGCACTTCTTACTGCATGTTATGTTCTTAATAGAATTCATAGTAAGAAAAATGATAAATCCCCTTATGAATTGTGGAAAGGTAGAATACCTTCATATAAATATCTTAAAGTGTGGGGGTGTTTAGCTAAGGCATCTATTCCAGCACCTAAGAGAACTAAACTTGGTCCAAAAACTGTTGATTGTGTGTTCATAGGTTATGCTTTTCATAGTAATGCCTACAGATTTTTAGTAATTGACTCTAAAAATATTTTGATTGAAAAGAACACAATTTTTGAAACTAGAGATGCAGAACTTCTTGAAAATAGATTCCCTTTTAAAGAAAAATCTGCAGGACCAAGTAGCTCTCTTAGTGTCCCTCCTAGTGTTAGAGAAGAGCCTATTGAATTAGAAGAAGCTGAAGTTAGGAGAAGCAAAAGACCTAGGACTACTACTTCTTTTGGTCTTGACTTTCTAACATACTTAGTAGAGGATGATCCTATTACATTTGTTGAAGCTATATCTTCACCAGATTCTATATTTTGGAAGGAAGCTATAAATAGTGAATATGATTCCATTATGTCTAATAATACTTGGGAATTAGTAGACTTGCCTAGAGGATGTAAAACCATTGGGTGTAGATGGATTTTTAAGAAAAAATTGAAACCTGATGGTTCAATTGATAAATTTAAAGCAAGACTTGTAGCTAAAGGCTATAAACAAAAAGAAGGAGTTGACTTCTTTGATACATATTCACCTGTTACTAGAATTACCTCTATTAGGATGTTAGTTGCAATTGCTTCATTGTATAATCTTATTATACATCAAATGGATGTCAAAACTGCATTTCTCTATGGAGATTTAGAAGAAGAGATTTATATGGATCAACCTGAGGGATTTGTGGTAGAAGGACTTGATGATAAAGTGTGTAAACTTAAAAAATCTCTTTATGGCCTTAAACAAGCCCCTAAGCAATGGCATGAGAAATTTGATACAGCTTTGACATCTAATGGTTATGTGATAAATGAAGCAGATAAATGTATATATAGCAAATTTGTGGGGGATAATGGTGTTATAATTTGCTTATATGTGGATGATATGCTTATAATGGGAACTAGTTTAGATGTGATTAATAAGACTAAACAGTTTCTGAAAAAGCACTTCGAAATGAAAGATTTGGGTGTTGCTGATGTTATTCTAGGGATTAAAATAGTAACACATTCCGAAGGAATTACTTTAACCCAATCACATTATGTAGAAAAAGTGCTTAAGAAGTTTAAACAATATAATTGTATTCCCGCTAAAACACCTTATGATGCAAGTCATCATTTGAAAAAACATTCAGGTCCTAGTGTTTCTGCTTTAGAATATGCTAGAGTGATCGGCAGTCTCATGTATCTTATGAACTGTACCAGACCTGATATAGCATATGCTGTCGGTAGACTTAGCAGGTATACTAGTAATCCTAATAATGAACATTGGGATGCTCTCATTCGAGTCTTGAGGTATTTGAGATACACTCTAGACTGGGGAATACATTATACTAAATATCCTGCTGTACTTGAGGGATATTGTGATGCTAATTGGATTTCAGATACCAATGAAACTAAATCTACAAGTGGATATGTTTTTACATTAGCAGGTGGTGCTGTATCTTGGAAATCTACTAAGCAAACCTGCATTGCGAGATCCACTATGGAATCAGAGTTCATAGCATTGGATAAGGCAGGTGAAATAGCATTGGATAAGGCAGGTGAAGAGGCTGAATGGTTAAGGAGTTTTCTTATGGATGTTCCTTTGTGGTCCAAACCACTTCCAGCTATCTATGTCCATTGTGACAGTCAAGCAGCTATTTCAAGAGCTCAAAATTCATCCTACAATGGAAAGTCTAGACATATTCGTAGGAGGCACAATACTGAGCGTCAGCTGCTTAAGGATGGGGTTATAGCTATTGACTATGTGAAGTCAAGTGATAATATTGCTGACCCATTAACCAAAGGATTAGCTAGAGAGCTAGTTCAGAAAACATCGAGGGGGATGGGGCTAAAGCCTATTACAAATTAGATCACCTATAATGGAAACCCAACCTTGCGATTGGAGATCCCATGGATAAGGTTCAATGGGATAACAAAGTTATTGGAGTGATTTGTGGGGGTACTACATTGAATTTATTTCAAACCCCTCCCTATGATGAGTAGTACCAACTGTATTGATTAGAGGATGAGCAAATGCTCTTAATGCTTTCTATAGCTGATATTCAGTAGGATGTTTAAATACAGTGCATCCTTGATAGAAGCACCTATTTGAGTGTGGAAGTGGGGCTGCTTCCTATGAGAATTGAGGCTAATTCTCTAGAGCACTCAAAGAAACCGGGAAAGTTCACGGCCGAAATGAACACAACCGCGAGAACTCGATGATTGTTTTAGAAATCATGTGTGTGTTTTATTGTCTCAATTTGTAAATCATAATTGTGGAGTTCAAGGCATAGTTCACTCTACAGTTAGCAAGCTCGATAGAATATACAAAGCTAAGGTTCAAGTCGATAGACACCTAAGCCTGCGTGATTTCTACCGTACTCCAGAATATTAATTTTATCTATCTTATTTCTATCATGTGGGAGATTGTTATATATTTATACAATAAATAAAATATGTGAAAGAAATAATTAATTAAGATAAAGTGCCCAACTGGTAAAAACGTGGAATTTGTGTGGGAGGTCAGGGGTTCGAGCCACGCCTCACGCATTATATCAAAAAGTCTTTGATTCTAATAAAATAATTATTATTTTTAATTATTTTCGGAATTGTTTAGTGGGTCAACTAGCCAGTAAAACATTATTATTTTAACTGTCCAGTATTTACAACTCATTACCATTGGCCATTAAAACTGTAATTTAATACTGGATCATGGGGTATGCAGTTACCTCTATTTTTTGGCTATATAAACTCACTTCTGGACTTTAGAAAATGACTACAACACCAAAAACGAAATTGTCTCTTCATATATACAGTAAAATATTATACTCAAATTGTCTTTTCATATTTTCTGGAGTACACTTGAGAGTTCTGAAAACCTTTTGTGATTGCTGCACAATTGGTTTATTTGATCGTTGTATCCTGGAGGTGATTGTCCACGGAGGTCGCAGCAGTTATCGATGGGCAATTTCGCTTTAGGACATCGTGCTGTCACGAGACTCGATCTATTGATAAGTTTTTTCTGCACTTTACCATTATTTTATCCAACATGGGGTACATACAAAACATTATCAAGTTTAAAATAAATATTAGAGACATTAAGCTTAGTTGTACCAAGATGAGAGAGATGAATTTCGTTACCATTGTCGACCATAATATCTGCATTGCCTCTATATTTTGAATGGACAAATAAATTCTATAAGTCTTAGGTAATATGGTGAGATTCCTTGAAATCTATAACCCAATTTCCGTGGTTTGGGGTCGATCGGATGACATAGAATTTGATTGAAGCCAATTAGAATTGTAAGTTGGTCTAGGACAAGAATGACACACTTTGGCCGTGTGTCTTACTTTGTCACATAATTGGCAAACTGGTTTGGTTTTTCCATAGTTGCGATTCATCTTCTACGGTTGCTATATATTGACAGAGTGATTCAGATTGCATTTGCCATCAGTTTTTAAGGTGTTGTTGCCATTGAACATGCTATTATTTCAGGCTTGAGTGTAACGATCCGCCATTGTATCAAAATCGTTAACTTATGCATTATTCGCTCTGGAAGAGTCTAAACCCATCTTGCCCCTTACGGATTTCTATCGCGTCCCAAAATTCAAACTCATGACCTTTTCTGCAAGAGAAACTTATGTAGTTATGTTGAATCCTAATATTAATTGGGCATGAGTGAGATGGAGTTAGGCTCTCTTAGAACGAACGTATAACCAGGGACATAGCCAGGATTTTTAGTTGGGGGGGGGGGGGGGGGGGCGAAAATAACGGGGGTGGAGGGGGGCGGGCCCACCTCCCGGAGGTTCGGGGGTGGAGCCCTCGAAATTTTTTTTTTAACTAAGAGAATTGAAAATGACGATTTTGAGTACCAAAATAGTACTGAAATTCAATGTTCAATTCAATACTACTTAATTCTAAAATTCAAATATTCAATAACTAACACAGTTACACAAACTAACAGCAACTACTCTACTTAATTCTTAAATTCAAACATTCAAGAATAAGACTTATTAGGATTGAACACACAAAATGACGAAATCAACTTTAACAATGCACCAGTCACAAATCACAATCCCAATATTTTCCTTTCAATGAGAAATTAAAATTATATACTAGACAAAACAAGTAAACATGTATTATGCATAAACCAGCTTGGGAATTGGGAACTTAGGTTTTGGATTGGATTTTGGTTATTTATTTAAGTAACTATTGGATCTTTTGTTTAAATATAAGATTTTTGTATGGTTGAATTTTAAAGTGTAAGTTATTTGCTCAATATTTATTAATGGAAAAAAAAATAAAAAAATTTCAAAATTTTGGGGCGAGTCAAAATTTTGGGGGGGCGAAACTGAAAAATACATTACAAATTAACTACGAATAGTGTACCGTGGACAATGTTGGGGGGGGGGGGGCGGTCGCCCCCTCCCGCTCCCCCTAGCTCCGTCCTTGCGTATAACGAATTTGACACAGAGGTCACATAGTTACAAAAAATGCTCATTTTTTTTTTGTAACGACCCGATCTATATGTCCAAGCCATTAACTTACGTACTATCCACTCTATGAGAGCCTAAGTTCATTTTACCCATATGGATTTCTGTTGAGCCCTCAAGATTCGAACTTATGACCTTTACATTAAAAGAAACTTAAGTTGAATCCTGATACCAAATGAGGCAAAGACCATTCAAATCTTGGGGACGTGATAAAAAAAAGGGTAAGATGGGATTAAGTTCTCCCAGAACGGATTATACATAAGTTAACGATTGGGCATTGGGGCCAGGGCGTTACATTGAGACTGGCGATGTCCTTGATTGGCCACTTGGAATTGTTTGTTACTGTATTTGTTGTTTAACTAGCTTTCATTCCACATTTGCATTTGTAATTATTTGATCTTTGGTTGAATTGAGTTGTGATAGGCGGTTCCACTTTTCTTCCTTCTTCTCTGTTCAAAGAGGTTTCATGATCTAAGAGCTTATCACGAAGTTCTTCTAAGGTCATGGAGGTTTCTCGTGTACCAATGGCTGCGCTTAATTTTTTATAATCATTAGCAAGATCGTTTAGAATGTGGGCAACAATTTTAGCATCACTCAAAAGGATGACAAATCAAAGCCAAATCATCGATAATTCCTTTAATATTCTTCACATATTTGGACATAGTGATCCACTCCTTTGTCATTTTTCACAATGATTTTAAAATCGGACCGTGCCGATCAGTTCAATCGAAAAAATCATGAACCAAACCAAAATCTGATTCGATTATAATAAATTAACCGTTTGAAAAAAGCTGGTCAAATAACTAGAAAATTGGTCAATTAAATTGAAAATCGAGAACCGATCAGGGTTTTAACGATTGGACTGATTTCCAAAACTTATTTTTTTTTAATAAATAAATATTATATAATGTAAAGGTTACCTAAGAGATGGCAGCCCATCTACCCATTCCCTACTCTATGGAGCTCTTTTATATCCATTTATTGAGTCCCATAATTGATAAACTTCCAATTTGGTATTGACAAATTTTAATAAAGCACACTTTTCAATACCCTTTCAATGCGGGATTGGAAAACTTCCATAAAGCGCATTTGTTCAATATTACTTATGGTCACATGGTGCATGACTATAAAACTAAATTATTCAATTACCGTAGACCGCTAAACTTTTTTCTAACCTTACAAAAAAGTTGGAATGAGTTTTTAAATGATCCAACAAATTAAAAGCTAATAAGTTTTATATTAAAAAACATACATTTCACATATTCGTATTTATTTTGAATTGGTGATGTGAAAACTTAATTATATATTATTGTCAAAATAAAATTAATATCTATAAACATTATTACCTCCGATTTGACCTTGGTTCGATCCTAGTTGAACCTTTTGACTCTTGACCCTTTTTTGGGTCGTACTTTTATGAATGTAGAGAGTATAGTTAACATTCGAGTATGGGAACGATTAACAAATGTAATTTCCAATCTATACCATACTTTGGCTGAAGTTTTACAAGAGGAAATAAGAGGTATAACTTATGTTCAGGATTGATTGATGGTGTAGTCTCACAAAATTTTGTAATTTTTTCCTCTGAACAAGGATATGACCCATCAATGTATCCAGACAGATCGTATCCAAATAGTATGTTAGCAAATTGAGATCTCCATGAGGCAAACTTTGCTCTAGCGAGTTTGAAAGGAATCAAAGAAGTAGCATTGAGACAGATCATAGCTGAAATGTTTTGCGAGATTGTCCTCTGTGTTTACCTTATTGAGTGCGGTGGTCCGGTTGCTTCAGTCAGTGATTGCTACTTGCAAAATGAGGTCAGAGCTTTCTTCCCCATTGTACCTCCGGTATGAGGATCAGTAATCGGTTTGTGAGAGTAGAAATATAGTATAATGTGAATTCACGTAGTTCGGGTTTCAAGAAGAAAAACATTTTCTCACCTTGGAGGTATTTATAGGCACTTATGGCTACGCGTACGTTTGATGATTGCTGGTGCCACGTTTCCCACGTAAGTCTTCCCACTTCCCCCACGTTCTGGTAGAATGACTCTCACTCCTCAAGTGGTTGATTGTTCCTACGTTCGTTGTTGGATGGTTTTTGTCTGGCACATCGTCATTTGTATGATTAAGTGTGGCGTTGATCTCACACAGTAGGCATGGGGGTCTACGACTTCACGCGATATGCATGGGGGTTGTAGTATGGTCTCATGGTGGTAGGCGGTTTCATGGGGGTCGACGAATCCACGGGATCGACGGTCCAGTGGAGGTAGACAGCCTTATACTAGTAGACGGGTTACGTGAACATAGAGGGCCTCATGGGGGTCAACGGTCTTCCGAGGGGTCGATGGCTTCGTGATGGTAGACATGTAGCGTATTTTCGAGAGTGTTGAACTTATTCGTCCGCGTGGTTAATTATCAATGCCATATTATATCAATATCCAAACATTACTATGAGACATATTGTTCCTCACAATAGAAGTTGCTGAAGTTGTAGAGTTTTCGAAATTTTCAGCCATTTTGATTGAAGGTAGAATAAGAACAAGGTGTTGCCCAGAAACGTTTATGCTTAAAAGCAGAATTTGCTCTGATACCACAAAAGATACAACAGAAGTTAATGGAAAATGGTGTATTTCATTTATTTTGTAATGTCAATATTTGTATAGAATATTTAGCATGTGTTATTCCTATAATTTTGCCTTATGACTAGGGATGAACCTAAAATATTTTTCCAGGTAATATTAGTATAGGTTAAAAAATAATGACATTATCCTAAAAATGAAATACCTTACAAGTATTAATTTAAAATGCATAAAAATAGATGAAATAATGCACATAATGTACTCATTTGATTGAACATTTCAGTAAGTGCGTCTACTAAAAATGGCTCTTCACTCTGTGCGACAATTTGAGTTTCTTCCCCATCTTGCACTACCCTGACAGGTCTATAATTTCCTTTGTACATAAACCTTTCCGCCGAGTTTGTTTCTGCGACAAAGGGTCTATGGTCTGCTTGCACAACCTCCGCTTCGCCTTTGTCGTTCCAAGTCCTTCATTGACTTCCCTTTGCATCTAGCACACAAGATATCTTCATCTTTTCTAGGTTCCTTTCCTTTGATATGTTCATAGATACTGGGATGTGACTCAAGATCTTCTTCTCCATCATCTACTACCAACTTGAATTTTGGCAACTTATTTTTGAAACCAGATGTCACCATATTCACCCCAAATGGCTGTGGAAAGGATTTAAATCCACTGCCATTTTCTTCTTAGCCTCAAATGTGATTCGTCCCGACTTAATGATATCCTGTAACACATGACGAAAAACCAGAGAATTATTAGTCATATGTGACCATGCATTATGCCATTTATAATATTTTTTACCCTTAATTTGTTCAGGGTCTCGCAACTTATGCTTGTCACTCAACTTTATCTGCTTATCCTTATACAGTTTGTCGAATATAAGGCCAGCTTTGGTCATGTCAAATGAAAATATCCTAACCTTTTTGTTTTCATCTTTTATTGGCTCATTCTTGTTCGTCGTTCTAAATTTGGCCATTGTAGGATAAGCATATGTATCTCCCTTAATCAATTTGGCTAGACATATCTCTGCTTGATCATAATATTCGTCACTAACAGCATGTACATCAAAAGTTGGGTCTCTATAATAAGTCCATTTGTTAGAGTTTTTCATTTGTTCATCTTCTCTTATTAGACGTTCATATCCAACCACGTTAACACTCAATTGGAAAAGGTCAAGAAACTCTCTATCATGAAATTTCTTTTTTAAATCGAAACTCAAACAACTTTGAGCGATTTTAACAAACTCTTTTTCAGGCAAAGGTACAAAACATTTGCTCCTAACTATCTTAAACCTCTGAAGGAAACTTTCTACCCATTCGTTTGGCAATTGACGTAAATTCGCCAAATCGGCCAAAGTAACTTCAGATTCAGTTTTGTAAAATTGAGTGTGGAACAATTGTTCCAGTTGTTGCCATGTTTGGATAGAATTTGTTGGCAAATTAATGAACCATGAGAAGGCCATTAGCCCAAGAATAACTAACCAAGAGGGAGGTGAATTGATTTTTGAAACTTTTTCGACACTTAGTCTCAAAACTATTCAATACAAAAGATATAAATGCAAAGTGTAATATAACAAGTAAATATGCAAATACGATAATTTAATTCAGGTATGGATATAACAGAATATAAATGACAATGTAAAATAAAGTGCAATAATTAATAAACCAATTTAATGGGGTTCAATACACAATGTATTCTACGTCTCCGTTACCAAACTCTTCGTCACGAGTAAGACCAAATGCACTATAATGACAACTTACAATAAGAAGCACCAATCCTTAAGTAACTTATAACAAGGAGCATTTATCCTTATGTGACTTACAACAAGGATCACATATCCTTAAGTGACTTACAACAAGGAGCACCTACCCTTAAGTGACTTACAACAATGATCACTTATCCTTAAGTGACTTACAACAAGGAGGACCTATCCTTACAATCATGTTTTCACAAGACTCTCGTAACCGTCAAAATGTAAGCGATAATTTTATAATTGAAGAAACTCTCTTAACCAATAATATAATCAAATTAAGTATTAGAGAGTTAGGATAACACTTCAATATATAGCAAATAGTAAAGCTCAATTGTTTTTGTTGTAAACTTTGATGAATGATAGATGATGAAATAGTTTATATCTTTGTATCAAAGTTTTCAACGAATGATCTCTCTTAACAAATAATATAAGTTAAGTATGAAGAGAGATTTTACACTTTAATAAAAGTGTTGGCAAATAAAACTTCTACCAAGAATGAAGAATAGTTAATGAAATAATTTGTATCTTTGTATCAAAAATTTTCAACCAATGATCTCTCTTAACAAATAATACAAGTTAAGTATGAAGAGAGATTTACATTTTAAATCAAAGTGTTGGCAAAAAAAGCTTCTACCAAGAATGAAGAATAGATGAGATTGTGAAAGTTTCTTTGCAAAAAGAATTCTTGATGAGATAGATGAAAATTAGTTTGATCAATCAAGAAATTCTTTGTAATAAATGAAATAGAATTTATAATCAAGTAAACTCAATGATTTCAACAAATAAACTCTTAAAAAATCTCTTATAAGTTGTTGGAATTGAATGCAAAAGAAATTGGTATTTATAGAGCAAAAATAGGTACTCTCGGGTAAGTTCGGTTGACCAAAATTTTCGGTTGATCAAAATATAGCCGTTGCAAATCAAACCGTTGGATTTTCGGTTGACCGAAACATCAATTTTCGGTCGACCGAAAAGTCAACTTTTGGTCAACCGAAGTCAACCAGTTGACCAGATTTTTTTTTTTGAAAATGTTTTGAATGATGTTAAAAATATGATATAAGTTTAAACATCATTTTGGAAATCAGTCTTACTTTTGCAAGAGATGATGAATTATGAAAATAATTTGACCTTTATGCACTTGCTAAAGATTGACGTGTTAATACCTTTACATAAAAATGTACAATGTTTAATCGTCATAACTTGTCGTTCTTTTGGCTTGTATCTTGATTTGCGTCTTTTGCGAATCTTCAAGTTCCAATTCGATCGTCACATGGAAGTCGCTATCGTCTCGTATGCTAACTTTCACTTTGATCTTCATTTCGAGTCCAATTTATGATGTGTTCATTTTGACAATTCTTGATCGATTTTAACATTGAAGTATCATAACTCAAATCAAATGTTAGTAAATAAAATGGCTTGTTTGTTATAATCAAAACATTAAGGTCATAATCAACCACATATCAACAAAGGCTACCCCTTTTAACGAACTAGGGAACAATCTCATTTTGTGATAATAATTTACTTCACCACACTACAGTGTAAATCGCCCTATATATTCCAGGGTTGAAACTTCTCCCAGACCGGGAAACAATGAAAACTCTGGTACTTTGTACCCTCTAGGCCAGGGATATGCTTGATCTACCCAATTAGGATATGGCTTTGTGTAAGTAGGCTCGATAAAAGGATGCATTCCAAAAGCCATTTGATCCTGTATTATCTCCATTGATTTGATTCCTTAACACAGCGTTGGGATCATATAGAACTCCTATAGGTTGATTAACTGGTGGAATTATTTGAGGCCTAATGTTTGGTACTTGGTTCGTGGAAAAAGCGCCGTTATTCAAACCATTATTACCGTGAGCCTAAGTATTTTCGCCATCACTAATTCACAGGGTATTCTGTCCATTAGTTTGGACATTGTCTCTTGCATTTGGGTTACTCTTTAGGTTTGATACTCTGTTAACACTATTCAAGCTTGTCATTCTATTACTTCACTGGTTTGAAGTAGATGGTCCAAAGGGTGGTTCTATTCCTTGATTCAGACCTAGGACTGGGAAATTGTGTCCCGCAATCGTCCTGGCTTAAAGGTAATTCCCTATACTTGGCATACTTGGTCGACAAATTTGGCTCACTAATTTATTCATGATTTCATTGAAAGTATTTAATTGTTTGGCCATATTGTCATAATGTGCATTTCCATTTTGAGTAAACCTTTCCATGTTATGAACATTCCGTAATTTACCTGTTCAATAACATCTTGTGTGAGTTCACCGAGCAATACATGTATGGTCTGAGGACTCAATTCTGTCATTGGCTCATAACAAATTTGACTATGTACCTATGTTCCTGGAGTACTTTGCTGCTCCTCATATTGTTCGATTATAGACTGAACTATTCATTAGCTTGCTGGCTCCTTATCAAAGTTTTTAAGAGGTATATTGCTTTACCTTTTCATATCTTCAAACACCAAACTATCCTACTGGGTGTGCTAAATTATTTGGCACGGAAATCGAGCATTTCTAACAATTAAAAGAAGGTTCAGACGATTGTGTAAGGAACAACATCAAACTCTTGAGACAAAGTGCCAACGAGAGGTGCTTTATTGATGAAAATTACAATTTATAAGAAGTGAAATGCATCTAAGGGGCACAAGCACACTGAATTTGCAAAGTAATTGAAAGTTAACAATAAGAACTATAAGAAACAAAATTACATAATTCTCTGTTTGAGAGTGATTTGATTCGGGGCCCCTTGCTTCTATGTTTTCTCTTCTCTTTTATACATTCTCCGACAGTTTTGTTGTGGAACCGTTTGACAACTACTCGTCGCCCTGTAATTACACACTTTCTACATAATGGCTGACTAATCAAGGAACTGTCGTTTTAACTGCTCCCATTACTCCCATCATTTAACTGCTTGCAACCGAGATTCTTGGATCGTGGAATGTGATAAGATTGCCCATTAACTGTTTCAATAACCGTCGCCTTAAATAGCAACCGGACACTATATTCACCCAGATCTTGGGCGTTTCGCAGGCTTGGGCGATGATGGGGCCGTCACTTTGAATAACAATAAGGCACTATACTCGCCCCAATCTTGGGCGTCTTGTAAGCTTGGGCGATGATGGGCCTCCGCTACATAACTCCATCTTAGGTTTTTTACATGGTCTCATTTGGGCATATCCTTCGAATTTTCTAATTAGGCTTAATTCCTTGGACCTCATTTCTGTATGTCAACACCACCATAAGAAGAAACTATAAAGGGAAGCGATTGATATTGGGGATTCATTTTTTTTTCTTTGGGCTGTTGACATATTGTTAAATGTGGTTACTTGTTAGAATGTCTCCACATTTAGTTGAATGCCCATACATTTAGGAACTTATATGAAAATTGTCTTTTGATATTTATTTCTTTGATGATATACACAAATTTATGTTTCCTTATTACATTTGTCATGATTTAGGCTATATGTAATATTTGAAATTGAGATTTGTATAACAATGTAATGTATATTTCAATATACTTGAATTTTACGTGAGGAATATATTGTGATATTGTTTCCTTGATAGAAAATTGCAAAAAAAAAAAAAAAAAAAACGAACCTTTGTAATATTTAGTCATGATTTATGTTGTTATGAAAATTTTACAATATGATATGTTCTTGATTTTAGGAACTATATATTATATTTTTGAATTTTAATTGAATAAATATATTGTGATATTTGCCTTCTTATACTTCATGAAGATTATGTTTCTATACACCATATATTATCATCTTTGTCTTGAAAAGTATAATTAAAACGTATAATTCAATAAGGTGGTAATTTGATGATACATTCGTTTCTTAATGTGTTTTATTTATAAATATCTTCCATAAACACGTTTTCTAATAAGCACCGATGTTTCTTCTTTGAAAAATTTGAGTTTGACACTTTAGAGTTTCAAGACCTCACGACGTATATATACACAACTTGATATTCATAGGCACCCAACTTTGACATAAGCACTTAGATTTTGTACTGCTTGTACATACAATTGAAAGAGTTTCTCTGTGTTTACTCAAGTTCTCGGAGTAATCTCATCTTTCGTGAGGGAGGTTTTCTTGAAGTTCCTGTTCACGAACATGGAGAATACTTCAAGGCGGAGTTGCTTGTCGGTCCCTAAACATTTCGGTGTTGAAAACTCAAGATTAATCTTATTTTTATTTGCAGTCATTTTTGGTATCAAAGTTTGAATTGGCATTTAATGAAACTGCTTGACATTTGTCAACGGGGTTGTAGAATCTATAAAGGTGAACATGTGATAAAATACATGTTGATTGAAATATAGTTCAAAATCAATAAAAAAGTGACTTGGAATGAAAATGAATTTTTGAGGCCATATTGATGAACTATGCTACCGCATAGTTCAATATGGCATACGGTCACTGCAACGACCCAAATTTTAAGGATTTAAATCGTTACCAAAATTATTTATAAGAAAATGTCAAAAATTCATTTTGATCTACACATCTTATATAATTCACCAAGTCTAAAACTACTAAATTGCAAATTCTATGAAACATGGATTATTATTTTTGTAGAAAACATAAATAGGAAGATAATCACCAAATATCATAACCAAGTTAAAATTCTCAAGTCCTCATACGAAATTACATGACCCAAATAAAATTTGTCCCATATTTCAGAAAATAAATTTAACGAATCTAATAAATTTAAACTAAAGATTTATGCTAAAATTTGGAATTCAAGGCACGTTACACTGATTTTATTTTATTGTGTCCCATAAATCTTGACACTACGACCGCACCTTATCGCTAGCCAACCAACGACCCGTTCTTACCTATGAGGAGTAGGGAAAAAGGGTGAGTACATGTGAATACTTAGTAGGAACTTAAGAATATGGTACAATCCCGAATAAAATATTTAAATAATGCATCAAGAAAAATCATACCATCATCATATCATTAGAAACCGGTAAGAGCTCATATCATATCATATCATTTGTACCGGAATGACCATAACATCATATCATAAAATGTCATATCATATCATACATTTAACTTTCATAAGTATAAAATTTCATCAACATGAAAGGAAAATAATTTTAACGGGATAAAAAAAACTACACCTCTTTTCCTACGTTGTTAAATTTGCTTTAATTTTGAAAGACGACAAAATCACGTTCCAAAGAAATTTCCTTTTCTGTCTCTACTTATGCCGTGCAATAATATTTTTGGGTGTCTATTCTATCATGTGATTTATTATATTCATAGGCTATTATACAAGAGTTGGTGTCACATAGCCATATGCTGGGGCTGGAAGACCCATGGCTACATTAACAATGCGGTCACATAGAGATAAAATGTAGCCGTTTATGGCCGTTGATGTTTGAATTTTGGTGGCTTTTCATACGATTTTGGCACTATTTCGTGGAAGAATATGAGGCATATATATAGGTGATCAATGTTCAAAGACAAATATATAATAATCATTCTTGGAAACATTTTTATTCCATACATAATAGAAAAAAAAATTCCTTCTTACATATTCAAAATTTCCTTTTTGTGCGTTCTTCAAGTTTTGGAGGATTTTCATCAATGCTTACGTGTTAAATCCTTTACAAGGTTTGATTAATCCTGCAAATCATTTGCCATAATCCAATTAAGCATCATTTTCAATTCGAGATGGGGTAAATATAGTTTGAGGACAACGATTTTGTCAAGTGTTCGAGCCTTCTTTTTTCATCTTTTTCTGGTTTTCGTTGTTTGCTTTCATCTCCAATCCTCTTTGTGCACATTATATATTTTCCAACAATCTCAAACTATTATTCTTTGCGCAATGGAGAATGAAAGCACCATTGCAACGATCAAGGTGATGAATCAAGATCTTATTCAATTGGATCGTTCTGATGGAACCAACTTCACGAGATGGCAAGATAAATTGAAGTTCTTACTAGCAGTGTTGAAGATATTCTTCATCCTTGATCTGAATTTGGCACCATTACTAGAACCAACAAATAGAGAAACCGATGCCGTGAGAGCCGGAAGACAAAAACGCCAAGAAGATGAACTCATATGATGTGGCCATATTCTCAACGCTCTATCTGATAGGCTATATGATCTCTACATCAATACTTCATCAGCAAAGGAAATTTGGAACGCTTTGGAAAGTAAGTATAATGCCGAAGAAAAAAGTACAAAGAAATTTTTAATTTCAAGGTACTTTGATTTTAAATTTTTTGAGAATATTCTCCTTCTTCCTCAAATTCATGACTTACAAGTGCTTGTCAACAAGTTGAAGGCGATTAAAATTGAGATTTTGAAAACCTTCCAAGTGGAAGTAATTATTACAAAACTTTTCAGAACTTGGAAAGGATATCGGAAGAAAATCATACATAGTTTCGAAGACATTCTTTGGAAAAATTGCAGAAACATCTTCGAATTGAGGAAGAATAGAGGGCAAGAGATAAAAATGAAAATTCTTATGAAAGCATACAAAAGCCAATGTCGTGGAGAAGATCGAGACTTTTAATAAATCCAACAAGAAAAATCCTTCAAGAAACTTTAATAAGTTCAAGAAGAAGACCAAATGTGGTTATTTCGTGTGTGGAGAACTTGGATATTATGCAAAAGAATGTCAACACCGAAAAAGAAACAATTCCGAAGGAAAAGTAAACTCCATCAAGGAAGACAACACTGTGGCCACTGTAAGCGAAATTAATGCTATCAAGGGAAAGGTTTCCGGCTGGTGCTATAATGCATGTGCAACCATACACGTATCATATGATAAATCCTTATTCAAGATTTATTATGAAGTGAATGGAAAACAAGAGATTCAGATGGGTAACGAAGTTCGATCCAAAGTGTTTGAAAAAGGAAATGTAGAGATTATCTTCACTTCCGGCACGACTATTACCTTAACAAATGTACTACATGTTCCTGATATAAATAGGAACTTAGTTAGTGATAATCTCTTAGGAAAATTGGGTATAAAATGTGTTTATAAATCCGGTAAACTTGTACTATCCCTAAGTGAGAAATTTGTTGGAAAATACTATTCTTGGGAAGGAATGGTCAAATACCGTTGACAAATTGATTAATAATAAAGTTGATTTTGCTAATATTGTTGAGTCATTTACATTATGGCATGTTAGATTATGTCACATAGGTAAAAGTACCATGACTGTTAAAATGTGACTTAGTATCATATAATGAAAATGATGCATTTAAATTTAAAACTTGTGTAGAATCTAAAATGACTAAGAAACTATATCAAAGTGTAAAAAGAAATTCTAGTACCCTAAAATTAATTCATACAGATATATGTAAATTAAATGGTATGTTGACTAGAGGAGGAAATATGTACTTTATTACATTTATTGATGATTTCACTAGATATACATATGTTTACTTGATGAAGCATAAACATGAAACCTTTGACATGTTTAAAGTATATAAAAATGTAGTTGAAAATCACCTAAGTAAGAAAACAAAAACTCTGAGAAGTGATAGATGAGGCGTGCACTTTTCTAAAATTCATTTTGTGACAACAAGGCATAATTCATCAATGTTCTGCACCTAGGACACCCGAACAAAATGGCTTTAGTTGAAATGATAAATTCCATGTTAATTTATGCTAAGTTGCCATTTAATTTATGGGGTGAAGCATTATTGAGTGTATATAAGATATTAACTAGAATTCATTCAAAATTTACTAAGGTTTCTCATAATGAATTGTGGAAAGGAAGAAAATCAAACATTAGCTAATTCAAAGTGTGGGGAGAGGGGGGGGGGGGGGTGGTTCTTGTTTATTGTAAGAATACAAACCCTAATAGGACTAAGTTAGGTCCAAGAGGCATCAAATGTGCTTTTCTTGGATATGCTAGTAATATCAAATCATATAGATTGTTAAATTTGGAGTCCAACGTGATTATTGAATCCAGCGACGTAGAGTTCTTCAAGAATTCACTATCTTTGAATAATAAATTACGGGAAATTCATAAAGAAATCTCAAGCTCTAGTGGAACACAAGATGAAACATCTTCTAAAGATGTTAATGAATATAGTGAACCTTGAAGGAGTTAAAGAACTCGAATTGAGAAGTTTTTAGGACCTGATGAAATCGACTCTCAACTTATTTCATTTTACTTAGTAGAAGGAAATGAGAAGAATATTGTAAGAACAATTCAGTTTGTTCTAAAAGTAGAAACCGATCCTAAAACTTATAAAAAAGCTATGAATTCTCAAGATAACATTTTTTGGAAAGATGAAATTAAGGATGAAAGGGATTCAATTATGTCAAGTAATACATGGGAACTTATTGATTTACCACCTGGATCCAAACCTATTGGATGTAAATGGGAGTTTAGAAGAAACTACAACATTGATGATTCTCTTAATACCTTTAAGACTAGACTAGTAGCAAAAGATTATCGACAAAAAGAAGGAATGGACTATTTTGATACTTATGCACCGGTAGCTAGAATAACATCAATTAGGATATTATTTGCATTAGCTTCTATACATGACTTGCATGTTCATTAAATAGATGTCTAGACAGCATTCTTGAATAGGGATCTTGATGAGGAGGTTTATATGGAACAACTTGAAGGGTTTTCTATACCCAAAAATGTGCGTAAATTAGTAAAGTCATTATACGGTTTGAAGCAAGCTCCTAAGAAATGACATGAAAATTTTGATTTAGCCATCATTTTATTTGGTTTTAAACATAATAGTGTAGAAAATGCTTGTATTCTAAAGTATGTG
This sequence comes from Fraxinus excelsior, assembly GCA_019097785.1. Lineage (NCBI taxonomy): Eukaryota > Viridiplantae > Streptophyta > Magnoliopsida > Lamiales > Oleaceae > Fraxinus > Fraxinus excelsior. The sequence continues at coordinate 24,834,406 of CM032623.1, forward strand.
ATGATTATGTGATACTTATTTGCTTACATGTTAATGACATGTTGATTTTAAGTAATCGTATGGAGGTAATAAAAGAAACGAAGAGGTTTCTATCTTCAATATTCAAAATGAAGGATCTTGGACAAGTGGATATCATTTTGGGTATCAAAATTACTAAAACTAGTGGGGGTTATCATTTAAATCAATCACATTATATCGAGAATGTGATAAATAAGCTCAAACACTTGAACATAAAAGAATATAGTACCCCTCTTGATCCAAGTTCAAAATTAATAAAGAATGATGGAAGGGCGGTTGCTCAATTGGAGTACGCAAGTGTCATTGGGAGTCTGATGCAAGCAGTTCAATGCACAAGACCGGATATAGGATTTGCAATTAGTAAGCTTAGTAGGTTTACTAGTAATCCAAGCAATGACCATTGGAAGGCCATTGGAAGAGTTCTTGGATATTTAAAGAAAACCAAGAACTTATGTCTATAATACACTAAATTTCCGATTGTATTGGAAGGATTTACAGATGCTAGTTGGATATTTAGCACGGGTGAAAGTAAATGTACTTGAGGTTGGGTGTTTAATCTTGGAAATAAAAGTAACAAACATGTATAATACACTCGACTATGGAATATGAATTTGTAGCACTATTAGAAATCGGGAAAAAAGTTGGATGGCTTAAGAATCTACTCTATGAAATACCTTTGGGACTAAAGATTACATCATCAATATCTATCATCTGCGATAGTCAAGTTACATTAGCAAAAGTATACAATGATGTATACAACGAAAAGTCTGGACATATGAGTTTTAGATATGACTACATAAGTAAATTAATCAAAGATGGAATAATTTTCCTAAATTATGTTAAGTCAATTGAAAATTTATCGGATCCTTTAACTAAACCCCTAAATAGAGATTTATGGATTTCTACTTCGAGTAAAATGGGTTTGAAACTCTTGAACTAAAGATCCATCAATGATAGCAACTCCATCTGTCATTACTTATAAGGTAATCCACAAGTTCAAAGGGTAACAACACGTCATTCGATATACGGATAGTTTCAACATTATATAATCTACAATAACCCTATTCTAATTAAATAATGATGGTTGTTAATAAAATGAGGGCTGAGTTTTAAAGCTCTTAATGAAGTTCAATACTAAGTACAAGTATCTCTAAAAGTAACAGAGATATTGGAATAACTTCACCTAGATAAAGTTTGAGGTTGTGCCGCCTCAATAAAGAGTAGAGTTTCTTTCTTAAAAGTTTATTGAAAAGGATGAGCACAAGGCCATATTAGCGCTAAGCAAGATTGAGGAATTTGAGAATACATAATACTTGTGTGTGTTTGTGTTCTTACTAGTATTGTCATATGAAATAATTGGTTCAAAGTTTTCATGCTACCTTTAATTTTGACTCTACTTTGTTTGAATTACACTATGGTTAGATTCAAATCAAAAGGTATCTAATCCTTAAACATAAGTATTGTATAATTTGAATATGAGACTTTATTAAATTTTGAACAAGTGGGGGATTGATGGAAATATTGTTCAAAATAAGTAAAAAACAAACTTGGAATGAAAATGGATTTTTGTGGCCATATTCATGAACTATGAGATCACATAGTTCAATATGGCATGCGGTCGCATAGCCATATATCGGGACTGGAGGACCCATGACTGCATTAACTATGTGGTCATATAGGTTTGGTCTATGCGATTGCATAGAGATAAAATATAGTCGTTTATGGCTGTTGATGTTTGAATTTTGATGGCTTTTCATTTGATTTTGGTACCATTTCGTGGAAGAATATTGAGGCCTATATATATATGTGATCAATGTTCAAAGGTAAATATATAATAATCATTCTTGAAAACATTTTTATTCCATACATAATAGAAATAAAAAATCTCTCCTTACATATTCAAAATCTCCTTTTTGTGTGTTCTTCAAGGTTTGGAGGATTTTCAATAGTACTTAAGTGTTAAATCCTTTACAAGACTTGATTAATCCTGCAAACCATTTGTCATAATCTCTTTAAGTATCATTTTCAATCCGAGAGGGGACAAATATAATTTGAGGACAACAGTTTCGTGTTCGGGCCTTCTTTTTTCATCTTCTCCTGATTTTCGTTCTTTTCTTTCATCTCCAATCCTCTTTGTGCACATTATGTATTTTCCAACAGACGTAGGTGTCATGTCCAAGGACAAAGGTGGATATATCTTACTCTAAGTTTGTGACAGAAAGGCAAAGTTACAGCAGAGATGGTTTCGAATTAGGCTAAATTATCAAAGTCCATTTCGAACAAGTAATTGAGACACCAGAATAGGAAATCTTTAATTATCGTATTTTAGCTAGTTCCTATTTTTAAATTATTGCATTTTAGCTAGCATTTTCTATAGTTTTTTTTAGTGGGGAGATAAAAAATTTGTAAATATGAAACTTTGTAACTTTTGTTCTTTAGTGAATTTCTTCCTTGTGTAGACCAGGTGGATTTCTTTAGAGGGATTTTTACCACCTTAAACTTGGTATGCATGCATCTTAATCGGAGTTATAAAACTCGGCCCAAACTGGACCAAATCGAACCGGACCGAAAAAACGATGACCTGAACCCTTGATCAAGTTGGACAAAATAACTTAATTATAACGCAAGCGACTCAGTCAGAAATCATGTTTTACCAAGTTAACATGCGGTTTTTATGTCTCATAAATCATTTATAGTTTTATAAATTTTTTAAAAAAAAATTATAGTCCTAATTTTAATTAAGATGAATTGATTATTCAACAAAATAATCTAAAAACTATATAAATAATTAATGAAAAATAATATAAAAACTTTAATTTTGTTTCAAAAAAAAATTTAATACTTTAATTTTTTTAAGTTCAGAAGCTAAAGTGTATTTAATTTGAATAAAGGCATTTAACTATGAACTTGATTAACTTGCATACAAACTTGTAGAACTCCTTGTGGTACCTTAACAATCTAGAAAATGTGTACACATTTTGAGCTCCATTTTGATAGAAAATGCATTTTTGAATAATGAATTTTGGAGAATGTGTAGTAAAAAATTAAGATTTTTCTTGATTTATGTCTAATGTTCACGAAAAACTCGCAAGTGTATGAGATCGTTGACAAGTAATATGTGATGAGTACGTGTATCGTCCCACATGGAATACAATTCAATCAAGTGTATTAGTTTTTATTCAAATCCAAAGTAAGTAAACAAAAGAGAATTGTGGTTGATAATTATTCTAAATTATTTTACAAAAGCTCGTAAAACTCAAGTTTTGTATTTATATGGAATGAGTGTATTAGATTACGAATCCACCTATTATTATTTATTTCAATTCTCAATTACGCGCTAGTATCATGCATTCTTGACAATCGATAATTCTATTGTCATTAATTCTTTTTTTCAAGACAAATTAAATCTATTCTAGTCATGACCCGAATATATTTCTAATCCGAATTTGAATGAATAGAATGCATTCAATTTCACAATTATTTCAAAGATTGCACACGCGATAAACATTTTTCCTAATATCTATTGCACGTATGTTAATCAAGCAATGTTCTAGACCAATTGAAAGCTTCTCAACACTACAACCAACAACTATATATTTAATTGGTGATCAATCAATCAAATAATAAAATTATGTATGCTAGATTAATCAAGAAAAACAAGAATTTAACTAACCGCTTGACTTGAATTAAAAATAAAGAATAAAAATATTTCATTTTCATCCAATACATGAAAAGAATTAGCCTAGTATATTTTTATGTAAATTACACAAAAAAATCTGGAAAAATATCACCCGGATTAAAAAACAATGAATGGAAAGTCAAAAATCAATTTCTTCTTCGTTAACCTTCAATCCAGACTTTGAATTTTCAATCTCCTGTGTTAATTGTTTTTGAATCTTGTGTTAGTCTCCTTTTTGTGGTGAAAAATAGGATTTGATATGTTCTTCCTCGTTCATGCCGCCCTTTGTGCCACGGGCTGCAGCTTTGCTTAAGTCCCGTGATCCTATCGCAGCTGTAGTTTGCCCAATTTCGACCGCACATTGTAAATAATTTATTTAAATAGATAGAAATTAGAAAATTTTAGTATGATTCTTCGACCAAAAGACGTCTACTCCCGTCAGTTGAGTTTTTGTTCCGAAATCTATTATAGTGGGTATTAGTCTTTCAAACATTTTCAAACTTTCTAGTGTTCGCCCCCTGCACTAGCCATTGTAATTTTTTGCTTTCGTCTATTGTAATGTTCAGTTTTCAAGCAATCAACGATCAAGTTTATTTCAATACATTTCAATTTCATGCTGTAAGCTTTCTTTAAATTGTGATCAAATTTACTTTCGTCCCGACAATAATTGAGAAAAGGCGGAAGGTAGTCTAGCGGAGTAGACTATTGCCGCATGGTGTCCCATTCTGTACTAATAAGAAAGGTAACCCGTGAAACCTTGTAAGTTAAATAGTAGGTTGAATTTGATTTTCATAAGAATTTGGGCCATTCAGGACTAGAAATTGCCCCGCGTGCATCGTATAGTTTATTACGCTCACGCCGTTCATTGGTTTTGCTCTCGGTAAATGAAACTCATGTCCCCGCGCACAAGAGAGAATTGGCATGTGCGCGCGCGCCGTTATACAATTTTTTATTTGTTTTGCACTTTGGTCCCTGAATTTCATTCTTTTGCAATTTCGGTTCCTTTTTCGTATTTTCTTGATCCTTCATCTTCCAAATCTATCTAATGGAATCCAACATCTCTTCAATCATCGATACTATGTCCGAATGAACTATTAGCATTTTACAATTTACTCCCCAAATTTTGGATTATGTCCACTTTAGTAAATTTTCTACTCCTTTTTGACCAATTTCATCACGATGCGCCTAACAAACAAAATATATACAAAATCACGCCTCAATTCATTTAAAATAACAATAATTATTCTAGTTTAACGACATAGATAGTGTATTTTCATGTATAAAATACACTTATCAAACACTCCCAAATTTGAACAGTTGTTTGTCCTCAAATAAAATAAAGCCGAACTACACAACTTTCATCAATAACTTGGATGGACAATTTTCTTTTAGCCTCAGGATTGGACTTTCAGAGTTTAAACTATAAACTACTTCAAAATCACAATGCTAAATCAATCTCTATCTATTCAATGCAAAACTGATGCGTGTGTGTAAAAATTCATGTAAAGCATCACAAAGTCGTAAATTGATTCAATTCCCGACCATCTATGGCCAAATGTTTCCTTTCTTAGCTCGTAAGATGCACACCCCCAAATTCATTATTTTCACTCTTTTCCCAATGTGTGATATAAGGTTGAATTTTAATATAATACTAATCCACACTCTCTTTAATTTGGTCAGATTTTACTAATTGCAGCTCAACACTTCAACAAATGAGAATTCTCCTTCTTTTTGATAATCCCTTGTCAAAAGTCTAATTCTCTCAAATGAGTGTTGTGGTCTTAATCAAGACATGTAGCAATTTTTTTTCCATCTTTTTTTGCAGACTTCTCTCCATTAACCTTTTTAAATGGCCCTTGTAATGAGCTTTCAGCCGACGACTCCCAAATCAGATGACTATAGGGCACCAGATTTTTAGATACCCTTGCAGGCTTAATCACTCAAGTTTATATGTTACAAAGAGAAGTTTCACAATAAGACATTACCACATATTTATTATTTTTTCTATATTTATTTATTTTATGATTTGCTCAATGCCCTTTATTAAACACCAATTCTCAAAAATCAAACCCCAACATAAGATTTCAACTTAATTCTCATCTTACTAGCCTTAGACAATCCATATAAAATTTAGCACACATGGAATCCACATCTATCTTAATGTCTCCCTACAACAACTCAATCACCCCCACACTATCTTAAAATTGGTCTAAGGATGTATAATATAATGGTTGTTCAGGTTATGCATCTAAGGTCCATATTTTTCAACCTACTCAACAATATGAATCAAAATTTCTCTTCACAAAGCAAAACATAAATCTCGTGCTAAAAAATATCAAGTTCCACGTAAATAAGCACAAACTAACTTAACATATAATTTGTCCTTAATTTATAGCTCAACTCTATGTTCCAATATATACATTATCACAAGCATATTATTTGACCCATGCAAGCATGCAAAATTAAATAAACAATACGAAATATAGCTGACAATGAACTCTAATTTATTTTTATTTTTTTTTGCGCGCAAACAACAAACAACAAAAAATTAAAACTCGATGTTTCCTACCCCCCAAACTTATAATAGACATTGCCTTCAATGCCTAAAAATATAACAAACAATATACAAAAATTAAGGGCAAAGAAGTGAACTAAGTTCTCCCCTGATATCAATTTGAAGGCGGTGGATAGAGTGACATGAAGGTGTTGGATCACTTTGCTATGTATTTCTCATTGTCCAATATGTACACGTGTCATGTTCTTTCAAAAAAATAAATAAAAATCAATCATAACATGAAACAATTTATAATGAACTCTAACACATTCTAAAGGGAAATATATTGATGAAGATACCCTATACTAATTAAAAGCAATAATATTTATAAGTCTATATTCTAGAAAACAAACTTAAATAGAAGATGCCTTTCAATAAACGCTTGTTTATAGTCATTAGCTTGAATTTTTGTTTTGGCTATTTATGGTGGTTTGAAAAGAGAGTTTTTAGTCTTGCATCGGTTGCACTGGCAGTTATTCTTCAATTCATCTTTGAGCCTCTAGATTACAAGATTTCTATTACTCCCGTCCAACTATTGTACCTTCTTTCTTCTTATTCTTGTGACTTCTCCAATGGTCTATCCTTTTACACTCTTCAATAACTGGAGGTTGCTTGAGTAGAGCATTCATGGTAAAACTTTGTTTTTTTTCTTTCACCTTTAAGATTATTTCACCTTTTTCAAAATTCATTAATGTTCGTGCAGTAGATAAGAATGGTTTTCCCAAAATTAACGACATATGTTGAGCATCTATATCAAGGATAATGAAATCAACTAAAAAAAGTGATCTCCAACTTTGATGAGCATATCTTTACCACTCCATAAGGATGCTCGAGTGTCCTATCAACCAGCTATAGGATTGTTGATGTTACTTTTGGATCATCCAATCCTAATTTTCCGTGGATAGACAATGGTACAAGAATAATACTTGTTCTAGAATCAACTAATGCATTTGGATTATGTGAATTTCCTAAAGAGCAAGTTACTGTGAAACTCCATGGATCTTTTAGTTTATGAGAGAGCATATGCTTTATGATTGCACTACACTCTTCTACCATAGCCACCGTTTCATCTACTGGTAGTTTTCTCTTCTTAGTTAATATCTCTTTTAGAAACTTTTTGTAATTTGGAATATGTTGAATGGCATCAATGAAGGAAATGTTGATGTAAAGTTGTCTGAGTGCATCCAAAAACTTCTTAAATTGCCTTTCCAGCTTATTGTTCTGCAACCTTTGAGGGAATGAAACTTGAGGTGTGTGTTTATTGACATGAGCAGTTGCCTTAACCAGTTGATTGTCCGACTTTTCTTCTTGTGTAACTTTTGTTGATTTTTCAAATTGAACTAGTTCCTCGCCCATGGTAGGTACCTGATTCTCCTTCATCCCTTTCTTCTTCACAGTGATTTTTGGCAGCTAAACTCCACTTCTCATTGTGGTTTGGACTAGGTCTTCTTTAGGCCATTTTTAAAGTCTTTAACGAAATGGAACATGCGACACATAAGCTCAAATAGAGGTAGCAGGCTTGTATGATGGTGTCTCAATAATTGTATTGATTAAAATCTTCAATTGCTAATACCTTTTTTCTTGGATTTGACTCTGTGTTGCCAAGTAAGGTCCATTGAGTTCTCCCTGCTAATGTAGCTACCATCTGACCCATCTGAGTTTCCAAGTCTTTTAATTGTAGCCCACTGGTTCTAAATAATTACCCGTTGGTTTTGGAAATTAGTCTCATTCTTAGTAATGAACCGAGTTAATAATTCTTACGTCGATGGCTTTCTATTTTACTGTTGTTGTTGGAATCCCGGTGGTCTTGCTTGAAAACTTCCTCATTGTCCTTGACTTTGATTGTTAGCCCACGAGAAATTTGGATGATTCCCCTATCTCGGATTATATATGTTGGAGTAGGGATTATTTTGCTACCTCTGAAAATCTTGTGCATAACTAACCTCTTCAGGCTAGATTACAAGCGTGAAGGCTAAATGACATCTTTCTGTAGTATGATCAGCCCGACAACCTTCGCAAATCGATTTTAGTTGGTGTACCATGTTTACATTCTGAGTAAGGCTGTCTAACTTTCTTGTCAATGCTTCCATTTGGACTACTAATGATGTAGCTATGTCAACGTTGTGTATTCCTCCTGGTCTCCTTGACACTTCCTTATCTATTGGCTACATGAATTGATTCTTTGCAATTCTTTCAAATAGGTCCAAGGTACTGTCCAATGGAAAGCATCGACTATGTTGCATAATTCAGGTCTCCATTCTAAATAAAATATACAAATCTTAGAGTCTTTAGAAATGTTTAGATTAGGTCACTTCCTGAAGTAATCTTTGAAGCTTTCCCAAACTTCTGGATAGCTCTCGAGGTCTCTTTGCTTGAAAGTATGAACTTCATTTTTGAGTTGATGGACTCGCGAAGGTAGGAAAAACTTCAAATTGAATTTTTATACCATTTCATTCCATGAAACTACACTTCCATGGATTAGTGAGTTTAGCCAATCTCGTGTGCCATCCTTCAAGGTGTGAGGAAATAAGCGTAGTCGAAAAGCATCAGCAGACATGCCTTCGTGACTAATCATATCACAGAATCTCAAGAAGGCTTGAATATGTTTGTGATGATTTTTAGTTGATCTTCCAGAGAACTTGATGTCGTGATGATTCTAAAATAAGTTGATGACATCAGGTCTGATGTGGAGTTAGCCAGTCGAAATGGTAGATATATGATAGGTGATTGCACAGGAACATGAATGGGATTCCCATAGTTCCTCACTAAAGCTTCTCCATCATTTGCTACTGCCCTCGGTTGGTCTACCTGAATTGGTTGAAGTAGTGGTCATAGATTCTAAACTTGATTCGAATTTTGATTTTTCACCATTTCACTTGCTTCCCTTTGTTCTCTTTTTCGCTGTCTGAATGTTCTTTTGATTTCAGGATCTATTAGAAGAAACTTGATCTCGTTATAATCTTGCATAAACTATACTTTCCTGAAAAGAGTAAAACAAGAGACTTATTTCGTTCAATAAATAGCCTAAAATAAGTAAAAACTTCAAATCTAAAAATAACTAATAAACTGAAATTAAATAAATTACTCATCGGCAACGGCGCCAAAAATTTGTTTGTGCAAAACTCGCAAGCGTACAAGATCGTTGACAAGTAATACGTGATGAGTACGTGTATCGTCCCACGGAGAATAATTTCAATCAAATGTATAAGTTTTTATTCAGATTCAAAGTAAGTAAACAAAAGAGACTTTTGGTTGATAATTATTCTAAATTATTCTACGAATCCACCTATTATTATTTATTTCAATTACGTAGCCAGTACCATTCATGTATTCTTGACAATCAGTAATTCTATTGTAATCACTTTTCTTTCCTAAGATAAATTAAATCTATTCTAGTCACGACCCGAATTTGAATGAATAGAATACATTCAATTTCACAATTATCTCAAAAATTGCATACGTGATAAACATTATTTCTAATATCTATTGGACGTATGTTAATCAAACAATATTATAGACCTATTGTGAGGCTCCCAACACTACAACAAACAACTATATATTTAATTGGTGATTAAACAATCAAATAATAAAATTACACATCTGATGAGCGTTCTACACACATCATATTTATGTCACTAAATGCGTTATTTTGTTACCTTTGATAGAGTTTTAGGGCATTTTAATGTGTGTTGTGATATAGATTGATGAAATTGAAATAAGAAAAACTTGGCAAATTGGAGAAATGAGCTAAATTGGAAGAGACCCAAAGTTCGAGGAGTAAGGTGCAAACACTCCAAAGTTGTGCCGGACCTCACAATGAAGATTTGAGAGTGTTTGGAGTCAATTGGATGAAGAAAGAAGTCAAAGGGATCAAATATAGTCAAAGTATGATCACACATCAATTTTCAACTGAAAAAGTTATGCTCCAGATTTGTAGTTTCATATTGAGACTCATTTTCGACATAGTAAATGTTTGAATTGGAAAATGACATATGAAGAAAAGTTGTAGCCCTTTGAATAAGATTTTCAAATAATCTGAAATCATCTCAATCGGATATCAGGAACAAATGTTATGATCAAAATACTGAAGGCTGGCGGATGCATATTACAGCGAGTTCAGGCGCCCCTGCGCTGTGACTGTGTAAATTGCCAAATAAGCCCTAATGTTGACGAGTTAAAAGGGGGCACTATAAATAAAACTTTGAGGGCTCGAATAAAGGACTTTTGGGAAGAGAAAACAAGCGGCCACACTAAGGAGAAGACCATTGGAGATTGAGGAATCAACAATCAAAGAGTTTTTCTTATTCTCTATCAATCTTTTCTCTTTTATCAATGTTTAAGAACATGAATTGTGCCGTTCTTTATATTTTCATAGAATAATCTAATTTTCTAGAGATTCAATATAGTCAATACTAGATATTATGTTTTGATAATCTAATTATCTATTTCAAGGGTTATTCAATTGGTTTATTTGTGTTTATCCATTTTTAATGCTTTTGAATGCTTGATCACCATTTGAATGATATGGAGTTTGGGATTTACTATCGAGAGAAGGAATTCTAAATAGTGACCATTGATAAACACAACCTAGGGAATTATAGAGCTCGAAAGGCCTATGAAATCCTTTGTAGTCATTAAGAGAACCAAGACCTACATGTACTTTATTATCCTAATTTTAGATGTAGACTCAAAATTAGGGTTTCAAGAGTAATTCTCAATTCACCATCGAGAGAGGGGATTAAGGTAATTTTGGGTTCTTGACTAATAAACATAAGAATAAATTAAGGAATAGTTAGATGATCGAAACATAATTGATAGTTAGGTGAAATTGGATCTCTAGAGTTTAATCCCATTGGTATTGATCTTGTGTAATTGCATTATTAACTTATTAAATTAGTTTAGTTAGTTATTTCACTCAATCATTCGTGTTTTCTAGATAAACTCAAGGTTATTATAATTACAGGAATTATTAGGATTTGATATCAATCCCTGTGGAAAACGGTACTCTACTCTCACTATATTAAAACTTAACACCGTACACTTGCAGTTGGAAAATTCACGCATCAACATCCAAGATTAATCAAGAAAAACAAGAATTTAACTAACTGCATGTCTTAAATTAAAAATAAAGAATTAAAAGGTTTCTTCTTCATCCAATGCATGAAAAGAATTAGCCTAACATATTTTTATGTAAATTACACAAAAAGACTTGGAAAAACATCACCCGGAATGAAAAACAATGAACTGAAAGTGAAAAATCAATTTCTTCTTCGTTAATCTTCAACCCGGACTTTGAATCTTCAATCTCTTACGTTAATTGCTTTTGAATCTTGTGCTAACTTCCTTCTTGTGGTAAAAAAAAATAGGATTTGATATGTTCTTCCTCGTTCACATTGCCTCTTGTAGGTTAAATAGTAGGTTGAATTTGATTTCCATAAGAATTTGGATCAAACTAGGAAGTTGGGCTGTTCAGGCCCAGAAATTGCTCACGCGCTGTTAATTGGTTTTGATCTTGGTAAATGAAACTCATGCCTACACGCGTGATAGAGAGTTGACATGTGTGCGTAGGCCGTTATACAATTTTCTATTTGTTGCACTTTGGTCCCTAAATTTCATTCTTTAGTAATTCTGGTTCCTTTTTCATATTTTCTTGATCTTCCATCTTCCAAATTCATCTAATTGAATCCAACATCTCTCCAATCATTGATACTATGTCCAAATGAACTATTAGCATTTTGCAATTTACTCCCAAACTTTGGATTAAGTCTACTTTAGCCAATTTTCTGCTTGTCCAATTTCATCATTTTTCATCTAGATGCGAATACAAAAAAATACATACAAAATTAAGCCTCAATTCATTTAAAATAGCAATCATAATTCTAGTTTAACGACACAGATAAGTGTATAATACACTTATCATATAATATTATTTTATTGAAAAATGTTTAGTTGAAAATGAGTTGAGTAAATGAATTTTTGAAAAAATTGGGCTCAAACAACCCCTAAATAGGCTAAATCTAACCAAAAAAGATTGACTGTCTTTAGAGTGTCCTAATATTGTGAAAGGCTATATGCAGGAAATTATGATTATTTTCAAACAACTTATTCAACACTCATATGTTGAATTATACAGCATCCGAAACTAAAACATTTCAAGTTTAATCTTTAAAGCTGCACCTAGTTTATACATTCATCTTCTTGATATATTAAGTAAAAAATCTCGCAAACTGGTTTGAAGTTTCTGCTTTACGCTACAACAAAGTTTACTTTTTATGACATGAATGCATGCCATAAAAAGTACTTTACGTCGTGCAAGTGAATGTCATATAAAGTTATGCTGTAAATATTCATAATTCTTATGGTGTCCATTACATGTTGTTAAAGGCCATTGATTTATTTTACGGCATTCTTTTGTTGCACGTCGTAAAAAGCCAATTTTTCTAATTATTTATTTACTTGATTACCAGCACTAGGGGATAGTTGTGAAAGAAGGGAAGAGCACATCAAAAATAGAGAAAAAATGAATTTTGAACTTGAAGATTTTATTGATAATATTGAAAATGATACAAATATGAAATTTTGATAAAGAAAGTTATAAAATTACAAGAATTCTAAACTCTCTTGAAGGTGAATATCTTCTGCAATTTCACACTTAAGAAAAACAAATAAAGTCGTCTCTAATTTATAGCTGATGTATTCGGACTTGAAATCATCTTGAATTGAATTGAAGAATCTTGAACAGTTGCTCCATGATCTTTGATTGAAGTACTTTTGTCACTTTTGTCTACCACTTGTTGTCCTTTCCTTCGCTGCTTTTTGAATAATTGATGCGTCTTTATTAAAGTAGCTTTAATAAAGTTGCTTTTTGAATGTCGGCAAGACTGGCAGGAATAATTTGCTTGCTGGCAAACACATTTGAAAAAGCATTTCTTTTAATTTTTGAACTTGGTAATCTCTAAGTTCATCAAGAAAACTGGGTCCATGTAGTCATTTTGAAGTAGAATTTCTTTGAGTTTCTTCTTCTATCATGTCATCAATATTATCCAAAACACACATCTTCATTGCTTTGTTCATAATCTTCTAACTCTGAAGTAGAATACTTTGAGCTTGATTTCTTTGAGGAAGCCCCAACAAGAGTTGCAATAAGTCTTGATTTCTCAGCAAGGAAATTGGCTTTTTTTGTCAACTTCTCTTTGAGACAATTTTGGAATGCTGAAGTTCTTTTGTTTTTGAATCCATGAATTAACTGCTTTGGGACAACAATTTGTTCCATGGAATTTTGACCACCATTTTATCTTGAAACGTCTAACAATTCTTTTGATGTTATATTCCTTGAGTTCTGGAGGATGTTGATTTTGAATTAAGTGGAAATCCCAACAGAAAATCCATGAAACCTTAAGATTGAGTGCAAACTGGAAAAAAAAAGATTTTCTCGAGGCTTAAGAAATATTTTTGCCTCACTTTTGAAGTGTTCGAAACTTTGACGAGTACGATTGGGTAAAATTAACTCGTCAATTCCAAAGTATTCAAACCAATTTTGAAACCATTTTGAAAAATTTGATGGGCGATTTTGATGAAAAAGTATAAACCATGAATGACTCACTGGTCTATAATAGAAAACATTGGACCACGCCTCTTTGTATTCCAAATAATTGTATTTTGACTCAAATGAATCTGCTTTTGAAATATTTATTTGCTTATCTTTCCAATGGTGTAGTCCCCAGTCTTTGTAAGACCATACCATTTGGATAGAAATTTTTGAAAAGTCAATATGCTTTGAGTTTTTGTTGTTTGGAGAGTGAATAATAATTGCAGATCCTGTTTTGATAAGAATCGCTTCATAATACTCATGGGGTTTTTTGATACTGTTTGGAAGATAATAGAAACCTCGGAGAAAGAAATCTTGAAGATGCTCTTCAAAAGAAGAATATCTTTGAGCCCATGAAGTTTCTATTTCAAAAAACAGGTAAATGAATGGGTTTTGTAAAATATGAAAAGGATTTTTGAGGGTTTACTTCTGGAAGTTTTTCAGATCCAATTTGAAGGGCTTTTCTATAATTTGAGGGTTTGTTTTCTGGAATTGTTTGATTAGGTTCTTGAAGGAACTTTGAAGCAAGTGTAGTATTTTGAGAACTAGAGGAAGCTTCTTTAGATCCTCTATGAGAATTTTGAATATAATCATCAATTGAATTGAGAGGAATTTGAATTTTCTTCTTGTCATTTTCTTTGAAGAACTTATATTTCACTCTCTCTCTGTTTATGAAAAAACTCTCTTATGAGAAAATCTGCAAGAAAGTTTGATGAACCTTGTATATATAGAATTTAAAAATCAAAGCAAGATAGAATTGATTGCCATCTCGCAAAAAAATTATTTTGAAACAATGTGTTTTACGTCTTTTTTGAAATACATCTTTTGAAGCTTTGCAATCAGTTTTTAAGATAAAGTTTTTATTGATTAAATCATCTTGAAATTTTGAAGTTAGAAGGATGATTGCGAGAATCTCCTTTTTGATAGTGGAGTAATTCTTTTGAAAACCTGTCCATACTTCTGAATGAAATCTGACAAGTTATTCTTGGCTTGAATTGAAAGGAATCTATTTGAGGACACCATCATATCCTAATTCTGACGCATCAGTGTCAACAATAATGGAGGCAATAGAGTCAAGAATTGATAGTCATGGGATGCTTTTGATTTTTTTTGATTTTTTTTTAATTTTTTGAACTGCAACAATACACTTGTGACTCCATGGTTTAGGATGTTTTTGTAATATTTTGAAAAGAAGGGCACATAGAATCCTTATCTCTTTGATAAAGTCTCCTACATAATTGACACAACCAAAAAATTTTTGAAGGCTATTTTTGTCTAAAAGTTCACCTGGAACTTTATTGGTAAAATCTAAACTTCTTTGAATTTTTGTAAGTGTTCCTAAATGAATTATATGTCCAAGGAACCTTATCTTAGTTTGACACAAGACTACTTTCTTAGCAGAGACATCTAGTCTGTTATGTTTGACAACATGAATGAATGTATGCAAATGCTTGAAATGTTTCTCTAAACTTTTAGAAAAGACTAAAACATCATCAATGTACACAATAATAAGATTTTGAAAAGGATTGAAAATATCATTCATAATTTTTTGAAATTCTAGGGAGTATTTTTTAGATCGAATGGTATAGCGTTCAATTTATATTGACCAAAAGGAATATTGAAAGCAGTTTTGCATCTGTCTTCTTCTTTAATTTGAATATGTTGGAATCTTGACTTTATATCAAATTTTGAGAAGATAACAGCTTTAAACAATATATTAAGTAGATCTTTTTTTTTGAGCTAATGAATATCTTATCCATTGAAGATCCAAATTGAGAGGTTTGTAATTGATAACTAGACGAGGAACTCCTCGTTCGATTTCAGCATAATTATTGACATAAAAAGCAGAACAGCTCCAAGACGATTTGCTTGGTCTTATAAGCTTTTTATCAAGGAGATCTTGAATTTCCTTAGTACAAAATTCAAGAAGATCTTTGTTCATTTGAATAGGACGAGATTTTATAGGAATATTGTATTAATGAAATCTTGAGTATAAGGAAGAGAAATAGCATGTTTCTTCCTATCCCAAAATACATTTGGAATAGTTGAACATATTTCATTCTCTATACGTTTTTGAAAGTCAGAATTTTTTTTTTCAATAATTGAAGACTCTTGTAATCTTTCTTCAATTCTTTGAAATTTAACTTCTTCTTTGGGAAACCAAATATGATTTTTCTTGAAATTGATATTGTTAACAATTTTTAAAATAGAAACATCTTTTAAAGTATTAATATCTTTAAAAGAAGAGGGATTTGTAAATTTGAAAATAATTTCTTTTCCGAAAATATTTGTAGTTAATCCTTCTGTATCAGCAGTAAGAGGATATATTTGAACAATAAAAAGAGTACCAAGAATCAATTCCTGGTCTAAATCTTTTATTAAATAAAAGATATTTTTGAAACAAATATTTGAATCACAAACATGGGCTTTTGAAAGTTTGTATTGAATATTGAGCTTTTTGCCGCTGGTTCCATAAAGTCGCTCAGTAGTTTTTTCAAAGTATTTTGTAGGGATAAGTCCTTCCCTAATGCAATTTTGATCAGCACCAGTATCAATTAAAACTCTAGTGTGAAATTTGAAATCTTTGTTGACTATAATAGTCATATTACAATACCATTTTTGAAGATGAATTCTACTAATTACATTGACCTTTTGTTCGTCAGTAAGAAGAAGATGAGAAGATTTTGATCGATTGGATTTTGAACTGGATTTAGAATGATAAGACTTTGAGTCGGAATTTGAGTGATAAGCATGAGAAGTGTCATCATCAGAAAAAGAAGATGATGAAACTTTTTTCCAAATCTTTTATTTGAAGATGAACAACTTCCGTTTTGACACTTGCATTTTTTTTGTCGTGACTAGAGATTTGAGATTTCATAGTATTGATTTTTGATTTTAAATCAAAACTAGATACTTTTGACTTGTCATGTTGAAATTGTTTTAAAACATCTTGAATATTGAAAGATTCAAGAATTGAAGTTGAAGGTAGAAGAGTATTGAACTTATTTTTTAACCCTTGATCAGGAATTTGATCAATGATTTCTTTAATAAGTTCTTCTTTATTAAGAAGATTTGTGGTCTTACAACCACAAACTTCTTTACTTTGTGAAGAGGATGATGAATTTGAACTATTTTCAAAATCAAAATCTTCTTGATTTTGATAAATTTGTTCAATTTCAGAGTTAAAGAATCTAAATTAGATTTAGAATTGATAAGATTGAGAAGTTCAAGTTTAGTATTTTCATCATATTGAAGATTACTAATATTTCCCTTCAGAGGATGACCAGATTTGTTGCATTTCCAACAAGTAACGTTTGAAGTTTTTTTTATTTTTAAATTTCTTTTTGAAAAACTTTTAGAAGGATAATTTTGAAAATTCTTTTCTTATCAAAATATTTTTGAGTTCTTTTTCTCAAATGAGAAGGAATTTTCTTTTTGTTTAATCTTGAAGGAGGAAAGATTTTCTCAAATCCATATTGTTCACGGAATGATCCAAGTTCCTTTCGACTATCAAATCTTTCTGATTTCAATTTGGCTTTGAGTTTGAGATTAGTACAGAGAGCTAATTGTTCGTGATTAACGAAACTGATTAATTCTCCATATGTAAGATGATCATAAGGAATTGTATTATCATGATCTCTTTTGATAGCATTTCTAACACTCTCGACGAAAAGCTTATGAAGTCCAAAAATAAATCTTTCCGATATGATTGTTCACAATCATTTCGAAGTAAGACACAAGTTAAAAACATGTCTTTGTACCATCAAAATTTTTGTAAAGAAGGACAATTGAGATTCATAAGAACTTGAGAATAATGTTCTTGAATTTCAGTAGGAATTCCAATGAAATGTTTGACAATGTTGTAGACTAAGCTTGCAAAACTATCATTAGCGCCATCACTTTTGAAATCAAATGCAATCTTATCTGTATCTTCAGCAACGAGATAATTGAACCACCAATTTTTGAGTTGTCTGGCAAAACCATAGACAAGATTATTAGTTGTAATATGTATATCATAACCATTTGAAATATAGGCAATAGATACCCATTTTCTCAAGAAGTTGAATAATTTGATACTAGGATAATCCATCTAGATTCCATTCTATAATGGAGTCTCCGTCGTATTCGAATTGTCTTTTGTCTTTCTCTTCAAAGAGTAAATCAAGAGGGGTATGACGAAGATAGTAAGCTGGAACTTTTGAATAATGAACTTTTTGTCCACGAAGTCTATTGACTTTTGGATCAGTCTCTTCAACAAACTGAGACTCTATTTCGTCAATAGTATTGATATTTTTTAAAGAAGAGGATAATTTTGATAATTGAGAAGCAAGTTCGTTGAGAGCACTTTCTTTTGAATCAAGTTTCTATGGAGAAACATCAGGAAAATGGCGTAAAGAAGGAACATGCATATCTGCTGCTTTCTTCTTTTTACCTTTTGAAGTTTTAGAAGTTTGAGTTTCGGATTCAAAATTTATTTCAATTCTGTTAAGTAGAGTACTCATGGATTGAAGAACCATATTTGTATAATTGTTCTGAGACATAACATTTTTGACATCTTTTGCATAAACAAAAGAATCATCAGTACAATCAATCTTTTTGAAAGGAGATGCTAAAATCTCAGTATTTCCATGGAAAATAACAATTTCTTCCATCGGCGAATGTGAAGATTGAATAGTATCACCTAAAGTTGTCTTCCGGGTTTCCATTGAAGAAGTAGTGTTTTGAATGGTTTTTGTTTTCTTTGGATTTTTTTTTGAAAACTTAAAAACTAATGTCTTCTGGGGATTCTTCAAATTCTTCCCAGTAAGAACCAATTTGTTCTTTTGAAAAAGATTTTTGATTAAATGTCAAAAAATTTGACCTCTAGAGTTTGATCAGTCTCTAATTCATTTCTTCTATCAATCATAGAAGAAATAACATTACACTGATGATCAAGTTTCTCAGACTGAGGAGGAACCATATTTGACAAGGTAGGAGAAGTAGGAGGTTCTGAATCTTCTTCCTTATCATACATTTCATTTTGATAAAAAGGTTTTGGAATTTTCGGATTACAGTTGACTCATTTTAAAGAGAAAGTCAAAAATCTTGCTGATTGAAAAGAATCTAATCTAGATCTATCGTCAAATCTGGAAGACAAAGATCTTTGAAAAGTATTTGAGGAAGATGTTCTGTCAAAAATAACTTTGACACTTCCATTATAAAAATGAATAATTTGTTCTAGATTTCTTCTTACAGGAGTTGGAATTGGATTTTGTACATTTTCAAAATCCCGTTCTAAACCTCTTGCTTGAAGATTCCAAGGAATACGTTTGGGAATCATGATATTTGAATGAAGTGAATCGACTTCAACCAAAAGACTTTCATCTCTTGGAGAAGATCTAAGAGCACGAAAATTGAGTCGAGTGTTTAAGAGCTTATAATATACTCTTTAATAAAGGCTCTTGAACGATCATCAACATCGAAATTTTTCGTTTAAATTCTAAGATTTAGAGCATTAATAATAACTCCATCTTGAAGGGTAACAGAAAAATTTGGATAATAATTTGAAAATACTGGACCATTCTCGATATTTGACTCAAGCATGGACAATAATAAATGTTCAAACCTTAAGAGTCTCTTTTCTCTTATATTTATAAGAACATGCATGTCTAAACCTAGCCGAAACAAAGGTTTGACAGCAATTTGAATAAGTCCAATATGAAGATATTGGAATTTCTTCCTATGAGCTTGAATATCTTCTTTTGAAAGTAAATTGATAGACGTATTTTGTTCCTTAACAGGAATAATTTGCTCTAAAGTTTTGATAACATAATTTTGAGTAAAATCAAATTTTTCTAGATGGAACTTTTGTCAACATTTGGGATAGTCCAATTTGATATTTTTGTTCAATTTGAGCAATTTGAAGTTCTTTTGAATTGATATCATTTGATGTAGATGTAGATGTAGCATCGTTTTGATCAATTTCTTCATTATTTTCTTGAAAATATTTTGACATATTATCTCATTTTTTTGTACCACCACCTTTACTAAACCAAATTGACATAAAAGATATAATTGAATGATATGAAAGAAAATAGTATTCTTACCGCTGTAGACACAACGCTATAGGCTAGACCGACGCTTCACCAAAGCCTACAAAGGGGACCACCCTAAACTCCTACCCCGGCTTACACGGGCTGACCAAACCTCTATTCAGCAGACATCTATGGCTACACAACATTTTTACCCTTGATACAGTAACAAAAGTAGTTTGACACGGTTACTCTCACAACAAACAGTTATGGCTCTGATACCAAAATTGGCATAGGTCAGGGGACGGTTGTAGAAGAAGGGAAGAGCACATCATAAACTATATATATATATATATATATATATATATATATATATATATATATATATATATATATATTGAAAGCCTTCACGGGTAATAATATGCAATAGATTGAGGAATGATAAAATATAGATTGTTTGAATTGACCTTGACTAAAGCTTTAAACGTTAATTAGACTAGGTTGGTTGTAGTTTCAGCTTCCAGATCTCAAAGGTTTATTGTCTCTATTATATATTTCAAAACACTTTTTCCCACACCAAAGTGCTTATGACTTGAACTATCTATTCATGAACTTTAAAAGTAAACTTGCTGCATACATGACATCCAGTCTTGTATTTGTAAGATAAAGCAAGTTTCCAATCAAACTTTTACAAAGAGTTTCATCCATTTTCTTTTCTCCATCACCCTTCATCAATTTCTCATAACAAGCAAGTGGGTTTTCAATAGTTTGACACCCAAACATTTTGGATTTTTGAAGATCTTTTTCAGCAAATGATAAGGGCATTTTTTATACGTTTATTTTGGTTCACAAACATGAATAATTATCGATAAACATTCGGAATAGAGCTTAATTTGTGTGAATTGTGTTTGTAGGGTAACAATGAAGATTATAGTGGAAATTAGAAGAAAAGTAGAGAAAATGGGCCAAAACGAAGGAAAACAAAAGTTCAGGGACCAAAATGCAAATAATCAAAAGATGACCCGATGCCAACTCAAGAGCGGACATAAGCGTAATCATACATTGAGGAATGCATGGGATGATTGGAGGACAAGAATGAACAAAAGAGGTCAAAACAAGAGAATAATGAAGTTGGAGGACCAAAATGAAGATATGTGATAGTTGTTTGTACCATGCGGCCGCAAGGTGTAATCTTCCATGCGGCCGCAAGCAAGGATGCAGGGAAAGATTTTGGAAAAAAAGTTACTCCTTGCGGGTGCAAGGAATTTGTCCTTGCGGCCGCAAGGAAGAAATTCGGCGCGAATTTTCTGGTTTCCTTATTTGACTCCAACACGTATGGTAATGATTCTAGGGCAACTATAAAAGCTAAAATACGTCCAAAAACTAGGGTTATGCCTTCCTAGAGAGAAAAACAACCTTTTTGGAGCGAGAACGAAGGCAAGGACGAAGGATTTCACTCCAAGATCGAAGATTTCAAGCTTTACATTCAAGAATTGGGTGATGTCTTCTCCTAAATATTTTCTTTGTTATTTTAATTTATCCATGCTAGGCTAGGTTTTTAATTGTACTAAGTGAACGATGAACCTCGTATTGTGAACTTTTAATTTCTATTTTGCAATTTGATATTTAAACACGTTTGATGGATGTTGAATGATTTATATACACTTTCTTGTCTCTACAATTATATGCGCAATGGTTGTATGAGTTTGGGTGATTTATTTTATGCATTCGAAAGAAGGAAAATAGATTCTACAAGGTATAAATCATCGTAAGGTCCGATAGGGGATAGAAATATATCGCTATGCTTTATGTGAATCTCTAAGTGTTTACAAAACGTCATGCATTCTTGTATACTGCATTTTCATAGAAATATAATCAAATAGTATGCTAGAATAGGTTCAATTCTACTCGAAAGAGATTATTGAACAAGTTAGAAACATTGATTCCTCAACCAATTTATCGTGTTGTCAAATTGTGAAATAGGAGTTAAAAGTGAACTTGTTTGGTGATTCGGGATCCTAGTACGCTTTTTCATACATTAATTTCTTCAACTTTTGCATTTAACCATCATTATTGCATTTAGTCGAAATTTTAGTTTAATTTACATTTTAGTCATAGTTACTCATAAAATCTAGAACAATCATCTTGAATTTAATAGATTCGGTTAAGGTCGAGATAATAATAATCACGTTAAATAAATTCTCGTGGGAACGATACTCGAAATTCCAGGATTTCCACTTTATTACTTGTCAACGAACCTTGCACTTGCTGTGATTTAAATTCGAAACATATTTTCGTGAACAAGTTTTTGGCACCGTTGCCGGGGATTGAGTATTAATTTGATTTTTGTTATTTAGACACTAATTCGAAATTTTCTTTTCTTTTCTTATTTTATTTTATTTTACTTTATTTACTTTATTTTATTTTTTTATTTTTGGCTAACCTCGTTCTAATAATCTATCTCGTGGTTGCACTCTCTTCTGATACTTTTTTAGATAATTGCATGATTCTAACTTGGTAAGGTAATGAAACTTTTGCAATGGATGATTTCTGCACAAAGATGAAGATATGTTTGGAGGATACCCAAACTGTTATAATTGCTACGAGATGCATTGTACTGGACAATGTTTGCGATGGCACCCTTGTTTTAACACGCCGAAACTTATGATATTTAGAGAATATTTAAAGTGTCGGAAGCGAGCAATTGACGAAAACCATGAAGGGTACATGCTGATCGTTTGTGATTTTATACCTGACAATTGGGATGAGGACTTCAAACTGGTAGAAGATGATCCTCATCTATTTCATGAAAAAGTAATTGCAAAGTATTTTGAAAAATTGGTCAAGTTGGATGAAGGCGATATGCTTTTGGGAGATTGCACGTATTGGGAAGAATTTCGTTATTGGGGGTACAATCCACTTGAAAGGGTCGTAAGGACCGACTTTTCATTGCCTATGGATTTAGATTGCGGACCAATCATTCCACCCGATGGGAGTTCATCAATTGAAGAAGAGCAAAAAACGAGTGAAAATTTAATCACAGTGGAGCTCAGCGAGGATGATGCGATCAATAAGGAGGAAATCAACTCATATTTTTTCGACTTTATTGATTGTCCAAAAATTGATTTTGTGATTAAGCCCGACGAGGAAATACAGATCTACATAGTTGAAGTTGAGTCAGATGGAATAGATAAGTCATATTATGTTGAAAATGGCAAGGAAGATGTGTGGAGATCAAATGAAAAGTGGACCAAAGCCAAAAGAAGAAAGATGGACAAAACATCAAAAGCTTTCTTTAGGTGCCCATGATTAGCCGTCATACAGTCGAGCTATAGACTATAAACAAGCGCTGGTTGGGAGGCAACCCAACAATTTTTCCCTTTTATTTATTTCGCTTTATGCATTAGATTAGAAATTTCTTTTTCAAGTTTTTTATAATTTTTAATAAGATTACTTTTTCATCGTCTCTACAGGTAATAAAAGAGTCTATGCACAGTCCACATTATTTTTCTTCCACCATCTTCACCTTTGCATCTCCATCAATCAGGGGAGTATTCCTCACCTTTTGTTCTCTATCTTCTATGAATTTGTCCTTAATTTTATGCACTGCTAAGTTTGCTTTCTATTATTCTTTAAACATTGATGACAATGCTCTATATACGTTTGGGGGTGGGACAATGTTCTATATATGTTTGTGTGATTGTGTGAAAAAAAAATTCATTTGTTATTTGTTCTAAGTTTTACTGTTGCATTGTTAGTAGTAGTTTACAATTTTGTGTGCTTGTGTGGGTTTAACACTTCTGCTGACTATGATGTTAGATATTGGATTATGTACGGGCCATGAATGATGAAAATCGTGCATTATTAGCTTGATCAATACATGTTAATGTGAAACTTGATTTATTTTGCGCACGACACTCATGCTTACATACTGGGCTACCGATTTGACTCATTGGTTAGAGATAGTTGACCATAGAAATTATACTAAAAAACCCTCTTATTGTCCCTATTATATATTTCAAAACTCTTTTCCCACACCAAAGTGCTTATGACTTGAACTATCTATTCATGAACTTTAAAAGTAAACTTGCTGCATACATGACATCCAGTCTTGTATTTGTAAGATAAAGCAAGTTTCCAATCAAACAAAGAGTTTCATCCATTTTCTTTTTTCCATCACCCTTCATCAATTTCTCATAACAAGCAAGTGGGTTTTCAATAGTTTGACACCCAAACATTTTGGATTTTTGAAGATCTTTTTCAGCAAACTTCATTTGAAAAATAAACACTCCATTTCCATCTTGATATATTTCCATATCAAGAAAATGATGTAGCATCCCCAAATCACTCATTTTATATCTTTTCATCAAATTAATTTTAAATTCTTCAATCATTTTTGCATTATTTTCGGTCAACACAAAATAAAATATAATACAACAAGTATATAGGTGTTACCTCGTTATTTCACGTACAAGGTTAGCTTTCTTTTGCACTTGAGAAATCTATATTGCAGAAAATAGTCATCAATTTGACTACACCAAGTCCTCGTTGCTTGTTTGAACCTGTACAAGGCATTTTTTTTAGCTTATACACTGTCTTTTTCTCTCTTTGCACTTGAGGTTGTTCAACATACACCTTTTATTTTAGTTATTAATTCAAAAAAGCTTATTTAACATCAAGTTGATATGAGTGCTCTTATGGTGTCTAGGCGAGGCGAGCAATCAGACAAAAGTTTCATCATAGTCGATCCCGGGCTATTGTGCATAACCTTTCACAAATAATCTTGCATTTTTTTTCCCTCTTGAACAATCCATTCGAATTATGCTTCACCTTATAGACCTATTTACACAAATCACATCTTTTGTTTTTTGCCTTTCAATTGGCTCCCAAATTTTATTTTTCTCAATGACTTCTATCTCTTCCTCCCTTGCTTTTCTTATTTTCAACTCTCCTCTTTCATGGATTCTTCAAGTTTTTGCCGCTTCTCTTTCTGTACTCGAGCATAGCAAATGCACTCGAATACTTTCAAATACTTCACCGACAATTTTCTTCCATTCCAAGCTTTTACTGGTGTTTTGTTTCACACGGTCTCTATTGAACATCAATTTATTAAATAAACAGATATTTGAAGCTTTTTATCATGTAACATGGCCTTTTTCAAATTACAATCAAACGTTTCCTCTTCCATACCCCATTTCATTATGGAATATAGCCAACTGTTAAATGCCTTTCAACACCTTCATCCTGACAAAATTTATCAAATTCTTTTAAAATATACTCCTTACCATTATCACTTCTCAAAACTTTTATGAAATGACCATTTTGTTTCTCAACAAATATCTTGATTTTTTTACGGATCGCAAAAACTTCAGATTTTTGTCTCATAAAATAAACCTAAGTCATTCTTGTAAAATCAACAATAAAGAGAATAAAGTACCTATTTTGGGAGTGAATCGGCAGGGGCGGAGCCAGAAATTTTTGTCAGGGTAGGCACAATTTATCGATGTTGAACGTCGAGTTTTTGTCATGGATGTATGATAATAAAAATATAAGACAATATTACGACAATATTAAAAATGACATAGTTTATAAATTACGCTTATTTCTTTCAAGTTTTCATACTTCGATATCCTTATACAATAATTTCATTATCGAGTTTCAAAAATATGTTTTTTTCTACATAAACAATTGCGCTATCATCCATCCACAGATCACCCATCTGATTACGCAATCTATCATTTACAATGCTCACTACAGAAAAGACTATCTCCACAATAGCGGTAGCAACCAGTAGAATCAATGCTAAAGTCAAAATTCACAAAATATCTGATACATAGCTGACCTACTTGCTGCTTTTGATTCAAGCTAATATTGTTTTACTTTCATGATTAAAAGGTAAAAAGAAGTCTGCTATTTATCAAGGGTAGGCGTAGACACTAGTAAAAAGAAAATGTTAATAATTTGGTAATTTCAATTTCTTCAATCAATCCAACCATCTCCCTACCCCTCATCGTCATCTTCATCCTGCAATTCTAGAAGTCCACCAAATTAATATGCATAATAAAATTGAAGGATTTTAAATTAAAATTAACTAATCAATTACATACTTCTCCACTTCTATCCTTGTCTTCATCGTCCTCGTCATTCACTTCGGATTTCGACTTGTTGGACCTTTTCTTCAGCTCCAACTCACAGCATCTGACAAGGATTTCCAATTGTCACCACTAGCTTTTCCGACCTACATAATTTATGTAACATTAATTTGAGACAGAGTAGAAAAATTTAAATTGATAATACTGAAAAATAAATTCGAAGCAACTTGGACCAAACTTCGGGATCTAAATACATGACAAAGTACTTACAGCGGCAACCGATTTGTTGTTGGGGTGCTTCTCTTTGTATTATTTCCTGAAGTCCTCCGTTAAGTGGAGTGAAATGGAGGGCCGGAGGCGGAGGCGGAGTAGACGGGTGTGAAGTGAAATGGAGTAGATGGGTCACGGGTCACTTGTGAAATGGAGTAGATGGGTATGAAGTGAAATGATGTTTACATTTTTTGGACTGGGCTAGGCCTGGGACGCTGGGTATAGTATAGAGAAAATTACCTAAAACCAGGTATTAAAGTTTTCAAATTCAAAAATCAGGTGTTAGGTTTATTTAATCAAAAATCAGGTTTTAATTAAATTAATAATTAAAACCCTAATTTTCAATCCCTCTCTCGTTCATCTCCGTCTGAATCGTCTCTTCCCACCTCCACCTCCACCTCCACCTCCACCCCACCCCCTCACTCTCTCCTCTCTCTAGGACCAATTGAATCATATATCATTCTCGTAACTTCTATTTAGTCCAGATCAATTTAATCCTAAAACTTCATAGAAACATCAATTGTTAATTTCCGGTCAGGATTGCTTCTCGGTGCAAGAGTCGGAGAAGGAACTGATGATCATTGGTTGCAGGAGCTAGAGAAACAACAGATATTGTGCGGGAAGATGAAGGCGAAGAGGTTTTGTGGTGACAACAGTGCTTCTTCTTCCTCGTCGAGTGCCTCCACTTCTGTTTCTCCGCCGCTGCGTTGCCCCAAACTTTAGTTGTTAATTTATCTTTTAGTTGATGGATGGAAAATTACATATGTTGTTAATTAATAGATTTTATTTTCTGGTCGTTACTTAATTTGAAATTGATCAAATCTGTAGAATACTTCATGTTAACTTCAACTTTTGAATTAATCAGAAGGTCAGAAATTTCCAATATCAATATCAATTGCCGATTTGGGATCAAGATGCCAGAAAATATGATACTGAGAGAACTCCCGAGTCATGGGAAGGACACACTGGAAGAATTCATTAAGAGAGTACTCAAGGAAGGAATGGCTGGTCAGGAGTTAGGGGAGCAAACAATTTTCTAAATTTACCGTTTGTTGAAAGTTTGTGTAGAATTCTAAACTCAAATCAAGCTATTTTTTTTTTGATATTTGAGAATATGTAAAGGTACACAGTTCCTCATTTTATACTTGGCCTGTGATGGTTTGTAAAACCATGATTTGTATGGAAATTTAAAAATCTAAAGACATGTATACGTTCTGAAATACAGATCAACTCAATAATATTTTCTGCCTTTCTTTCTTCTTGTAGTTTAAACTTTTTCATAGAGGTAGAAACTGTTTGTCGGTGTAATCTTACCAATTATGTTAGTTCAACAATCATTTTAGTATAGTAGCATAGGATTATACATAATTCATGTTCCTTGAGCGGTATAGTGTTGAATTGAATCTATGTTTGGATTGATTTTTTTTTTTTTTGTTTCCAGTCATGATTTTTCTTCTTCTTTTTGTGTTTTGATAAAATAATAATAGTTACTTTTTGGTGTTATGATGTTGTTGTAATTTTTGGATGAATAATTGTATTCAGAAATTTGTAAACAATTTCCCTCTCCTTTCTGGTGGTGGATTGTGGTGTTGGTCTGTGGTGTAAGTAAATTTGTTTGTGGTGACCATTTGTGACCAAATATGTGTACTATGACTGATTGTGATTAATTGTGACTCGATCATATTCAAGTCACATTTGGTCACACACAGTCACACTTAACACAAGTTTGGTCACAGTTAGTTACATGGAATACACACTTGGTCACAATTAGTCACTGATAAGACCTGTCAACGACTTGATTATATAAAGTAATTTGAAATTTTTTTAGGAAGTGGAGGCAGGGGTGAGGTGGTGGTAGGTGAATCCATAGGGATGGGGTGTGATTTCCAATTTTTAATTGTCTGGAAATATTCAAATTGCTCGGATCGACCGTCAGAGCCGTCACCGGAGCGGCCGTCGAAACCGTCCTTGGAGATGTCGCTGGAACAATAGAGCGAAGGAAACATTACCATCTAAGACTTTCATTCATGTTTTGCAAGCACGATGGATTTGTTTGTGGTGATCATTTGTGATCAAATTTGTGTGTATTGTGACTGATTGTGATCAATTTTGTGTTAATTGTGACTGAATGTGACTTGAATGTTCAAGTCACATTCGGTCACAATTAACCATTCAAGTCACATTTGGTCACAATTAACACAAAATTGGTCACAATCAATCACACTGAACACAAATTTAGTCACATCAAATAAAAACTTGGTCATAGTTAGTCTTTCCATCTTCAAATAAAATTAATTGAATTTAGTCACATAGATAGTCACATCAAATAAAAACTTGGTCAAATAAAAACATGATACGTGTCAGCAGCTTGATTATGCACTCTTGTTGTCAAGCAAGTAAAAGAAAAATGAGATAACTATAACTCCTTACAACTGTTCCAAACTGTCAAAGTAGATAGCAAATAAAAAGTCTTCTATCAGGTAAAAGTGCCAACTCGACCAAATGCAGCCATTAGAGGATAAAATAAGACGAGGAGACTATCTAAATAAATAAATTTGCCCCGGTCCCGTCATGACGAGTAGCAGCAGCGTTTGCATAATAAAAGCTACTTCAACTTTGCCACTTTTCTCATTATAAATCAGTCTTTGAGTCAGTCCACACCCACCCATTATTTCCTGAAAAACAACATCTAAGAAACAAAGAAAATCATCTTTTATAGTTTTATTGTGGATGAGATTCTCAGACTGGAAGACCAATCAACATTAATTGTGACTGGTTGTTAACGGAGACATTGCCTATGTCTCCGTACTTAATTGTGATCGATTGTGACTGGTTGTGACCAATTCTATGTTAATTGTGACCTGTTGTGACAAATTCTGGGTTGAGGGTGTGATTTCTCATTTTTTATATTTGGAAATTTTTTGGAATGTAAGGTGAGGTGGGTCCGAGTGGGTGTGAATTTCAAATTTGAATTTTTGAAAAAAAAAATTGTGTGGGTGTAGGTGTGGGTGGGGTGGGGTAACGCGGGTGGGGTGGGGTGGGTCCGGGTGGGTGTGAATTTCAGATTTGAATTTTCTAAAAAAAAAAAATTGTGGGTGGGGTGGGGTGACGTGGGGTGGGGGTGGCGTGGCTGTGTGGGGGTGGGGTATGGATAATTAATTATATATTTAATTGGAATTAACACCTGAATTTTGAAATAATTTGAAAAGTTTGTTAGTTTTGAAATGTAATTTTAATATATAGGATTTATGTATTGTTCCCTATAGTATATTTGGTTGTAATTTTAGGCTTCCTTATTGGGTTGGAACTTAACATATAATAAAAAAAAATTCGAGCCCAAAAGTTCAGTGTGGGCTTGTGCCCACACTGGACCATATATACTGGGCTCCGCCCCTGTGCATTGATCCCATATATGTATGCACCAATTGAAGTGGCCTTCTTGCTCTTCAAGCTACTCATTTTGGAAACGGTTGTCGGTGATGCTTCCAAAGTGCACACCTTTTACAAATTTCAAAATTTTCCTCAATTTCTGGGAGTACCAAGTTTTTCTACTATAATAATTTCAGCCCTCGAAAATTCAAGTTACCAAATATGTTGTGCCATAACAATGAGTCATTAGCCACCATTCCACAAGCTTTGTCAATCAAATGTTCAAGATTTAAGGGAAAACTTCCATTCTTTATTTTTAGATTTGCTAACACAAGTATTATCTTCAAAATGTAGGGAATAACCGTTCTCTAGAAGCTACCAAACACTTAGTAAATTTTGTTCCAAATCTGGAACATGCACAACATCTTTAATAAGTCTTGAAACCTTCTTTGTTTAAACTCCAATGGCTAATTTTCCTTTCACACCTACTAAATCTTCATTTCCCAATATCACTTTTCAATTTGAATTCTCCATATCAATAAAGATATTTTCGTTCAAGATCATATGATTGGTGGATCCCCTATTTGAAAAACCATTAAATTTCTTAATACTTGAACCAAATTGAACTTGAGAAGCAGGAATCATTTGTTGGTCCTCGTGCAGGGGCGGAGGGGGGGGGGCTGGGGTAGGCCATAGCCCAGCCCAATCCCCAGCCTAGAAGCAACATGGTGAAAGAAAAAAAAAATGAGCCCAGTCCAAAAAATTAATTTCCCCACCCATAAGCAAATTCATGGTGAAAAATTTAAAAAAAATAAAATTCCCCCAACCCGAATATTAATTTTAGTCCAATTAACTTCATTTCCAACACAAGTTCAAAGTTCAATAATTCAAATTTAGTTTCAAACTCTACAACAATTACATATATAATTTTATTAATATTCATGATACACAAATAACTCGTTAACAAATTAAATATTTCATTTCACACTTAAAAAGTTCACTTATAATCAAATAGATAACAAATAATTTTTATTGATTAAAGATAAATGATTTGTTTGAACAATTTAAAATGCCAAATGTTTAACTAAACTTAAAAGTAATTAAATTTTTTTCTAATATATTTTTTCATATATTACTTATTTATGCTTGTGAATTAAAAAAAATATTTATTTTGACTATGAAATGGATGTTATTATCAAAATAAGTAATATGCTATATATTTAATTTTATTAGTTAAAAA
This sequence comes from Fraxinus excelsior, assembly GCA_019097785.1. NCBI lineage: Eukaryota > Viridiplantae > Streptophyta > Magnoliopsida > Lamiales > Oleaceae > Fraxinus > Fraxinus excelsior. Next base: position 24,865,227 of record CM032623.1, read on the forward strand.
TATATTTGTTAGAACTTTGTTACGAGTGTTTAAAAATATATTAAGACCAATATTTTAAAACTGACTCGGTCATCGATCCAGAAAAGGTGAAGGGTCAAAAAATGAAAACAATACATTTTTTTAAACTTTCATATTAATTATTCAAAGTAAATCTATCTTTGTTAATTAGATTCATTATCCTACAATTAGTCTCGATACTTCAAAAATTAAAAATCAATATTTTAAAATATTTTACTTTGTTTTTTTTAGTGCAAGGAGGGCGATACTTTCGAAATTTTATTAATATGTCCTCACTTGTGGCGGAGGAATATCGTGGTTACAACTAAAATGAAGCAAATTAATAAATGGGAAAGTACTACTTCCCTTAGAACAAAAGTAAAGTAAAGTAAAGTAGTAAAAAAAAGAAGTATTACTTTCCTTATAGTAAAAGTAAAGTAAAGTAATAAAAATAAAGTACTACTTCCCTTACAAGAAGTGCAAACGTGAGCAAAAATAAAAGTAAAGGTGAGATACAAAAAATCAAGCTTTAATGCTAGGCAAGCCACGTCTGTCAATTTGAACGAGCACCATGATATGTCGTGGTAAGTCGGTTTGTCCATATTCTTGATATCTACGATGACGTCAACCCTTGGTAGCAAATGCATTTGCAACTTGGTTCTCTTCTCTGAAGATGTGGAAAATCGTATTTCTGTTAAAGGAAACGATATCTATAATTTGTCTGAGTATCCCTTGGGCAGGCCACGATCCAACACCCTTGGTGATGCAGTGAATGCCTACAATCGAGTTTGCCTCAACCCAAATATTTGACAAATCAAGATTTCTAACCAGTAGTATCCCATCATGAATAGCCATAAGTTCCGCATCTAATATCATACATTATCCATATGAAGCCGAGAAGGCTCTGATACATTTTCATGCGTAATCCCTAATGATGCCTCTCCCATTCGTAAACCCATCCTTGATACAACCATTGGTGTTGATCAAAGAACTATAAGAAAAAGTTTGCAAACTGCATGTCATTACGCCAATATAACGGTCGAAAAAGCCCACCAATATAGAGGAAGGATACCATATGGTAAACTCTCCAAATGATACGTCTTGAACTCATACGTATGTTCCTACGCTTTGCATTATTCCTCTCAGTCCAAAGAAACCATAAAATCAATAGAGGAATAATGATGCGAATGTGCCAGGCCTTGCAAACTGTTCAAAATACCTCCATCTCAGAAATCTCTGTCTGAAATTCTCTCCTACACTCAAGGTAATCTAAAATAAAGCCCCAAAATGTTGCCAAACGTGATCTGAAATACTGTTACCAGTAAAAATATGAGTGATGGTTTCAATCTCAAAACAACACTGACATCAAGAAGCCAACTGACTGCCTATCCTCATTTGGATAATGACATCAATCGATATTAAGTCTTTCCATAATCTCCAATAGAAGTACGAGATGGTAGGAGGTATGACATGGCTCTATAGTAGATGAAATGAATCCTTCATTGGCTTGCTAGAGCGGATCAATGCTAATTTAGTAGTAAATCTACCGTCTGGTGTGACCCTCCAGAAAATGTGATCCGAGACATCAAGGTATAGTGGAATCGCCGTAATATGCTCTGCTATTGCCGATGGAAGAGCTGTAATAATTGTCCAAAATCCTATCCAGTCTCCTCGAAAAAGTCATGCACCCTCTCAAATGTGCGCTTTCTGTGTGGGAAAATGGATGCCAATGTAGAATCACCCATTCAACAATCATTCCAAAAAAAGATATGCCCTATCCCAAGGCACCATGCAATGTGTGTCTTGGCGCATGGTCCAAATCTCTTCAGTCTTTTCCAAATATAAGAGGCTGAATAAGGAACTACTACAAGCAATAGATGTGTCCCTCTACAATATTTGCTAGTAAAAACTGCACCTACAGAGAACTCTAAGACCTGAACAGCCACCATAGCTTTAATGAAAATGTGTCCATCGTATCCTGTAATTGTCTAAAGCTCAGACCTCCCTCGTCAGCTGGAAGGCAAGTCGCCTTCCAACTCTGTCAATATAGACGACGCGCATGTTCCTTATAATCCCATAAGAATCGCGCAAATATACTCTCCAGCCATTTTAGAATGACTTTAGGGAGTCGCATAATCTGAAATAGATACAGTGGTACAGAGGAAATAACAAACCTTAGTAGAGTAATCCTACCACGAGGAGAAGGCGTGAAGCGTATCCAACAATCCTACTTGTGACCTTCATAATGAGATCATCATATAGAAAGTTCTTCTTAGCCCCTTTAAACAAAGGGACTCCCAGATATGTGAACGACTATCTTTGATGTGAATACAGTCTAAATCACTAACCTCCGTATCTGAATATCAGATGCCTGCCTATGCAATATAAGACCACTCTTGTCTCTATCCACCAATTGGCCAGAGACCCCCTCATAGTGCTCCAAACAATTGATGACTCTTCTCATAGACTTCTTTTATCCATTGGCAAATATAATTATATCATCAGTAAAAGTAAGACGAGAGACAAGAGTACTACCACCATGTCGATACTGTATACTAGGATATGTCTGAAACCTCTGAGTAAGTAATCGAGAAAAGTAGTTCGCCGCAATAATAAATAAGAATGGAGAGATAAGATCTCCCTATCTGAGTCCCCGCGATGAAGAAAAGAAGCCACATGGCCTCCCATTAAGAAGCACTGAGAATCGACACTCTAATATACAACGTCTGATCCGATCAATTCACAACTGGTCAAAACCAAATGCCTCTAATATAAAATAAATAAATCCTCAATTCATACGATCATATGCTTTAGCCATGTCAAGTTTCAGCATAACTTTCTTTCCACACATTTTATTATCTAACGTGTGTAGAAGCTCTTAGGTCAACAAAACATTGGCCCCAATAAGTCGACATAGGACAAAACCATTCTACGAGGAGAAATAATACAAGGTAAAAATGAACTTAATCTGTTGTTCAACAACTTTGTGATAAGCTTATTGAACACTATACACAGGCTGATAAGTCGGTAATCCGTCTATCTACAAGCATTTTCCCTCTATGGAAGCAAAACAATAGACGTAGCAGTAAATCCTCTCGGCAAATGACCACCCTCAAAGAAACCAATAACTGCACCGTATACATCATCCTATATAATATCCCAACAATATTGGTAGAACAATGATGAAAATCCATCAACGCCCGTAGCACTATCAGCATCAATACTAAAAATAGCCTCCCGTACCTCATCAATTAAAGGAAGACGGTTCAGCGCCATATCGTCTACCTCCGTCATATCCTAGGTATAATATCAGGACGAATATACTCCATAGCTGTGAAGGAGTGGATAATAAATCTTGGAAAAAAAAGATTACCGAGCTCTGAATATCTGCTGGAGTAGTAAGAACTTCCACTACTTGAGTCGTGATGGTCTTGATATGAGATCCGATCCATCGTCCCTATACCAGCAAATGAAAATATCTGGTGTTTCGATCTCTCTCACAAACCTAACGAGAGCCGACCTTTTTCTTCCAAATACCCTCCTCAATAGCTAAGGTCTGGTTCAAATTAGCCTGTGCACGATGAAGTAAGTCATGGTGCTCCGGAGTAAGATCAACCTCAAAATCAATCTCTACCTAGTCAACCCTTTCCTCAGCATCTCTAACTCTCCGAAACACATCACCAAATACATGTCGATTCCACCACCTTACTGGCACAAATCCATTCTCATATGTCCTAACAACCAGACCCATCAGATCATCAGAAGAAGATCTATGAAAATGACCCATGCAAATCAAGGTTAGTAGCAAAATGTTATAAACAAAAACAATGAATTGATTTTGATAAAAAAATTTCACATATAGCCATATTAAAGACCATACATAATTTGCTTGCAATAGTTACATAACATAACTATGAGTTATAGTACATGAATGTCAATACTGCATTCTTTAACATGAAATTGTTAGAAGAAGTGTACATGACACAACACGAATGTTTTGAATCCAAATATGTTTACAAGGTTTGCAAGTTTGATTGATCCATATACGGATCAAAGTAAGCCTTAAGGAGTTGGAATCTTCGCTTCGATGAGACAATCAAAATGTTTGATTTGATCAAAAATAAAGATGAACTGAGTGTTTACAAGAAGACAAGTTAGAGCGTTGTCATATTCCTAATATTATATGTAGATGACATGTTATTAATAGGAAATGATATGCATATGCTTCAATCAGAAAAATTATGGTCACTAAAATATTTTTCATGAAAGATATGGGATAAGCAACTTGATCTTTAGAGATAGATTGTAACGATCCAAATTTTAAGAATTTAAATCGTTACTCTTCTTGTTTTTATTTTTTATTTTTTTCTGAAAGACAAATAATTACTTACAAGGTTATGAAAGGTTGGTATATATTCTTTATTTATGAAAATGAAAGGGGTAAAGATCATATCGTGAACCAACAGCAAAGTGATGGGAATGAAAGTCCAAAAAAAAAAAAGATTTCTGACACAACTCACAATTGATTTGATCCAATTAATTACATTGACTAGACCAACTTAACCCATTTCATATATGGAACTCGATAGACGGATGATACATACGTGTCATAAATTTCCAAATTCATGAGAATTCCAAATAAATGCAAAAAACAAAATCATGCGTATCACCATTATTGAATAAATAAGAAATTACCGGTTTTACCAATATAATCCAACATAAACCAAATTTACAACCAAATAATCGTATCTCATAATTTTAAATGAAAGAAACATAGAATAATAAGACTAAAGTTGATGATGGAATAAAACTTAGTCACGTTACACCAGATTCAATTTATTAATTCCAATAGATTTTGGCACAACGAAATCACCTCATCGCCCGCCAACTAACGATCCGATCTAATCTGTGAGGAGTAGGGAGAGGGATGAGTACATGAGAATACTCAGTAGGAACAAAAAAAATATGGTGGAATCTCGAATAAAACTTTTTGAACATACGTTAGAAAAATCATACCGTCATCATATCTTTAGAGATCCGGTAAGAGCTCATAACATATCATAACATAACATTTGTACCGGAATGACCATGACATCATAACTTGAACTTTCATAAGTATAAAACTCATCAGTATGAATAAAAAAATTTAAACAAGATAAATTAACTGCACCTCTTTTCCTACCTTGTTAGATTAAAAATTCTTGAACGATGAAAATCCAAAAATCACGTTTATTCTTCTGCCTCAATCTGTGTACTGTGCAAAATATACAATTCGTGTGTTTCTTCTATCAACTCAAGCATATAGGTACATAGGCAAGCATAGTGGGGAAACGTGTGGGGAAGTGGGTGCCATGTTGGAGTGGGTAAGGATCTCAAAATATAAATTTTGACTAAGTCTTCAACTAACCTTACCATGAAGTGGCTTCTTTTAGCGCGCGCGCGCTCTCTCTCTCTCTCTCTCTCTCTCTCTCTCTCTCTCTCTCTCTCTCTCTCTCTCTCTCTCTCTCCCCCCTCTATTTTAAAATAATATTTTCTTTCTTATTCATTCCCAAAACCAATGCCAATAAATAATATTAAAAACAAATCTAGAATTTCTTCATTAGCTACACGTGCACACACCTTATTATGCATTAAATAATTTCATCAAAATGCAATACAAAAACAAAGTCTTTCGACCTAGATAATTTGGGCTCGGTTAATCCAAATTAACTTTTTTCTCGAGCCTAAAATGTATAATTAATTACGATCTATCCAACGAGACCAATATTCATGTACTTATCATTACTCGGTCAAAATCTAAAATATGACCCAATTAAAAATTGAAATTCAATGTATACCATCTTAGTCCTTAGCTTTTCAAAACAATAGAAGATATCATACAAAAATTAAATTATATTTTATAAAAAATTTCGGGGCATTACATAGATCTAGAGAATTGCATGGTTTATCCCAACTTACATGGATAAAATCTTAAGATTTTATATGGAAAAACTGAATTGAGAGTAGTTCATAAAATTGTTGTTATCATGCCTCTGTATTGTGTTAACAATGAAGCTATCGTGCAAGCAAAATAATTAAGGTCTTATTAATTATTAAAACATGTGTAAATGCAGTATTATCTCATTAGAGAAATCATTCAAAGAAATGATGTAAAGAAAGAAAGAATTTCCACAAATGATAATATTGTAGATCCACTAACAAATAGTTGTTGCATCATAAACATAATCATCATGTTGACTCTTATGGTATAAAATATATAAGTGATTAGATCTAACACAAATAAAAGTTTGTAAGTGTTATATGCTCTAGGTCCGATCAATTTTGGACGTAAACACTTTTAATATGATTAATGCATTTTATTTATGACAATTTATTTAAATTATTATTCTAATAAATTATACTAAATAGAGTCGTAGATTCAAGTTCCTATAACTTGTCAATCACAAAGAGGTGTGACGGTGAGAAATAAAGTATACATAACTAAATCTTAAATTATCTATGGTCGTAAGTAATGATGATATACGAATAACGTTATTACGGATAGAATATTACATGTGACATTTCTCACTTATAAAGTGAATAATTGACCTCACAAGTTAAAATGTAGTGACATATAAATGGATGCGTGAATGTTTTGTTATAAGAATAAAGTATTGGAGACTGCTAAAAATATTCCACATGGATAACTATCTGAGTGTAAGTGATTAATCTCTAACGTTCAGCAGTATAATTGTTCCTTTAGGTTGAGGTCTTCATAGTACCTTATATGAAGATAATCATATTTTGGTAATGTTGTATGTTGTTATGCCAAAAGACGCTAATATAGCATCATTCGAGTATATCAAAAATCATATAAAGGTTGTGAATGATCAATATATGATTCATTATGTTAAATATTAAGAGATTATAATCTACATTTCATTCAATTAGGTTGATAATGAAATTTTTTTGCCAAGACGTACTAATAAATCGAAAAGAATTCTTGACTTATATTGACTTACAAGTGAGATGTAGGATATGATCGATGATTAATATTGACAAAATTTCATACCTTGTAATTGATCGTATTATATTGATGAAGAGATTATAGTTTTACGATAAATGAACGAGTTTGGTTTTGTTACACTTCCAATCACATGTATTACGTTGACACATTGCTAGATGTTATTCTAGGGCGACAAATGTGAATTAATTAATTTTGGCGAATTAACGATAAATTAAAAGGGTATTTTATTTTTTTGTTATTTTGATTATATTATAATAATAATTCACGTCATTAGACATCATGATTGAGAATTTAATGGACCACACACAATAAGAAAAATTAGAAGAATGATATTACTAATTAATCAATTGACATGTGTGGGACATTGGTACATTTAATTACTTAAATGAGTTGCTTATTGATGGACCTAAGTTAACTTGAACATTTTCAAGATGCTCTCTGTTTTTAAAGAGCATATTTTACAATTTAGGGAGCAGTTATAAATTTAGAGAGAAGAATTTAAATACTCCAATAAAATTCTTATATTTAAACTTAATTTTACTAATCCAAAAAAAAAAAAAAAAATTATCATTTTTGCCAATCTTTTATTTTCACCATCTTTCCTCTAAATTATTGCATTATTTTTCTTAATTAAAAAAGAAATATTTTGAATACATTAAATTATAGAGATAAGGAGGGCTAAATACTTTTCTAAATGAAAATGTTAATTTAAAGAGTTTTTGGAGAGTCACACTCATTCTCTAAATTAAAAAGTTAATTTAAAAAGTCTCTTCAAGTATATAATTTTAAAATAGAAAGCATTTTATGTTTTAAAAGTCTCTTGGAGATGGTCTTAATTATATTAATTAATGTAAGTATCAAGTTTAATTAATTAGATTAATTAAATATTGGACCAAATCAAATTTAATGAATGGGTCAAACCCACTTGAATTTTTATTAAGAAGCTTTTAGGATTTGAGAAATCATAACACATTCATTATCTTGCTAGCAAATAAAAAAAAATCATAATTTTCTAATTCTCGTTCTCATGTGTGAATTACCATTGGATGCTAAATAATTGGAGAGTTATGATGTGCAAATTGTGATAGTACGTGTTCAAAGATTGTCGAAGAATTTCGCAAAATTAATTAAATGTATAATTCTTATCACAATTTATATATAAACAAAAAGAAGATACACAATGGGAATTAAAATTGTTTAAATTTCACACACAAGTAAAATCTCAACATAATATTTATATTTCATATATGTGAGTCACAAAATTGACAACATTAGATACTATTTAAGAACAATTATACTAGTTGTACATTCAAAATGTACATTAAGGTTGACAATGTGTGATATGTAAAAATATGTGCCATTAATGGTTGAAAGTGTTGTTAGAATCAATGTATAAAAAACTATCGCCTCACAACGTCAAATTTGATGTACATATAGCAATATCGATTTAAGAATTATTTAAGTTGTAAAGGATCGTAGTAATGCTCGCATATTTATGCTTAATTAATTTCATTTTCTTCTGTTCCTTCTATAATTCAAGAGGCAAGATTTTAATGTCTTTCTCTAATTGAAGGACTCCTCGTTGATTGACACACACACTCTCTCTCTCCCCTCTTCGCCTCTTCGCGAACATAACATGGACGAGGATGAAACATGTTGTCTACTCCTGTCAACGTAGACCCTGCAGGGTAATAGTTCCTCCTATATTTGTCCAATATGGTCCAAATGCAATTTAAGGCTACATTTTTCCACACAACCGTCATTGAAACCTTGATGAAATGTTACATCAAAAACAACAAATTCAGCAAAGCACCCCTTTTAATTCTTCAAAGGAAGGAACTCAAAAAATTGGTATTGAGCACCGAAATCAGAACTTATGGCCGCAGCTGAAACCTCTGCATCATTGTCAAAAGCACCTTCATTTTCATGGCAGCTTCGAAGAGGAAACAATTGGAGGGTTTCGGATTCCCTACAATTGTCGGAACATTGTGCACTACAGGACTTGTGCTCGTGCACCACAGAATTACGCCACGGGATCTTGTGGTTTGAGATGTTAAAATCTTGAAACTTCATGCGATTGGGATCCATTGCTGTATGAGTAGAGTTTATTAGCTTAGTGTGAGAGGCTGAACAAGACAAATTCATCATTTGCAACCTGTTTTTCCTTTCTACGAGGTTTCTCCTTTGCTGTAATTCTGTCTTCTCGAACTGTAACCATCCATCTGCTTTACATTCTGCATTTGCTGCTTTTTCTGCCTGTTGTGCAGAAGCCGATTAATTTCTGATAATTAAATGCATGTTAATAAGTACGCTAGATAAGAAAACTCAAGAACAACCCCATCACATTGACTAATAGATCTTTTTCCCCCTCCAAAGTGATCAATATTCGATACTATTGATGAGGAGTGCATTTTTAAGTACATTTAATTGCCTTTTAGCTTAATGATAATAATATCATAATCAAAGATCTTTTCTTGTCCTCTCGTTTCTTTTACGAAGAAACCGATGAACCTAATGAGTCGAACTCATCCTTGAAACAGAGTGATCTAATTGAGTTATTGTTGCGGAAGCTCTCTCCAAATATCTCCAAAACGGTATTTTTCTCTACCGAACAACCAATCCAAATAGCTACAACCCACAATCATTATATTCGCCTCGATTTCTCATCAATCTCACCCACAAAGAACAAGATAATGATGATGATTTGTAGCCACAAGGCAAGAAGAAGAAGAAGAACGAAATAAGGCAAGAGAAGAAACCAAAAAAAATCGAAGGGAAATTACAGGTTTTTCTTCTCCAGCGGGAAGCCGGTTTCTCTCTCTATGGCCACGTTTTTCTCTCTTTTTTCTACACAAATCACACATTTAACAGCTACGGCAAAGATAACATATATATAAGCTAGGTTAGACTTTAGTTGGATCAATGAAGGGTTAAATGGACCATAATTTAAAGTCATCCAAAAGATAATATATATGATACTGCGAGCAACATTAATTCTTTAAGCTACTTTTAAAGGCCTACGTCGTTTTCGGGTCGAGCTTTTGGACTTGGTTGTTGGTAACAATTTAATTCATCGGTCAATGCCTATGAAATTCAATCTAACTTTTACATTATAGCTACATAAACCCAATAGTAACGTCATTCATAGTGAAGACTTTCGGTAGTCGTCCTACGTGGCATACATGTGACAATTGTTATTTGATGTATTAATATAATAACTTTTTATTGCCTCATGCATCAAATAATAAACTGTTACATATATGTCACGTAAGACGACTTATTATAGCATTCGATATGAATAGCACTATTAAATCTAATTGAGTTGAAGTCAAGATATCACTCTTCCAAAGAAATGCATAAGCGCAGCTTCCAACAAACCCTAGGTCCTCCCTAGCATTGTTTCATAACAATATATAGCAGCCTCGACAGAAAGGAAGATGCGCAGCTTTTGGACCCTTTACATTTCCCAACAATTCTTGCATGATCGTGTAATCATATGCTTATTATTAGATTACTGATGTATGATTGCTTTTTTTGGGAGGCTGTTTATTTGTATAAACTACCAAGAAAGAAAGATTAAAACAAACGTAAAAATTACCTCTATTTATTATATAATCTTCATATGACACTAGATAGCAAGATCCCCGCTTTAGGGTAAGGCAAATTTATTCTCTTTGTTTTTCATATGTTCAGCTGAACCTTCTCCTAATTTGTACTTTATTTATTTTGTTATTAATAAAACTCTTCATGCGAAATTAAAAAAAAAAAAAAAAGGTAAATAGACCTCTGCAATTGTACTAGAGATTGTAGGAGATGCCCAGTTTTTTGGCTGTTCAACTTCAAATAATGTCGTATTTGCTCCTGTAGACAAAAACAAAAATAGAATGCAACTTGACACCACAAGAAACAATCTGAATAGAAAAAAGTATCACAAGTCAAACATCAATATAACTTTGCGTGACTAATAATTCTATCTTACAAAATGGGATAAAAAAGGAGAATCATCTATACTATCAGACTCTTTCTCTTTCTGTCTCTCATTACTCATGCATGATTTTTTAACTTTCACAAAATTACAGAACTTCAAAAGAAATTTAATATCGTATTAAGATAATTAAAAGTTTTTTACCTGATTCTTTCCTTTCACCGTTATTATGTGGCTGTTCGTGGGATATGGATTCGTGCCTACGCCGGCGTTTTTGCCTTTCTCTAGCCTTATGATTCTGAAACCAGTAAAAGACATTCTTCCCTTCAATCTTGCCATACCGACGAAGCTGTGAAGTTATGAGCTGAATTTGTTCTGCTGAAGGAGTTCGGATTCCCCTTCGATACAGTTCTTCGAGGGTTTGAAGTTGTTCCGGTGTGGGATTCCAGCGCGAGCTCACCACGATCTGCTGTGTGTTAAACTCTCTCTTATTTTGCTCTGACATTGCTGCTGAAATAAATAGTCGAAACCCCATGAAAAGGATTAAGTAAAGCACCTCATCTAAGGCCTACATGTACAATTTGGCTCGACGACTTATTTAAAAGCTTAAATGGAGAGAGGTTTTTCAACAAACACACAGATGGTGGGAACAAACTTACCAAGATGGTGATGATTTAGAACAAGAAGATCAGTGTCATGATTAATGAGGTTTATAGCAGGAGCAGAGGCTGGTCTTGGAACGATGGGCCGAAGTGTTCGACCATTAAATGGACTTTGAATGCTATTGAACTCTCCCCTGTCATGGTATCCCATCATCCACATCTTGTAATGCCTTGAGAAAGACAAAATTCCTCTCTAATAGAGTTAATTAATTTCTTGATGAAAAATCAAAATGGTTTGAAGAGAAAGAGATAGAAGATACGAGGTTGACTGAAGCTGGGCTACATATTAAGGCATACGGGAGACAGTCCCAAATGTTGAGAGAGAGAGAGAGAGTAAAAGATGATAAAATCAGAAAATAAAGGAGGGAAATGGAAGAAGAAAGTAGAGAAGAGAGAGCGTGGAATTCCGGGAGTTCTGGGAATACGTGAAGGAAAAACGACGTGACGATGATGAGTGTTATCATAAGGCTCATCACCTCATTTATTGTAGTTGGTTTCCCCTGCACTGTCTCGTGCCTTTCACACTTATTCTCAATCCGAACTGCCCCTCTCCATCCTCAGTCTCAATAACCTTTTCTTTGTCTCTTCTCTATCTCGCACACATCCAAATGACGAATAAAGTATAATATACCATATGTTTGTCCCCCATTTTTCCCTAAATTCATTTTTTCAAAACTCAATTTCAACTGCATATTATCCTATAAAATATTATTACACGTAAATAGAAAAAATTTCTTTATTTTTTAACCACACATATCTAACAAAACACTATTCAAAAATGCATTTTTTACCCAAAAATGGAGCTCAAACAAAGGTATAGTGTATCTCTCGTGAGTAGTCCTAAGCGTGGGAATAAAAATTAGGAGCCGTTATTTTCATCTTTTATTTTATATATCTATTGTTGAGAAAATATATTTTTACATATTATTTTTGACTTAGTTAATATAAATTGATTTTTAAATGTCAAAGACAATTGTCAAAAATATGAAAACATGACACATGTCCAAAACTATTTCAACAAAATACTGTGGCTACAAATTTTAGGATTTTAACACACATAATAGGACACAATTTTTCTGTTATCATATTGCAACTAATACAAAATTATTCTCTTACCACCTTAGATATTAATTTATAAGTTAATTAAATCAATATTTCCTTAAATTTATTTATTACCATACTAATCTTTGCAATTAATTAAAATATTAGAACACATATACAATATGCACGGTGTAGTCAAAATTGCTTAAAACGTGTTATATGATATTCTAAATGCTTGCTTTCCGCTGTTTCAACTGAATAATTAAGATGAATTTTTAATTTTCTAGGCTAAGAATTTACACTTGATACCAAAGCGGGTTCACTTTTAAAGTGATCCACAAAAAAACTAGTAATGGACAGAGCACCATTTAGACGTCATGTCTTAGACGAGACGAACAACTCTTATTGAAAGATTATGATGTTGGTATATGTCCAATCCTAATATGAAAAAGCTTCACATTCTATCATGAATAGATATAAAACTCCCACTATAACTAAAAATAAAGAAAGAGAAAAAAAGGTTGAAGAGTGGGGCACTATATATTTTAACAATGGTAGTTGGAATTCGAAAACTTTAAATGAGATTTTTCATTTTGTGGATTCTAATCTCTTTCGCTTGATTTCTACATGTAGGGAAGCATGAGACATGTACAAGTAGCCTATGAAGGAACTTCCGTTGTGAGGTTTTCAAAACTTTAAATGCTCATCCTTGAATTTTGACAATTGACTATGAGAGAGGATGAACAATTCAAGGACTTATACGCCAAACTCGGTGATATTACCAATTCAGTGTACACCGTGGGAAAAAAGTAATTTGAAAGTAAAATTATAAAGAAAATTCTCAGATCACTACTTGATAAATTTCATTCCAAAGTGACACTGGAAACATAAATGTGAAAGAGTAGGTTGTATCCTTAATAACGTATGAGTTGCATCTCCATAAGAGGAGTTGCATTCAAAGCCAAGAAAGTTGAGGAGGATGAAAAAGATGAAGAAAGTAAGGGTGATGAGCACATGGCCATGCTCACCAAACAATTTACGAAATTCCTAAAGAGTTAAAAGGGAAAAAGTTCAAAATCTCAGCCACAACTGAAGAAAAATTTCTTTAACAACTCAAAACAAAAACCTATTTCATTTATGGAGAGAACTCAAAATCATATCCAATGCCATGAACGTGAAGGATTTGGACATGTAGTTGAATTTGCAAACACATCGAAGAAGTCCCAATTTAAAAAGGCAATAAACATAACATAGAGTGACGATTATGATATAGAATAGGGCCGTAAGCAAAAACCGCCAAACTGGAAAATCGAACCGAAACAGCATTTTAGAAATCGTCGGTTTGGTGCCACGTGGACCCGTCAACGAAATGGTTTTGAACCAAACCAAACCGGTCAAAAACGGTTTGGTTTAGGTTTGAGAATTTTAATTGCGATTTAAAACCAAACCGGACCGGCGAAAAAATATATAAAAATAAAAATAATAAAAATAATGATTTTTTTTTAAAAAACTCATCCAAATATGTAAAATTCAATAGTTTTGTCATTTGTTTGTATTTTTGTCAATTTATAATTTTCTATTACATATATATTATTATTACTAAATAATCCTAATTTATATTTAATAATTTCAAGACTAACATAGTCTATCAAAAATCATTTTCCTCTTTAGAATTCAAATTTCTACAATTGCTTCATTCTGCATTTTCAAATAGAGGTCAGATACTTGATTCCTTTAAGAATTTATTAGGTGCAAGGATGGTTGAGGTTTATATATGCGGAAAGAATTGGTTGCAAATTAAAAATGAACCTATAGTGCGGTGCCAATATTTAGATGAAGTGGAAACATTTGATGATTCAATGAAAGTTGTGGCATGTGGTTTATATTTTCTATTACCATATTTTTAAAGATTCTTTTATCTATCTAGTATCCAATACTATGATGATATAACGAATGCATTTGTTTGACAATGGAGACTGAATCATGTTGACAACAATTGGTGTTTGAGTATATGTGAGAAACTGAATTCGTAACAAAATACAACGGCAAGCTTGTGTAATTGTTATGTTTAGATATTATAAACAATTGATTTATTATTATGGTTGGTTATTCTTTCTGTTTAATCAGTAGTTTTGTTTTTAAGATATGATGATCACGAGGTCTTGTTGAACATCATTATATTTTTTGGGCTTTACATTTAGTTTAGTAGACTTGTATTATAATGTTATCGTAACGTCTTAACCTAAAATGACAAACAAAAAACTATATTTTAGTTTATTGTGATTTCACTTTGATTTAGTTGATATTTAAATTTGTAGTAGATATATTTAGTTTGTTTTAGATTTATTGCTAGTAAGATATAAATATATATTGAATTCAATGAATTAATGTCATAAAAGTAGACGGACAAAAAAATATACGGTGAAACCGGACCAAACCGTTAGGTTTAGGTTTAAGTTTTTTTCAAACCGTTCAAAATGGTTTGGTTTAGGTTTGAGTTTTCTCAAACCGGTTTAAACAGTTTGGTTTGAAAATTTGTCAAAAACCGGACCGCTTACACTCCTAATATAGAATCAAACTCAGGGGAGGAGGTGTTGACGACATAAAAATGTGGCCCAATTAAATGGCCCAAGAAGTAAAGCCCTAAATAGGAAATCCGAAGGATAGGTCTAAGGAAAACCATGTAAAAGGCCCAAGATAGAGCTGTGCAATAGAGGCCCATCATCGCTCAAGCCTATAAGACACCTAAACTCTGGGCAAGTACATCATTTTATTGATACCCAGGGCGACGGTATTATTATCGCCCAAAATTCGGAACGCCTAGAATTTGGATACATGGATATTTTCAAGTAACGGTTATCAAGGCAATTAAAGGATGTTCTCATCATGTCCCACGATCCAAGAAACCCCGATTATCAGCAGTTTAAAGGTGGAGGCGACATTAGTTAGAAATGAAATTTCTATAACAAGTTAGCCATGATGAAGAACGTGGATAGTTACAGGATGACCAGCAATTTCAGACGGTTCTACAACAATTGTTCGAGGAGTATAAAAACGAGGAAAAGGCATAGAAGAAAAGGACCCCCGAATCAAACACTTCGAACGGAAACTATGTAATTTTCATCATCTTTACTTTCATCGTATTTAACCTTCAATTATTCTGTGTGCTTGTGCCCCTTGGAGGCATTTCGTTTTCTCACCGATTGTAAATCGTCAATAAAACACCTATTTTGGGACTTTGTCTCAAGAGGTCCGTTCCTTACACAATCGTCTGAGTTTTTTCTTTAATTGTTAGCGATGCCCGATTTTCTGCACGAAACAGGAGGACAAAACAAATGATAACCAGGTAACCTCATTTACTGTTAACCTTCAGTATGATACTAATGTGATCCAACTATAGCCTACAAGTAAAAACTCATAGAAGGGAAAAAGGGTCAGACCAAGCAATGTATGTTTAGAATGCAGAAGCAATCTAAAAGCTGAACAAGAAAAGAATATAACTCTTTTTCGCAATGATGGAGTTTACTAAAGAAGAAAGAGCCATTGTTGCAACCGACAAAAAGGCTCTATCCAAAGTTCTAAAGAAAAAGAAAATCAAATCTTGGAACACTTGGTTGAACTGGACCACACCGAGGAGACCGTTGATCATCGAATCCACCCGTCTAAATGAAGTTTTCAACTATGTAAGAACCACAAACATTAGAGAAGGCTTAGATTATAAAAGAAAAGGAAAAGAGAAAGAATCCAACCAGTTGAAGTTTGTTAAAGCAGCTGGACATGATAAACCACTAGGTCAGATGCCTAAGCTACAACCAAGGTATGAGACAGAACCTTTGGCAATAAGACAATACCAATGGATGACTCTCCACCGTAGGTTCTAACTACCTCTAAAAGCTTGATTCACATCATGCCTTCAGGTAATCGGTTGAAACTTTACTCTCATAATCAGACATGTAAGTCACTGCACACATTTAGACTAGTTTCTATGATCAGCATGGATATGATTCAATTCACTGCTTATCACATAAAAAAAACATCACACAAAAAGAGTTATCTTGGTTTTTGCACACTAAAAAAATCTTAATGCTTGAATAAAGCAGGTTTGGAGTAAGAAGTGATCTTAGTTGTTAAGTTGTTAATATAACTTATAAATATATTGTGTCAAAATCTTGGTATTTTGACGGTAACTGTTCTAGACACATGATTGGTAATCCTTCTATGCTAATAAGTTTTAAAAGTCATATAGGTGGACTTGTCACTTTTGGGGATCTACCCAAATTAAAATTTGGGCATTGGTACGATTGTGATAAATGGATTACCTTTTTTAAATGATGCTGTAGCGACCGAGAACTTTTAAATAATATAAAATTAGTTTTCTCGAAAAACGTGTCGCTAAACTTTAACCTTATTTTTAAAGAGAAAGCACGTTCGTCTAACCGTTATAAAAACAAATTCAAATCTATTCGAATGAATCCAATCCCGAATAATAATTTTATTTATCAATTTCGATTTATTTTATTTAAATCCAATTTTTAATAGTTTCAAGCCCAATTATTTAAAGTCCAATTACATAAGTCCAAATTTAAATTATTTATTTTAGCCCAATCCATTGAAGTACACTACTTTAAGTCCAAAACCGGAATTAATTATTTTAGCCCAAATTTATTAGGTCCAATTAGAAAAACCCCTAAAGTCCAACTATTTGGCCCAATTACCCATCTAGGGTTTTGTGCCCTAATTGTCACTATTCATATACTCCACTAGCACTCCCACTCTCCTCACACTCACGCAACACTTTCCCTCCTTCAAGCTCTCTCATTTCAATGTGGGACACATTGATGCTAGAAAGTCCATTTCTAGCATCAACAGTGAATTCACAAGAAAAAAATGCACAATCCAGCCACTACACCATTCACCAACCTCCACTGCAAACACCGACATTGTACTCACTGAAGCCAAGCTCACCACCATCAACCCACAGCTCAAACCACTACAACCCAACATCAACACCAAAATCGAGAGCAACAGACCACCTCCACAGTCACTCCAACACCACCAAACTAGCTCCAACCCACAAACTCCAGCCACCATTCGAACTCATTCCATCACCAACAGCCACCTCAAACCACCAACAGGCAACTCCAAAATGAACCGAACTACACCCAAACTGCACCTCAACGCCCAGCAGCCGCTCCACCACCAAACCAACACCGCCAACACTCCAACCCGAGACCAACAGCCACCCGCCACCAACAACCCAAAAACTGTGACCTCCAACTCACGGCCAATAGCCCAAAACCGAACCCCAACTCACTGCCAACAACCTCCAACCACCACCGTCGACACCATAGCCCACAGTCACAAAACCGAACCCAAAAACAAGAAATGAAAACCCCAAATCGAGCCCAAAACCGAGACCTCAATCGCCCCAAAATCCATCACAAACCACAACAAAAACCAAGAACATCGAGGACCCAAACACCTACCTCATTTTCGCTAAGAAATCCTAATGAAAATCCCGAACCCGAACCTCCTTTGCCTCGGCCATTCTCGGACCAGCCGCCATTTCGCCCAAAAATAAAGCCCCCCCACACTCGCCGACATCATGCCGCCGGTGGAAGCCCAGAATAGGGGCTACGCCCCTTGTGTCTTCCCTTCCCCGTCGCTGTCGCCGCCTTCTCTCTCTCTGGTTCGAACGGGATTGGAAGAGGGAGAGAGTGGGTTGTGTTATTTTATTGAATTTGGATTTTAGAAATTTAACCCTTTAGCCCCTTAGTTTTAAAAGTTATTTATTTTAGTCCCATAATTTGGAAAGTTTCATTTTCAGTTCTTAAGTTTTATTTATTTAAATTTCAGTTTCATAAAACTTTCAATTGAGTTCCTAAATTTTTAAAAGTCACTGTTTTAGTCCTAAAATTCTTATTTTCAGTTTTAAATAATTTCAATTTAGTCCCCAAGTTTAGAAACTATTATTTCAGCCCTTTAGTTTTATTTTCAGCTTTCTTATATTTACAGTTTAGTCCCTAACTTTCAAAAGTTATTATCTTCAGCTTTTAGTTTTATTTTCAACTTTATTATAGTTACAGTTTAGTTCCTAACTTTCAAAAATTATTATTTTCAGCTTTTAGTTTTATTTTCAGCTTTATTATATTTACAGTTTAGTCCCTAACTTTTAAAAGTTACTATTTCAACCCTTAAACTTTTATTTTCAGATTTAATAAATTTTCAATTTAGCCCCTAAACTTTATTTTATCATTTTAAACCATTTATTACAATTTCGATAATTTTCAATTAAGTCCTTAAACTTTATTTTAACACTTTAAAACTTTAAAGTTTCGAAATACTAATTCAAACTTATTTTCTATTTTGGCTAGACGAAACGTACGCATGATTGAGAGCTTGAGATCACTTTCCGCTTCATTTTGCACTAACTCGAGAATTATTGAGGTAGACTCGCCACCATTAATTAGTTTAAATTATAATTGCATGCTTTATGTGAATTTACATGATTTATATGCTTTAATGCATGAGATGAGAATATGTCATATGAGATATATGATATTGTTATGCTTGTCATAACTTATATCCTTAATTGCATGAGAAAGACGAGAATCTCTTATGAGATAAGATGAGAATGTTATGCATAACTTATGTGTTTTATATGCACGAGAAAGAAAGATTACCCACACCCTATGATTTTAAAGAGCCCATGATTTTCAAGAAAATGAGCCGAAGAAGATGATGATATCACGTTGTATATTGCATAAGTGTGTATTCAATTATTCTGTAAATTAATTATCGGCGATGAGTCTACTGAGTATTTCTTCGAAATACTCACTATGTTATTTTAACAATATTTGTAGACTTCAGAGGTGATCATGATTGACGGGCAGTGGTGGCACAAAATTTGATTATCGCAATTATTAAATTTTGAAATTTATGTATTTGAACATTGTTAACGTATTGTCGTTTCCGCTATTCCAAAAACATGATATTTAAATTTTAAAACAATTATCCTATGAGTTTTCTTGCCGACGAAGTTTTCAATTTCAAATGTGATTTCAAAAATTAGGTTATTTTTGCAAATTTCGATTATTAAATTAGGGCAAAAGACGATGACGTGACAATCCGGGTTAACGGAACTCGGGACGCTACATATGCGCTTCTTGTTGTTAACTTAAAATTTAATCTGATTAGTGTAGGTCAACTATGTGATGATGAACTCATGGTAATGTTTACTAAAAGCACGTGTAAGGTACTGAAATATTATGGTAGTTGCATCATACGTAGTGTTAGGTCTAATGACAAATGTTATTTGCTTGAATTTGAAGTTTCATGTCATATTTCAAAAAGCTGACTTTATAGAACTGTGGCACAAACGATTGGGAGACCTAAACTAAGAAGATATTGTTAGACTTGGTAAACTCAATGTAGTAAGAGGAGTTCCTAAACTCAAAGAAAACTTGAAAGTGTGTTTGGGTCACGCCAAAAAAGTAAGTAAACTAGAACTCCAAACAAACAAGGTCAATTTTTTACTACCTCTCACTATCTTGAATTGCTGCATAAGAATATGATGGGACCAATTCAAACTGAAAGCCTTGGTGGTAAGAGGTATATCTATGTGGTTGTTGACGATTTCTCTAGGTATAGTTAGGTAGACTTCTTAAGGGATAAATCTAATGTTTTTGAAAGATTGACATTCTTATATTAAAAATTGACCATTGAAAAATACTTTTAGGGGACTAAAATTGTAAGAATTATGAGTGATCATAATATGAAATTTGAGAGTGTTAGCTTTTCTAATTTCTATGCGAAGTATGGTATTTTTCATGAATTTTCTACTCATAAAACCACTAAACAGAATGACATTGTTGAGAGGAAGAATAGGTTCCTATATGAAATGGTTAGTTAATGTTACATAGTAAGAAACTCTCTATTAAATTAACTGACTTGTTACTTGTTAATTAAAGTTTTAATTCCGCATTTACACCTAATCACCCCCCCCCCCTTCTAAGTGTAGTTGGGGCGAATATTGCGTTTTTCACAAGATTTATCTAAAAAAAATTCAATAATTTTTTTATTAAATTTTGATAATGTGCTGTCAAAATGTTAATAAAAATTGAGAATCTCATAAAATATATGGTTTAAATTAATTTTAAATTTGACATCAACTTTTTAGTAATTTTTTAAGATATTCCAAACAAGCACTCAATTTGTTTATTTATCACCTTCAAAGAAGTATTTTCCTCACAACTATAAATTTTTGAATTATCAAAACTAGAATCCCTCCATCTTGTTTTTCTCAATATAATTATTCAAATTAATTAAATGTTAAAATATTTTAAAGAATTCTACAAAATTTGCCCTTTTTCTATTCATGTGTACAGTCACCGTCCATTGTGCCAGCACGTGGACGATTAGCAAATCACCGACAACTCAGGTTTTGTACTAGTGTTTCATCCCTTGTTTATCTATCATTTTCAATTGTTTTTTTTTTTTTTTGTGATGTGATAGTGAATATGTGATAGAAAAAGAATTTAAAATTATTAATGTTATGGAAAATATTATTTTATCGAAAAATGTAGAGTTGAAAATGAACAGAAGAATAAGAATGAGAATGTGGCTCAAACAGGACTCAATTGCACATTCTCATAATAAAATATTTTGTACATAAATTCAAAATTTTCATATTTTTAACCGCTCACAATAATATTAGTTGTACATAATGAAGTTACATGATAAGTTGATGAGGTATCAAAATGAGAGGATTTATTATTATTGAAAAAATTCTGACTCAATCATAAATCTTACTAAATGACCATAATTTTTTGTATTTAATTGAACATGTTATTTAATGGTACTATTACTATCGTCTTAATTGATGTTAAAGAGAAGTACTCAAAAAATTCTGACTTTCTAAATTTTGTAAATACTCCATATAACGTATAAACATTGAGCTCCTCATAAATGTTCCAACAAATCTATTCTGTCGTCAAAGTCTGTGTGTATATAGTCAAATGCATCCCTTCCTGCCGTAGGAAAAAAGCCAGGATCCCTCACTCAAAGTTTATGTTTATGGGATCGTATCAACTTCCTGATTTGTTGTGTAATTATCGAATCATGTGTTGCTTATATCTTCCTGGATGCGAATGGATTGCTACTCATTTTCTGAACTAAATTCCAAACATGGGTCCACATCTCACGTAAATTTTCAACCTTACCCAGATGACAAAATATCATTTTCTCGTTTTATATGGTTGTAATAATTTCTTAGAACAAATTTTTACAATTCAATTATTACGTGCACTATTATTAAAAGAACGTGAAATGCCTTTCTTCTTCCTCAAATCCCGTATAAAATGTTTTATAATTGTGGCACTGAGAATCATAATCCATTTCTGAAAGTATGCCTTACCTGTCAAGTTTGAAAATATCAAGATCTTCTCCTGAAATTGCTACAATTCAATACTGTTTTCATCCTTTTGGGCAGAGAAAAATAACAAATCTCACCATTTTTGCCTCATCTAGCCCTTCTTCTTCTTCTTCTTCAACTAGTGATTATGTAAATTATTCTTCAGCCGTTGTAGCACAGAATTTGACTGAAAAGGCTTTGAAGAATGGGAAACAACTTCAAGAAACTCAATCAGTGGCTCAAAATGAAAAGATGATCACATCTTGGGGAGATGCTGAGGCTGGGGCCAGTCGAAGTCCAGCATGTCGTGTTTCAAATATGGTAGAGAAATCATGTGGTGGAAACAGAAAATGGCCTTTCTGGAGTAAACTGATGTTTGGATCCAAGAAATTCAGGAGTATAATCTTGCTTAACGCTGTCGCTTTTGTTTCCGGTATGTTACTAGATACGAAAATCAGAAACTTGTGTTACTAGATAGCTCGTCTAAGTTTGTTGGGCTCTAATACCATATTGAATGAATCTTGATTTCCATCTTAAAAGTTTAAATCTATGTGGAATTTTACCCTACAATACTTGTGTGTGATGAATTACTTGTGCATATTGGCGTTGTCTAGATCCTCCTAGACCTCTTGACCGATGCCTAGCGCCAAGACCCCCATCCATTCTGCGAAAGATTACAAATCAAACTGCTCTAGCACTGGGAGGAAAAAAAAAAAGGTGCAGTGGCTGAAAACTACTAAAACCAACCAAGTAGTTTTAAATATAGGGTGACTTGTAGTGTTCTCAGTCACACGTATTGGATAGTAATCTTAGTAGCTGTTGACCGAGAGTACTGGCGGAGGATTCTGTTTACAACACATAAAATAAATAATCTAGGTGCCACGAGGTTTTCAGAAATCTAATCTCTTTTTTATATACTGTAGCAAGTGATATTACAGTCATAAAAGAGGTTGAAGCTTTCACAGATCCAGCTTACTTCTGTGCTGTTCGATTTGCTGTGTCAGCCATCCCATTCTTACCGTTCATCTTTAAGGCAAGGAATGATGTTCAAATCCGCAATTCAGGATTCGAATTGGGGCTATGGGTCAGTTTAGGCTATATCTGTGAGGCACTTGGACTGCTTACTTCGGATGCAGGGCATGCTTCATTTATTTCTCTGTTTACAGTAAGGCTAAGTTATTACTAAAAGAATTCCTGGGTGAGCTTTTATTGATCAAAATTTTCTGTGCAAATATTCAATTGTAGAGTAAGTTTGTTGCTGAAATGGACAGGTTATTGTAATTCCACTGCTTCAAAGCATGTTAGGAGCAATAGTACCTGCTCGAACTTGGTTTGGAATCTTCATGTCAGTGGTTGGGATTGCAATGTTAGAATGTAGTGGATCTCCTCCAAACGTAAGATTTACCATTTTCTTTAGAATCTTTCGATGCTAATTATGCGATTAATCACTGTCCCTAATAGAATCATTTCACCACTTAGTGTGTATTTTATTTAGATTGGTGATCTTTTCAACTTTTTAAGTGCCATATCCTTTGGCATTCACACACTGCGAACGGAACATATATCAAGGACTACGAGAAAAGAGAACTTGTTTGGTCTTCTGGGATACGAGGTTTATTTTTCTTACATCCAAGATACATCTGCTTAAACTTGCTCGATCTGCAGTTTGAATATCCACTTCGTGTGCTCTTTGTTATAGATTGGTGTTGTTGCGGTTATGTCCATGATATGGTGGCTAATTGGTGATTGGATTCAAGATAGTGATGGCGCATCATGGACATGGGCCATGTTTTGGGATGGGATAGTTGCATTTCCATGGATACCAGCACTATATACCGGTGTGTTCTCAACAGGGTTGTGCTTGTGGGGAGAGGTATACATCTTTTAATCATCAATAGTTTGGAATGGGATAACAGACACGATTTTAAATTCTTTTTAGTCCTTAATCCTACTCCTTAATATGAAATGAATCACTAGTTCTGAGAATTTGAACAAGTGAACCTAGAATTTACATTATTCGTCATCTTGTGCAGATTTCTGCCATGCGTGATGTCTCAGCAACAGAAACGGCCGTGATCTATGGGTTGGAGCCACTCTGGGGTGCCAGTTTTGCATGGTTTCTCCTCGGTGAAAGGTGGGGTACTGCTGGATGGATGGGGGCTGCTCTCATCCTGGGTAAATTATATTGAGATATCCTGATTTTTTGCTACCTATCTATTTGCTGCAGTAATTTCAAACAAATATGATCCTGCATTCCTGATTCCATTTTCCTCTTTTTATCGCGTATCATTGATTCAGGAGGAAGTTTAACAGTGCAGATTTTTGGAGCTTCTGCTAGTAAATCAAGAGAGGCTAGCAAGAGAGAGAACAGCAATCCATTGATGGTATCAGATCACAAAAAGCTACCAAACTCGCTCTCAACTTCTCCAGTGATAGTCAGGTCCCAGGATAATGTGATCGATAGATTGAAGAAGTAACAAGCCTCTTTAACTTTGTACAATATATAGCTAAGTAACATTAAGCCTTTATAGTTTATACGTATACATATATCTTTTGCCCTTCATTGTCACATAAAAAAACCAATAGAAATTTTGGAAGTTCTATTACATAGTATATAACACTGTATAGATAGAAATTTTCCATTGTAATGCCCTGTTATGTATTTCAAAATAAAGGGTTGTTTCTTATGTAACTACAGTGGAAAAGTTCGATGTCGGTGGTTAAGAGAAACAAAGTTGGATCAGCAACTAGGGACTTTTGAGCTTTTAGTGGTCATACTCAACATCTTATATTTCTTTACTTATTCTACTCAAGAACATGAACTAATAAAATGTTTGATATGTTGAACTCTACAGTACCGTGTACAATAAGGGGTTGAGAATATCTCCCCTGCAAATTGTAAGTGCACGATTAGAACATACCACTGGGGTGGCCGTGGAAATTGATGGAAGAAATACTCTCTTCTTTATAAAAGACTTCATGGGATTTTAGTGGATACTCCTAAAGAACATTTACCTGAATGAGAGTGGAATATAGTCCATAGCTATATGCATAAAAACTGCACAAGAAAAGCTGGATGATATACAATGCTTATAGGCTAAATTGTGCTTATCGAACTTCTTGTGTCACAAATCTACTGTTCTATTAAAGACAAATTTAAATGATGTACCTGTGATCTTCTCTAACAATGGTGTGATGACAAAGGTTATGGATTCAAGTGCTAGAAATAGTTTTCCCATATGGTAGTAATGTTATAAATTTAACATAGAACAATAGAAACATAAGACAAACGTTATTATCCCCGAGTTCATTCAAAAGTACATAAAACTAATGTGATATATTGAACTGGCACGATTTTACTTTTTCTTGGCAATAAACAAACCCCACGTCTGCTCGCCGGAGGTACTGCGGACTAGCTTGGCCTTCCAACCACCAATGATATCATTATAGTCGTCCTGTGAACATAAACACCAAATATTGAGTGAGTTATAAGATAACTAGCAAGTGCATAATCGATGAAGAACAAAACTACGCACTTCAGAGAAGTCCTGGATGAATGCTTCCTTATTCTTCTCTGTGGTACATAATTCCTTCTCAAGAACTTTTATGAACTGGAAAACAAGGAACCTCTCGTTTAAGTAACGCACACCATATAAAGAGATGAAAATTAATTTGAAGAAATGTTTAGGTTGATAAGCACCTGCTCAGTACGATCCTCAGCAACAACATCATGAAAGCCAGCATCTCGTAGCATCTGTCAACATACGAAGCAGGAAAATCACGTTAGTGAAACAAAAATATTGTCCAATCAAGAACATGCATGTCCACTTATTTTATACTCAATTGCACCTGGCCATAAGTGTTGACATCATGCAGATCGTATGCTCTTTGCTTAATATACTGTGCAAATTCTGCCGATGGAGTTCCAGCACTCCTGCAATAGTCACTTATAAGGACTTTGCCTCCTGGCTTCAGCCACTTGTAGAACGATTTAAATAGTGAAGGTTTGTCCTGTAAAATACTGTCAGTTTGACACTTGCCAGATATACGAGAGGAGATAAAGATAAGATCGCATTTCCAACTACACATTTGTCAAAATAAAACTGTTTTGGAAGCATACAAGTAGTCAAACCATATGAGAAAATATGAACTATCTATTAAGAAAAAACAGTTCACAGGTTTCACCTAGAATTTTAGAAGTTAAAATCAACTAGCTGGTTTGTGAGAATTTTCAAGTTAATTGCAGAAAGAATTTGAAGTACCTGAATGTGAAGAATTGTGTCGCGACTATAGATCACATCAAATGTGCCTTCAGGATATTCTTTCTTGGTACAGTCTGCAACCTCAAATTCAACAGCACACTTGAGACCAATAGCACATTCAAGGGCAAAGGAAATCATGTTGACGGAGAGGTCAATGCCAACAACATGAACATCGTACTTGTCAGCCATGTAGAAATCACCTCCACCAATGCCACATCCCACATCTAGAACTTTCTGTCCAGGCTGAAGGTCCAGTTTATCGACAAACTCTCTTGTTGTATCTGCTCAAGAACAGAAGCTCAATCAACTAAAAAACGTATAAGGAAACTAAAAAGTAAATGTAATTGTTCTCTGATATCAAAGGACAATATCTATCAATTCAGGACTACTTGGCTGGAAAATGCTTCACAATCAATAATTTCGACAAGTGCACTAGTAGAATACACCCAAATGCAAAATATGTTTCTCTAAATCGTTTAAAAAAAAAAAAAAGGATTTACGACTGTTTATGGCATGTGTGAGAACTGACTGGAAAGAGCAACTGAATATTGACATTGCCAAAAATATAATCCTCAAACAAGCAGGTGCTCAAGATCTTAGCACATAATTGACATCAACCTTTATCTATGGAATAATGAATAACTGTAGGACCATTGTGGTATTTGGCATATTATGAGGCTTTACCATCAGAACATAATCCTCTACCGATATATACTGGCAACATAGTAGGTCATGATTCCACACAATCTCATAAAGAAAAGAAAGAAATGTGCATGCATCATTGTGGCATACCAATCCCTCCAGTGCTCACAAATCCATGTCCAAAGACACGCTCATAGCGTAGTATGCCACTACATTTATACTGGACGGTATCCAAAAACCTCTGGAATCCCCTGTCATCATCTGAGCTAACCTTTTGCCATATCCAGCAAATCTGCACCACAAAAGTAGCAATAATATAAGTTCCATTTTCCTTTATTTCAATGGCTTTATTATGATTGAGATTTAAGGTTAGTACCAAATTTACTAGTCAGGAAAAATGAACCTAAAGTATGACCAAAACACATTACCTGATTTTGATTCTTTTTGTTTTTCACATAAGCTCCAATGCACTTGCAACCAATTAGTGCAAGTTCAAATGAATTTCCAGTCCCACCATGCATATGGCATTCTTTGAAGACCTAAAAGTTCAACTCATTGGGGAAACATATCAAATTACATGAATAAAAAACCAAAACTAAACAGTACCTAGGTTTACTAAGAAGTTTAGACTTAGGTTCCTTTCAGTCCATAATTCTTAGTCAACATTTACAACACTTGTAGTTGGTATGACTAGACGAGGGTAATTACTGGTGAGATATTATTTATGCCATGACAGACATTAAAAGATAACAATCATGCTAGTTATTGTGGATATCTTCACCATGAGGTGTCATATTTCTGCATCTTCCTTATTCATATTAGTCAATAAATATTCATTTATTCACCATAAAAATTTTCTAAAACCTGAAAACAGAAGCATGATAATTGTCTCTGATTATGACGGGTGCATCTTATCAGAGTTTCTATTCCACCGTTTTTGTGGATTTCTATTGAAGGATATACTCGGGATGGGTAGAGGGTGGATGAATTCCAGCCTACACAAACCAAGATTTATTGAAGGAAATAGAGACTAATTGAGGTCCGCCAATGGTGCTCTACCATTTGGGCATGTAAGACGTCAACAATTTAGAGCAGCAGTTCATTAGATTGTTGCAGCTCCATATCATGTATGAAAAAGTTGTATGTATACAATTGAAACCTTTGTATAGAATCTTGGTTCTCTGTAATGAGTAGGGTTATTCTTTCTCTTGTGGTCTCCAGACTGATGGAAACACGATTCTCTAAAAAATATGTAGCCACCAACTTTTAACCATTTGACTATTCTTGCAGCAACATTCTCAACCTACAAAATAATGGAGCAATATAGTCATCCTGTGGCAATATGTAGCGAATCAAAAAAAAAAAAAATCAAACAAGGAGAAAATTTGTCGCACGTCATGGTACCACTTAAGCATGCAACTTGAAAAACCCTATTCTCAAAAATTAAAAAAAATTCACCTCTTTGTCTGAGAGATACATCAGCAGCCAGTTAGAAAATATCAAGTCCATCGACTCTTCTGAAAAATTCAAGTCTGGGGATGTCACATCAGCACACATGAACTTGACATTTTTATAATGTCCATTGATATGTTCATTCTGTGAATAAGAGAATTAAAGATTCAAACGTCATGCAACTACCAGAAAAATTTCGAAAGCAGAGTAATAGCAAATGAAATTTATCAGGGCAAGGCCACAGACCTTCTTTATTACACTGTCAATGAAGTCCAGAGCTACAAGTTGGCCGGCCCTCTGAGCTAATTCACCAGTGAAACGGCCAATACCAGCTCCCAGTTCTAGAACTGACTTGCCGTCATATGGTGGGAGCAGAGAAAGCACCTGCATAGCA
This sequence comes from Fraxinus excelsior, assembly GCA_019097785.1. Taxonomy (NCBI): domain Eukaryota; kingdom Viridiplantae; phylum Streptophyta; class Magnoliopsida; order Lamiales; family Oleaceae; genus Fraxinus; species Fraxinus excelsior. The sequence continues at coordinate 24,894,020 of CM032623.1, forward strand.
AAAAATCATGACAAGTCAACTGACTGACACTCAAAAATTTTCCATGTCTGTCTGTCAAAATAAAAAGAACCGAATTTTAAAAATAAAATAAAAAAAACTCCTTGAAATTTGAGAATATAGAGACTAATTAGTACAGCGAAAAGTATATATAAAATTGAACGAGAGTTTAAGACATAAATATGAGGATATGCAGAAATAATAATGCAGCGTAAACCACACCGATTCAGCAATAATAAAGTATTTTGCGAAATACAGCATTTTTGCTATGTTTCTCACATGCCAATCTGACGCGCTGTTGGTCAGCACAATGGTGTTCATCTAAAAACCATGATGTTAAGAATTTAATAGGAATATGCAAAAATTTGTTTTAAGTTAAGGTATTCATGTTCCCAGTTTGACAGGGGCATTTGAACCTGAAACGTATCACCTCCGGCTATTTTCAAACACAGATAAAGAAAATTTAAATAATATTATTTAAAATATAAATTTTTCCGAATAAAATCATACATTAAATAATAATTTAAATAGGATCAGGTTATATTAATAGATAACAAAGTACATATAATAGTGGCATATTGGAAAATTAAAAAATATCAATACTTTTAATAAGGAAAGTGACCTATAATTTGGGTCAAGCTAAAAGAGAAACCAAATCAATCTTTATGGGATTATCGTTGAAGCTCACGTCTCTATACACGATAGCTTGCTTATGCAGTCAAATATCAACAAAATGGTGCTATTAATGCCTCGAATCCAAGACACGAAAACAAGACATACTGTAAGCACTTGAAAGATGCAGATTGCAAAGAGTTTTCATAGCTAACTAACTAAATTAATTATTTATTTATTAGTAAATAAGGGAAAGACAACTTAGGTGGCTGGGATTTGAAACGTGGTTTTTATATACCTAAAGACACGTGTTTTTAGATCTCAGTAGAACAGGTAAAGTTAACGAAAAGAAAAAAGATCATGTAGCGTCTCTAAATTTACTTTCTTGAGGCACGGATTTTTTGGCCGATAATGGGTCCTTGTAATAGACCAATTTCTCAGTGGCAAGAAAGAACAACTAATTTCACACAACAAGCATGACATTGACAACAAACTTGTCTTTTTTCCCAATAAATAGGACTGGCTATGAGAAAAATCCAAAGCAACTAGATCTTTAATAGGATCCAATCTTGTCGAGCCTTCCATAAAACTCAAAAAGGAACCATGCTTACTTCGGCAAAGAAGAAACAGAGACAAGTGGATTTGATGTAAAAATTTACGACCCAATAAAAGCTTTAAACAAAAATCGTAACCCGGAAAAACTGAGTTTTTTGAAGTAATCAAATCAAAACCCAAGAAAAATTCAAATAAATTGGAAGCATTAATAGATTTAATGCGGAAAAACCAGAACTAACACAGAAAATAAGGCAAAATCAAAGCAGCATTTATTTAAAACGCTTATCAACTACATTCAGGAAACAACAAAATGAAGTTGAATTTCATTAGAGACGTACCTCAGGCCTTTCTTCTTTGTCCAGGTCGGATGCTTTGGAATCAAGCATCATAGCCTCCACAGTCAGATCAGCAGAATGCTCGATCCAGTAACTCTTCTGCACTTCACGCTCTTGTTCTACAAATTCAAAAGCCAAAAAAAATGAAATGTCATTTTTTTTTTTAATTCAATACAAACAAAAAGGTAATAAACAACAATAAATTAATGAAACCTGTAATGGCAGCCATGGCGAAATATGATTATTGCTAACTGGCTGATAAATTCTTATTGTTTTAATGTGTTGTCTTGGATCTGAGAAAAAAATTTCGGGTTCTCCGGTCAATTTAACAACCCTCAATGGCAATGCGGGATCTAGAAAAAGTCCTTGATCTTCGGTTAGTGAACCTCCCTCTTTGCTGCATTAGCTTATGGAAGTGAAATTGCTGAACCAGAAAATTGAGAATTTATAGGAGAGAAATGGCACTGAAAACTAGACAACACTGAGCAGGGAGAAAGAGAGGGGTTTCTTACTTTGTGGTGCTGTGTGTGAAGTAGAGAGGCGTACTATAGATGGGGAAATGGAGCAACGGGTGGCGCGGGAGTAGTTGGAGGATGAATCTGATGGCATCTATGGGCCTCCACCACGTGAAAGAGCCTAAGATTCTGATGATTCTAGGGGTCGTTTGATTGCAAGGTGAAAAATGAGTGGAAAGAAAATATTTTATTGGGAATTAAATTGCTTAGAATTTGTTTTGCTGGGAATTATAATTAATTATGTTTGATTGGTATAATTTTCTAACTGGAAAATGTTGAAAGTTTGGTGTCCGTTTGACTTCGTTTTTATAAAAAATTGTCCATTAAAGTGATAATTTTTCTACCAATACGTCTAGAATTTGTTCTAATTACCAAAAAGTAAAAAAAAATAAAAATTTAAACAATTATAAAAAATTACCATATTCGTTTGACTTTGTTTTACATAGAAATTGTCAACAAAAATGAAAATTCTTTTTACAATAGTTGATAGAATTGGTTGCCATTACTAAAAAAAATGTGGGAATATGTGGGAAAACAAAATCAAGCTTTTGTGCATCAAATGATTGTACCTAGAAAAAAGTGGAAAACATTTTGTCAGGAAAAGAAACGTTATCAAACACCCTTAATTGACAAAAGTTAGAAAACATTTTCATTTTCCACCTTTTTTCCTACCTATCAAACGGACCCAAAAGGGAAGAATTAAAGGATCATTAGGCTATCTACCCTGTTAAAATAAGTCTTTTAATTAATACCTTTTAAACTAATTAAACATTTTAATCAAGTAATAATTACGTCCTAATATAAACTAAACTCCAACCCCCCTAAGTAAAACCTCGAAACCCACTCCTCTCATTCCAGAAACCCTCTCGTTCCTAGAAGCTACTCATCTGGCGATTTTTCATCTCTGAGAAGACTCCATACGTAATCTCCATTTCCGACCACTTTTTGTCAATTTCGTCTCCGTTCATCTTCAATCTCCGACACTTACTTATTCACTTCACCGACACTGACGCTAATACCGGACTCCGATTCCTATTTATGCAATGGCCGAAGAAAGTGGGTTGAAAAGGAAAGTAAATATTGATGAAGAACCGAAGAAAAACAAAAAAATATCTTCAACATCTTGTAAACCCAAGGTAGCATTAACTTCTTCAATTTACGTTTTATTTTTAGTTCCTTTTTGGGAAATTGACTTTCTAGTTTTGATATAGAACTAACAAATTGGTATTTTAGTGTTGGAAATGTGTGAGAGTGGTATTGAGAAACTCTAATTTCTCTGTATTTTTATTGAATTTGTGTATGTCATTCTTGTGCTAGCTTCTAGATCCAAGCCAATTGAATGGAGATTTCATTGTCACGTAATCAGTTGTGGTGCTACCATTTCGGCATTTAGATTTACTGGGACAATGATGAAAGTCTAACTCTGCCATATATTTTTGTTTGGTGCTTGTGCTTGTGGAGGTGGTGGAGCAGGTTTAGGTGGAGGCTTTGGTGGTGGTGATGGTGATGGCCTCTAATTTCTTGCTTCTTGCATTAATGAAGTGTTTTTAAAGTGTTTGATAAGTGAATTAGGGATTATTTAATGAATAGAATAGCAATCATAATGGGTTCTACTTCGTTATTTGTTGAAAATGTATACATGAGAATGGGTTAACCTTAAATGTTACTATCCGTTTTTCATGAGTATTACCTCTTGTTTCTGCCTTACATTATTATTAATAAAAAGTTTTGTTTCTTCCTTGCATTATTAGCCTTAAATGGGTTAGCCCCAACATGCAAATTTGTGTATAACAATACAAGAATGGGATCACAATTATGTACCAATGTCACTTGATCATGCTTTGATGATATCACTTTATTGAATTGATTCCAATGAATCACAATCATGCAACAAATGTAACTTGATCATACTTTGATTATGTCACTTTTTTCTGTTACTTTATTGAACTCATTCTAATGTATTAATTGGCATTTTGTCACTTTTATTAGTGTTTGTCACTTTTTTTTGTGTATCTGTCACTTTTTTTAATGTTTGCCACTTTTTTAATCTTTGTCAATGTTTGTCATTTTTTTAATGTTTGTTAATTTTTTGAATTTTTCTCACTTTTTTTCTTTAATGTATGTCACTTTTTTCCTGTCACTTTCTTAAAATTTATATCACTTTTTTGAATGACAAACATCATTTTTAATAAAAGTTGTATATTATATTTTAATAAAAAGTAACATGTTAAAAAAAAGTGATACAATGTCACTTTTTTTAGTGACAAACACAATATCAATTTGATGGGGTCACTTTTTTTAATTTTGTCATTTTTTTTTAGTGTTTATCACTTTTTTCAATCACTTTCTTGATTTCTATCACTTTTTTAGTGACAAACATTAATTTTTAATAAAAGTGACATTGTATGTCATTTTTTAATAAAAAAGTGACACTTAACTTTAAAAGTGACAGTAGATCATTTTTTCATTATAACTTTTTTTACGTAATCAGCATGTGGATTGGCCTGAACGTGGTAATTATTTTAAGAACACAATTACTGGTTCTGCAAAAATGGATGGTGTTATTTTGGTATTTGTCACTTTTTTTAGTTTTGTCACTTTTTTGAGTTTGTGTCACTTTTATTATTGTGTCACTTTTTCATTTTACACAATATTTTTTACTTCCTATAAACTTTTCATATGATTTTTCAAAACATCTCTAATTTTAAGGGTATTTTTGTAAGTACCCCAGAATTAAAAAGGTAATTACACACGTTTAAATGTGTCAATCGAGTCGAGCAGTCGAGCCGTAAAAACATGTATCTACTTTGCTAGTATCAACTATTAGAGCATGGAAGATTATACGACAGGGTGGTGAAGGTTATTTGGTCCATATTTATAACATTGGTTTAAAATTTCTTTAGATAAAATTTCAGTAGTTCAAGAATTTCCTGATGTTTTCCCTGAAAAGTTGTCTGGACTACCTCCTGATCGAGAAATTGATTTTGCCATTGATCTAATTCCTGGCACACGTCCTATATCAAAAGCCCCATATCGCATGGCACCTGCAAAACTTAAAGAGTTGAAACTACAATTAACAAGAATTAATCAGGGATTCATTCGCCCAAGTTTTTCTCCTATGGGTGCTCCAGACTTGTTTGTTATGAAAAAAGATGGAACAATGAGAATGTGTATTGATTATCAAGAACTAAGTGACAATCAAGAACAAATACACTCTTCCTCGGATAGATTATCTGTTTGACCAACTTCAAGGTGCCACAATATTCTCCAAGATTGATCTTCATTCAGGAAATAATCAATTAAAGATTAAGGAAGAAAATATACCAAAAACTGCTTTCAGTACCAGATATGTACATTATGAATTTTTGGTCATACCATTTGGTTTAACAAATGCCCCTGCTGCTTTTATGGACTTAATGAATCGAGTGTTCAAAGAATATTTAGATAAATTTGTTATCGTTTTTTAATTGACGATATCCTTATTTACTCTAAGAGTGAAGTAGAACACGTTCAACATTTACGCTAGGCTCTATATATTTTACGAGCCAATAAGCTTTTTGCAAAATTCAGGAAATGTGAATTTTGTCTTAAGCAAGTGGTATTTCTTGGTCATGTGGTTTCTGCAAACGGGATTTTCATTGACTCGAGTAAGATCGAAGCTGTAACAAATTGGCCACAACTAACTACTGTCATAGAAATTCGAAGTTTCTTGGGACTTGCAGGATATTGTCGTCATTTTATCGAGGGATTTTCGAGGATTGCAGTTCCATTAAATCAATTAACTCGAAAATGAGTGTCTTTTAATTGGACGGAGGTATGTGAGAGAAGTTTTCAGGAACTTAAGAATAGGTTGACTACAGCATCGATACTAGCTATTCCGTCTACCTCCGAAAAATTTGTAGTGTATAGTGATGCCTCTAGAAATGGACTTGGATGCATTTTAATGCAAAATGGTAGGGTTATTGCTTATGCTTCAAGCTAATTGAAGAAGTATGAAAAGAATTACGCTACCCATGATTTAGAATTAGCATATGTGGTGTTTGCATTGAAAATTTGGAGGCATTACCTTTATGGAGAACGCTGTGAGATTTATATAGATCACAAGAGTTTGAAATACTTTTTCACTTAAAAAGAATTGAACATGCGACAAAGGCGATGTCTAGAGTTAGTCAAGGATTATGATGGTAATATCAATTATCATCCTGAAAAAGCTAATGTTATAGTCGATGCCCTTAGTCGAAAGACTTTGCTTGGAAATAAGTTACCAGTACAATTACAACGAGAGGTTCAATTGTCTAACCTAGGAATTTGTGGAAATATGAATCTCACAGCTCAACCTACATTACGGGAACGTATCAAGGAACAACAGTTGATTAATCAAACCTTAAAACGGATTCATCAGCAAATTTCGGACGACAAAAATTTAGTGTACCAGATAGCAAAAGACGGAGTAATTTTATTCCGTAATCGAATTGATGTACCTAATGAGTCAACTCTTCGAACTGATATATGCACGGAAGCACATAACATGTTATATTCTGTTCATCCAGGAGCTACAAAAATGTATCTGATATTAAACTCCATTTTTGGTGGTCGAGAATGAAACGTCATATCTCAGAATATGTGAGTAAGTGCTTGACATGTCAACAAGTTAAGACTGAGCATCAACGCCCATCGGGACTTCTCCAACCTTTGCAAATACCTGAATGGAAATGGGAAAAATTACGATGGATTTTGTGGTGGGATTACCGCGAATAGAAAAGAAGTACGATGCTATTTGGGTTATAGTGGATCGACTGACTGAGTCAGCACACTTTTTGCCTATTCGAACCACTTTTCCCTCAAAAAAATATGCCCAATTATATGTACAAGAAATTGTACGTCTACATGGTATACCAACATCAATAGTATCTGATCGGGATCCTTGATTCTTGTCGGCATTTTGGTAAGGGTTACACCCGGCTTTAGGTACTAGACTCTCCTTTAGTACAGCGTTCCACCCTCAGACAGACAGCCAATTGGAACGAACCATTCAAACATTAGAAGATGTGTTACGCGCTTGTACTTTAGATTTTCAAGGAAAATAGAACAAATATCTACCTTTGATAGAATTTTCATATAACAATAGTTACTAGTCTTCAATTGGAATGGCTCCTTTTGGGGGGTTTTATATGGCCGCAAGTGTAGATCACTTATACATTGGGATGAAATTGGAGTACGGAATATGGTTGATGCAGTAAAAAATATTCGTCAACGCCTTGCTACCGCTCAAGATCGTCAAAAGAAGTATGTCGATAGACGAAGGAGGCCAAAAGAATTTGCAGTCGGAGACAAAGTGTTTCTAAAAGTTGCACCAATGAAAAGGGTATTTAGATTTGGGAAAAGGGGAAAACTTAGTCCCAGATATATTGGTCCTTTTGAAATCTTGGAACGGATTAGTAAAGTAGCCTATAAGTTGAAGTTACCAACTTCAATGGATCGAATACACAATATACCCCATGTCTCTACTCTCCGAAAATATGTTCCAGATGCCTCACATATATTACCGGATAATCCAATGGATCTGGAAACTAATTTAACCTATGAAGAAAGACCAGTGGAAGTTTTACTTTGAGAGGTTAGACAATTACGAAACAAACGTATTCCACTTGTTGATGTTTTGTGGAGAAATCAAACTTTAGAAGAAGCAACATGGGAACGAGAAGAAGATATGAAGATTAAGTATCCTGAATTATTCGATAGGTTTTAAATTTCGAGGATGAAATTTCTTTAAGTGGGGGATAATCTAACGTCCCGAAATTTTCTAGCAAAGATTTTAATATTTTAGTAAGTAATTAGAAAAATAAATAAATTTTAGGGACTTAATTGAATTAATAGTATAATTGTTATAAGAATTACAATTAAAAGAAAGAAAAAGTAATTGCATATTTACCCAAGGATCAAAAGTGCAATTTTATAAGGAAATAAGATATTTGCATAATTACCCTAAGGGTTAAAGTGCAATTTAAGAAATTGCACATTAAACCCTTGTCATTCCCTATCAATTGGAGAGAGAACATTAAGCATTTGAGGCTTAAACATAAATTACTTTGATTTAGTTATATGATAAGATGAGAAGTAAAATGTTATAATGCGTAGTGTCAAGGGTGATGTATGTTTAGAATTTAATAAAGAATAATATGGATTGGATAAGAAATTGATTAATAGGTATGGGTACACACACACTTGTGTGTCAAATGAAATGAAAAATGGACCAAACATGAAATGGGAAATAATATGGTAGTGTATTGGCTAACTTAATTTTTATATGTATTAGTTTTATTTTAGAAATTATGGAATTTATTTTATAACAATAACGAGAATTTCATTATTATTATTATTATTATTATTATTATTATTATTATTATTATTAACAATAACGAAATAATCAAGGCCATGCCTTGATTCACATATATTATATTCTGATGTGGCATCCCGCGTCTCGGTAGGCATGGATGGATGCATTGGCAATGATTTGCGCACAAGTGAAGGCCATGATATTTTGAGCTGACACAGTACACTATAATAAGGATTCGGGTCCAAGTATGCTTGATTGACATAATTGCACCATCATATTTACTGAACTCTGTTATTCACGCTTTATATTTTGTACTGTAGATGGCTCCCCAAGAAACTTAATTCATCCGAACAACCAGACATGCCCAGATCACTGAGGACCTCACAACTATACATGTTATTTATACACTGACTCACTACACTCATTTTTACACAAATGGTGACGAGAAGGAGGAGAATGAAACTTATGAGGAATATAAAGATTTTGTGATGGTGGTGGTTAATATCTATGGCTTGATTACATGTTGTTATTTAAATACTATGATATCCTTGGAGTAGACAATATGGTGGTGTAATGTAAAATAGGGTGATGGTACAAAGTAAAAGAATGTAGTGAAAATAGAATGAGTTAGCTGACATTGCCACCACATGAGCTTGCTATAGGTTAGGTCTAAGGAAGACTTTTTTCTGAAAATTAGCACGCACTTCTTTTGACTAGAACTTTTAGGATTGTCAAATGGCTAACTGGTCACTAGTATTTTGTAAAGCGGGTTCCCTTTTGGTATAATATAAATATGGCGGTTCTTTTAAACTTTTGATATTTTTAATTTAATTTTCATGATATATTTTGATTTTATTGTGAAATGTCTACTTGAGTTAAGTACAAATTATTAAATCCTTGTATGATTTAAAAAATAATAATAAAATAGAATAAAAAGATAAGGGGAAAAATATTAATAATAAATATTAATTACATTAAGGGTAGAATGTCACAATCACGTTCATAACAACCCAGTTAACACTTCCAAGATCCAAAATCACAATTGCAATGTACGTCAAAGTGACTACTAATTCTAGATGTATATTTCACCCAAGCCTTTTCACAAACTCCTTGAGAGCACTAATTTACACCCAAAAATAAAAAATAAAAAAATTCACAATCGATAATCACAAATTCTTCCTAAATCAAACCATCCAAACCACAATACATGAAAAACCCAAAACTACTACTCCTAATTCCTCCAAATCACAACACCAATAACAATATATCAACCTTAGAAAAAATTTCCAAAGAAATATGTAGATACTTATCCCATTTTGTGAATGGTGTGGAGACTTGCAATTCATTATAAGTAATCTGCCTTTGAGTAAAAGGCTACAAACTTGTATAGTGTTCGAGTCGAATTATGGCGTTGAGGGGTCAGATTTTTGTAAAGATAACAAGAATGTTTAGGTTATGGCCTTGAGTTGGGCAAGATTGTGCTAGGTTTGGGTGTTTTTTTTATGGGCTCGAGTGTTTATGGGCTCGGGAAAAGTCTCTTGAATTTGACTTTTATCTTTCACTTCTTCACTCTCCAACCGCGAGAGATGATTCACCACTACATTCTCGCTTTCCTTTTTATCCTAGATCTCAACATCAAACTCTTGTAACAACAAGATCCACCGAATTAAGCAAGGCTTTCTTTGCAAAATAAATACATCTCGAGTTAAAAGAAATAAAATTAATATTTATTTATTCATCAATAAAAATAAATTGTCTTTCAAGAATAAAATAACATGAAAGAACGTTTATTCCCAACGATAACCCAAAAAAAATAATGGATTCCCTTTTTATTTAATTAAAAGCTTCTGCCATCATCGATCGAACTACTAGCTCCAAACTCACGATCTCAATTACCTGAGGGAGAAAACTTAAAGGGTGAGATTTAAGAAAAATCTCAATAAATGTGTGCAGTGAACAAGTAATTTGCATTTAAATTTAAGGAAAAACAATATTTCATATCATACATAGGAGACACAAGAATTACTCCAAACATAGGTAGTAGTAAAACCTTGTGCGTGGCGCTACTTAACTCCGGCTTCTTATTATAAACATATATGTGACATAAACGAATTTCCAAAATTTAAAGCACAAAATACAAGTTCACATAACCACATGCAACATCACGTACCTCGTAAATTTCGAATGAAAATGATAAAATGCGTGTGGAGTAGTTGATTAATTCAAAACCAGCCTATGAGTCTTATGTGTGTGTAGGACAAAAGAAAGAGATTTCTTGTGTGTGGGGAAGGTGAGAAACGTGTGTGTGGCCAAATTTGATATTGACATATTGAAAGAAAAGTAGAATCTTCCTATTTTGGCTCCACATGGCATTGACTACTTTCCAATTCTTCCCATGATTTTTACATATCTTCCATATATCCACACGTACAAATTTGGTAGCAGACAAAGATTTAAAGGAAAATGATCCTACCAAATTTAATCAAGTCCTTAACTATGAATAGTTCATAATTTGATCCCTAAACAATATAAACTAAGCAATTTGATCCTTAGATATTCAACTTCTCACCTTAAGGTCCTAATTTTCAATATTAACGACTATAACGAATTTTCAAGGTATTACATAGCTTGCGGCTTTGAACCTTCCTTAATGAAATACTATTGGACTTACTTGACTAATTGGTGAACGTGTGATGTCTTGAACCATTTAGCCTTTAGTGTAAGCCAAGACAACAATACTCACACATATGTCTTCCTATCACGTTCATAGTTCTCATGCCTTGGTTCATTTTGGCCTTGAACCCTCTTGGGTTTCATAAGTGTTTAAAGAATTTAAGCCTTAAATAATTCTCATTGAAGCGACCCTACTTTACACTTTTATAGGTGACCTCCTATAAAGAGTTTTCTTCTATACTTTACTTGACTTAATCAAGATATAGGAATCATAAAAGAGTATCTTAACCTCACACATTCTACAAAAAGCACTTTAATATCCTTGGAATGAGTTAGGAAATAATTTCTGGAGTGTTTAGCGAAATCCTTATAACTTAGTTGTCCCCTTAAATCAAGATCTTGAGATCTCTAGTCAATAAGGTAGGGTTACCATCACCAGGATTCTAACGTAGTAGGCTTTAATCTCATTTCTCTTGATAGACAACATAATTCATCTCTTGGTAAAGCTTTCGTAAGTGGATCCGCAATGTTCTCCTTTGATTTCACATAATCTATGGAGATGAAGCCATTTGAGATCAGTTTCTTAATAGTATTGTGTTTACGTCGTATGTGTCTCGACTTACCATTATACATGCTGCTTCTAGCCTTTCCAATAGCCAATTGATTATCACAATGTATACTAATCGCATGTACCATCTTAGGCCAACATGGAACACCTTCCAAAAAGTTACGAAGCCATTCTGCCTCTTCTCCATCTTTGTCCAAAGCAATGAACTATGATTCCATTGTTGATCGAGCTATACACGTTTGCTTTGTAGATTTCCATGATACAATAGCTCCACCAATGGTAAATACATAACCACTAGTAAACTTGAAATCCTTCATGTCGAACATCCAATTCGCATCACAATATCCTTCCAATACTGCATGATATCTTGTGAAGTGTAATCCATAGGTTAATGTATACTTCAAAAACCTAAGAACCCTTATCAAAGCCTTACAATGATCATGTCTTGGATTACTTGTGAACCTACTAAGTTTATTCACAGCATACGTAATATTTGGTTGAGTGCAGCTCGTAATATACATTAAACTGCTAATCACTTGTGAATACTTTAGTTGTGACACATATCCTCCCGTATTTTTGACCAAATGTACACTTATGTCAATAGGGGTTTTTGCTGGACTTTCCTCAACACATTAAACTTCTCAAGTATTTTCTCAATGTAGTGAGATTAGGAAAGTACAACTTCTTTCGATGTTTTAGAGATCTTAATCCCTAGTACCACACCAGCCACACACATGTCTTTTATGTCGAAATGCTTCGTTAGCATTTTATTGGTGTTTAGCAACATTTCATGACTGTTGCCCATTATCAACATGTCATCTACATAAAGACACACAATCACATAGGCAGTTGGTATATGTTTTACATATACACACGTGTCACATTCGTTCATTTTGAATCCGTTTAACAACATTGTTTTGTCAAACTTCTAGTGCCATTGTTTAGGAATTTGTTTTAATCCATACAAGGACTTGACGAATTTACAAACCTTATGTTTGTTATTAGGATAAACAAACTGTTCAGGTTGTTCCAAGTATATCTCCTCTTCTAACTCTCCATTCAAGAATGCCATTTTCACATAATCTCAAGGCTGTGTATTGTTGTCATCGCAATTAACAACATTATCGAAGTGATTCTAGTCACATGTGAGTAGGTATCAAAGAGTCAAATCCTTCTTTTTGCCTATATCTTTTGCCAACCAATCTAGCCTTATATTTATCAATAGATCCATCCGGTTTAAGTTTCTTCTTTAAAACCCATTTATACCCTAAATGCTTATTTTCGGGAGGTAGATCAACAAATTCCCAAGTATGGTTTTACATTATTGAATCTATCTCACTATTGATAACTTCTTTCCAATATGGTGCTTCCGGTGTAGACATGACTTCAACAAAAGTCTTTGGATCATTTTCTGCCATGTAGGTTAAAAAATCTGGGCCAAATGAAGTAGATATTCTTGCCCTTTTACTACGCCTTGGTTCTTCCTCATATGAAGTACCATTTGTAGTATTATAAGTTCTTTTATTTGAACTTGTAGTTTCTAATGTGAGCCCAACCAAGAATTGATCTTGAAAACCCACGAACAAGATGGAACCAACCCAAGAAAGCTAGAAATCATATCGCGCAAAGATCAACCTGACCCGTTGTTCGACCCGTATCAAGAACCGAGTTTACGCGTAAGAAATCCGACCTTTTGATTACCCGGAACAAGAACCGTGAAGTGGGAACACCATAGTAGGATTATGAAATCTTTTGATAAGTTCAAGTCAGAACTTTAAACCACCAACATGGAGGAATAAAACTCTCAAATTTAATTTAATTCTCTCAAATAATCAAAGTCCCATTTACAATCAATAATAATAGATCTCATTTATATGAAACTATGAAAAATCCTAATTTAGCTAGATAATCTCGTGATTAATTCAAATAGATCACAAAAGATGCTAAAAAGATGGTATTGAAGTCAAACTAGGAAACTACCAAAAAAGATAAAATTCTCGCCAAATTTTTATACCATTTTTCGCCAACTTATTCTCGGCATGTTTTTGTGTGACCTCAAGCCCAAAAGTACCAAGCGCCCATGTAGCCTTGTGCAGAATTTCAGGCGATTCCAAATTGTATTCATGGACAAAAATTTGACACCCAAGTCGAGAGTTATGCCCATTTTAATCAATGCTACTCGTTTTCTTTCCAAATATTTTCCAAACCTTAAATCCAATTCGTTTCGGCTCCCGAGCCCTTCACAAAACTTGAACATTGGTTTGTCAACTTAATCCATCTGAATTCCATTGGTTGAACCCTTGACTCGTGTGACCCAACTAAATGATTGTCTGTCCCGAATCATTTCATTTCATCTCTCTTCGAAAGGATTTAACCTTGAATCCGAACCTACATCAAACGAAGCAACATTAGCAACTGCGAATATGTTAAATATTACATACTTACCCAGCAAAAGTAAACTGTAGCCTTCATTCTCGATCAAAGCAATGGGATGAGATGGTCTATCTCCCCTAGTTTGGATCTCCTTTGAGTTCGTATCCGCCTCGTCTGTATCATTACCTATGTCTCACAAATTCCAACACTAACACCAATAGATGAAGACGTTAAATTGAACAAGATTAGTGACTTAGAATCATTTGCCAAATTGGAATGCGAAACGGGATTAGTAGACTTTAAATTCACTCCTAACACACTCCATAATTCCAACCTAAGACAGGTAAGACAATTGTGATTAAAATAAAAGCATTTGTGCACCCAGACAACAATAATGCATTCTAATTACCTAGCATATATGATTAACTCTCCATGACATGCTAGAATTTTATCATGTAGTAAATGCATATAATAAACAAACAAGAAATTTTCCATACATGCAAGCTCATAGTCTAATCTAAGTATAGGGATTTGATATGTTACCATGACGTGGTCACTTACATCCTCTTTGTTACTCACCAAATTTTCCATGTGATTTACAACACGTGGATAGTTAAGGTATGGCGTACCATGAATTATTCCTCCATGGAATGATTCCTTGACATCATGTAAAAGATAATTATCTAAATTTGGAAGGGAATTGTTAGTTCTCACTAAGGCCCTCTCACATTCGAATTTTCTTGCATATAAGCTCACTTTGTAATTTTCTCTTCTCTCCGATTTTTCCCTCTCTTTTCTCTCGTGTGGCTCTACTCTTTTTCCCTCACTCTCAGCTACCATACTTTCTTCTCTATTGCTCTCATTTTCCGCTCTTTATTTTTATTCTAACGCTCACTTTTCAATTTCAATTGGTTCTCATGGACCTGTTGTGGTGTCAAAGGCACAAGTGTGATAACTTTTCCATCATTTACCAAGTTGTAACGATTTGTAAATCCTTCATGCTTCACTCTCCTATCATACTGTCATGGCCAACCCAACAATAGATGTCCCACATGCATTGGAACCACATCACATAACACCTTATCATTATACCGCCCAATGCTGAAATTCACCAAAGCCCTCTTGGTAATCGAATCTCTCGACAATTATTCAGCCACTCCAATTTGTATGGTTGTGGATGCCTCATAAGAGGTAATCCCAACTCTTTCACAAAGGTCGCGCTAGCCACGTTTGTACAACTCCATCCATCTATAATCAAACTACAAACCTTATTTTTAATGTGACACCTAGTGTGAAACAAATTCTCCCGTTGCTACTCCTCATCATCCACCTTCATTTGTGTAGTAACAGCAAGCATCACTACCAATGACTCCGCAACTGGTTACTCCACACAAGTTTCACCCTTAATACCATCCAACTCAGGCATGTTGTCACTCTCACTTCCATCATCAAACTCAATCTCTCCATTTTTCCGAAGAATCATCACCCATCGGTTTAGACACAGTGAAGTTATATGCCTTGAACTCAAACGCTTGAAACATTTAATATCCCCCGACCAACTAGCTTGATTTTCAATGTTTTGGTTTATTTTTATTCACCTCCTCATTAACCTTAGGTACTTCAACCTTTCCCCTGGTCTCCAACCGATCATTCCTATCACCACTACTTCATTTGGGTTCCATAGTAAACCTACCTGCCCCTTTTCATCTGAGTTACCGCTCCACCTTCATAGCCACATGCACCAAGTTCTCCAACTCCACATAGTGTTGCAATTCTACTACTTTAGCAATATCCCTATTCAACCCATTCAAAAACCTAGCCATGGTACTCCCGATCCTCCTCTACATTTGCCCGAATCATCGCCACCTCCATCACCTTATAATAATCTTCCACACTCCTAGAACCCTGAGAAAGCATTTGTAACTTATGATGAAGATCCCAGCAATAATGTCCAGGTACAAACCGTTTTCTCATACAAGCCTTCAAATCTCCCCATGTCTCAATTGGACTATCCAAATTTCTCCTACGACTAGTCACCAATTGATCCCACCAAATAATAGCATAGTTAGTGAATTCTACTACAGCTAACTTCAACTTTTTCTCCTCCAAGTAATTATGGCAATCAAACACCAATTTCACCTTCTTTTTCCACTCTAAGTAAGCTTCAGGGTCACTCCGACCTTGGAAAGCTGGAATATTCAATTTGATGTTCCCCAAATCACTATCAACCCCTCGCTCAAACATACCTCCTCTATTCCTCATTCGTCTCATGTCAGCTTCCAAATAATATTCACTACTACCTACATTCATCGCCTCATCTTCCCCATCAAATTTAGCCATAAGATTCCGTCCTTGCCAATCTCATCTACCCCCCCACGAGGAACCCTTTGGGATGTCCCTTGCTGCTGACTCCCAATCAATGTTTCATGCCTAACTACATCACCATTAATACGTTCAACCGCCAAACCCGATTGGTCAAACCTATGTTGTATAGCTTGCATACTATCCATAAATTTCGCATAAAACCCCTTAGGCACCTCTTCCTCCTTGCCTTTACTCATATCTACTTTTTTTTTTTGCAAATAAGTAAATAAAAAAATTAAAGGAAAAAAAATAACAACAAAACAAATTAATTTACCTCATGTATTCGCGCTCGTGTATCACTCGAAATCTGGCTTTTACCCGATATTAAGCTCATCACTCTTGCCTTTTACCGCTCATTCTCCTTTCTCAATGACTCGAGAAATAATCGATCTCAATCAAATGGGACACAATCCCGTAACGAACACCACCATAAGCACGGTTCAGATAATCAATAGAATTCACGGACTAAGGTAATTGACTCAAGTTCACGAAAAAAAAATGACTCAATTTTTTTTTTTTGTTATGCCTCTAGACGTTCACGAGATATAGACTTTTTTTGTCTCTCTTTTTTTAAACAGTCACATCGTGAACAGTAATGACGTGAATAGTAATTTTTTCTTCAATAAACAACTAATTAATCTAGAGGCGATTAAACAACGAAAATAAGGACTAAAAAAAGAACAATAAATATGATTTTTTTTACTCAAACATAAAAATAAATAAATGATAGATGATCTGAATTCTAGAGCCAAGATCTAATATCAACTGATATGAACTCAACCAAAAATTGATTTTAGGAACCTACGAACAAGATGGAACCAACCCAAAAAAGCTATAAATTACGTTGTGTAAAGATCAACCCGACCCGTTGTACGACCCGTATCAAGAACTGAGATTACGCGTAAGAAATTCGACCCGTTGATTACTCGGAACAAGAACCGTGAAGTGAGAACGTCATAGTAGGATTGCGAAACATTTTGATAAGTTCAAGTTAGATTTTTAAACCACCAAGAACATTGAAGAATAAAACTCTCAAGTTTAATTTAATTCTCTCAAATAATCAAAGTCTCATTTACAATGAATAATAATAGATCATATTTATATGAAACTATGAAAACCTCTAATTTAGTTACATAATCTCGTGCTTAATTCAAATAAATCACAAAAGATGCTAAAAGATGGTAGAAAACCACCAAACAAGATAAAATTCTCGTCAAATTTTAATATTATTTTCCGTCAACTTGTTCTCATCATATTTCTATACGACCACAAGTCCAAAAGTACCATGCGCTCAAGTAGTCCTGTGTAGAATTTCATGAGGATTCCAAATTGTACTCTTGGGCGAAAATCCGACATCCGAGCTGAGAGTTATGCCCATTTTAATCCACGCTACTCGTTTTCTTTCCAAATATCTTCCAAACCGTGAATCAAACTCGTTTCGGCTCCCGATCCCTCACGAAACTTGAACCTTGGCTTGTCAACTTCACCCATCTGAACTCCATTACTTGAACCCTTGACTCGTGTGATACGACCAAGTGATTGTCTGTCCCGAATCATATTAGTTTCCTTTTCTTTATAAGGAAACACATTCTCAAAGAAAGTTGCATTCCTTGATTTAATTACGTTACCCTCATGTACATCTTGAATTTCAGACTTGTATACAAGAAAACGACATGCACTACTATTATTGACATATCCAATAAATATGTAATCAATTGTCTTGGGTCCAGTTTTCACTTGCTTAGGCTTAAGCACTTCAATCTTAGCTAAACATTCCCACACTTTCAAGTGTTGGTATGACGAAGGATGACCTTTCCATAATTCATATAGAGTCTCTTCCATGGTCCTGAGGGGTATCCGATTAAGAAAACTATTTGCCGTTAGAATAGCTTCATCCTACAAGTTCCGTGGTAAGCCCGAACTTAGCAACATTGCATTCATAATCTCTTTGAGAATTTGATTTTTACGTTCAGTAATACCATTCAATTGAGGAGAGTAAGGTGCCGTTGTTTGATGAATAATTCCATGTTCGAAACAGAATTCTTCAAATGGTGCCATGTATTCACCTCATCTATCACTATGAATATTCTTTATTTGTTTACTAAGTTGAGTTTCAACTTCCGCATTATAATGCTTAAAAGCAGTCAACGCCTTGTTTTTACTTCTTAAAAGAAATACATAACAATACTTTATACAATCATCAATGAAAGTAACAAAGTATTTCTTACCACCTTTAGTTTGAACATATTATCTCTATGTATTATCTCTAAAGATGTAGTGTTCCTTTGAGTCGAGTATAATGGTGTTTTAGTCAATTTTGCTTCAACACACACTTCGCATTTATGATTAAGATTGATCTTAAGCGTCGGAACTAAACTTTGATTCATAAGTTTGCATAAAGATTTATAATTCACATGTCATAATCGACTATGCCACAAACAAGACAACTCAAGCATATAAACAGAATTTAAACTTTTATTCATCGAGTTTTTGTCTTGGTACAATAGTAAGAACATTCAACTTGAACATTCCATCACACATGTATCCATTCCCTACATGCATGTCATTCTTAGACATTACAAATTTATCAGATACAAACACTAGCTTAAAGTCATTTTTACTAAGTAAAGATCCAGACACTAGATTCTTCCATATGTCTGGCACATGTAGGACGTTGTTGAGGACAAGCCATTTGCCGGATGTCATCTTCAAAGTGACTTTGCCTTGTCCTTCAACCTTGGAACTTGCAGAGTTCCCTATGTAAAGTTGTTTCCCGTTCAGTTCTTGATAGTTGGAGAACATGTCCTATCTGCACATACACAACGTGCGACGTCGGTGTCAATCCACCATTCCCTCAAGTTTCCAACCATGTTGCCCTTGAAGACAATCGCAGGTAGACTCATTTCTTGCATCCCTTCAAAAAATGTGTCTTTCTCAATCGTGTTAGCTTGAGCATTCTTCTTTGGCTCCTGACATTCACTTGAGCAATGTCTGGCCCTTCTACAATTATAGCAGTTCACATTGAACTTCTTGGCTTTCTTGGAGTTATCTCTACGAGTGCATCACCAGAATTTTTTCATTTCTTGTTGATAACCTTTGGTTCTGTTTCAACAAATTTGGCTCCAAGTTGGACAATAGACCT
The DNA here is from genome assembly GCA_019097785.1 of Fraxinus excelsior. Classification (NCBI taxonomy): domain Eukaryota; kingdom Viridiplantae; phylum Streptophyta; class Magnoliopsida; order Lamiales; family Oleaceae; genus Fraxinus; species Fraxinus excelsior. The sequence goes on from CM032623.1 coordinate 24,913,491, forward strand.
TCTCTCGATTTTCCTATTGTCCTCCTCAATCCTTAAACGGACAATCAATTCTTCCAAGTTCATCTCCTTGCATTTGTGCTTGAGATAGTATTTGAAATCTCTCCACATAGGAGGGAATTTCTCGACGATGGCAGCCACTTGGAATGATTAGCCCAATTCCATCTTTTCAGCATGGATATCATGCAATAGAATTTGAAGTTCTTGCACTTGGCTGACCACCGTTTTGAAATCCACCATTTTGTTGTCCAGAAATTTGAATGAACTTCTTTGTTCTGACGTCCTCGGTCTTATACTTCTTTTCCAATCCCATAGATCCGGCCGAGTCCTTCAAACTATACACTCCATAAAGTGTATTGTCCAATCCATTAAGGTTGTAGTTCTTGCACAGAAAATCAGAATGCTTCCATGCATCCAAGGTGATAATCGACTCACGATTATTCTCTCCTTCTTGTATGGCCAGTGGAGTCTCTTTTAGAAACTTTGACAAATTGTGTGTAGTAAAATACAACATCTTTTGTTGCTATCTCTTGAAATCTACGCCTCCAAACTTTTTCGGCTTCTCCTCATGTGGTATCGTAGTATTTTGTAGTGGTATTGCCATATGCGAAACCACATTGTTCGTACCATGTTGACTCAGGTAACCTTTACGGTACTTATTTATGTTACTTAAACAGAAGATTAACGTAGCAACAATAAAAGAACGAAGAATAGTACACGAAGACTATTCCAAAGATGACAAATACGAGTTTGAAAACAATAAATCACAGATGAAATATTGTCTTAAAATTGTTGGACCGGGGTGTATATGATTGCGAGAAAAGGTTGTTAACGTGATCAAACGAACAAAGTTTTAACCCGCAAAAGCGTAGTTAAAACACAATGTTTAAGAGGTTGAAAAATTGCAGTATAATAACTACAAATGAAAACCAAAAATAATAAGTAGAAGAAGTAGGAAATGATAATTTGAGGCAAGTGATGACACTTTCTCTTAAAGACAATATTGCCCCGCTACGATGCTCACGATTGTCGGCACTTGTCTCCCAAGATACAACAGATTCAATTCTTGTAGTAGCAGCACTTTAAACCACAAGACAACAGTGAACTTGACGAAATTCACTTTCTACAAGGAAAACGGTTTTGTAATGAATTGAGAGAGATTGTGCAAGATATTTTATGAATACACAATGCACATATGGTATATAATGCAAAAGGGAGTCCAATGAGTTCTATATATAGAGGATGAGGAGTTATGAATAAAGTGTCGCGTTCTAAACTTAGCCACTCTTGCCAAATGTCGTACTATTTATTGTCGCTAGCCTGTTGCCACCTCCTCGCTCGAGCAATAAAAACAGTGACTTCGTCTCTAGCTTGTTGCTAGCCTATCGCTCGAGTGACAGCCCAGCAATAAGCTAGCAACAACCTTAGTCAATTTTCCAAACAGCTTCCTCTATTTTCTTCTCAACTTTGGACCGCAATTTCTCATTCATCCGGAATTGGTTTTGAGATTCAAAATATACCACGACAATCTACTTGACTAGTAGAACAAGAGGTCTATTTACATTTGTAAGTTGACCATCGAATCAAGTCCGAATATTTGGACGAAATTGACACGAAAGTCATTTTTCTAAGTTTCTGGTTTTAACACTTTACCAAAATTTTCAATCTTCTAAACCAATTTCCAACATAATTTTGGTCATTCTGATTCATAGTTATGTCATTACGAATCATAGTTATATTCTCTTCGTGTTTGATTTATTAATTTGTAGTCCTAATTACCAATTTTTGTTTTCTTTAAAAAAAATTTAGGGATTGAATCACAAAATGATGATAATGTCTTTATTCCACAGGTTTTCTTCTGTCATATTTTCAAAGTTGTGCACGAATTTAAATCGCATGAGGCGTACATTTTTTAAATGCATGAAAAGCGGAATTTAGTGCACGATAGACAATAGAAAAATAACAAGGAAATGAATGAAACTTACTAGAAATTATTTGTATCTAAGGAAGGGAAAACAGATGACACATATAAGAGGAAAAGAAATCGTGAACGTACACGAGCCGAATGCAATGCTAAATTATCTGTGGTGAAATAACAAATTGGACAATATTTGGTTATGAACAAAATTGTGAAGGAGCATACTCGCGGTCTTACTACTCTTAGCAAAGTACATTTGTTAAGATCACACTTGATTGTGTCAGCCACCAAAAAGGCCCTTACACAACAATTTTCAAAAGCCAATATACCCACATGTCAACAATTGCGACTTATAGAGATAAATTAGGGTGGTCCTTCGTAGATTGGTTGTGTAGACAGAAATATTAGGAACCATGAAAGGAATATAAAAGCGGAACAAAGTGATCACGATGCAAAATATCTAATCAAGCATTTTACATTTGAGAAAGAGAACCTCAAAACATTTATTTTGATTTCGAGACTAAATTGTACAGGAAGTTGTTTCGATTTTTCTAGGCTGATTCGGAGTCGAAGTTCGACGATGTCGTGGTATTCGACACAACCTTCAACACCGATAGGTACTCAGTTGATTTTCGCCCCTTTCGCTAGAGCAAACTACCATGAATAGACCATTATTTTTGCCTGTGGATTATTGAGTGATAAAACTACCGAATCATTTGTTTGGTTATTTTCAAAGTTCCTTGAAGCAAAGTCGAACCAATCACCCCTGGTGCTTATTATCACGGATCAAGATGCTGCAATTTCAAAAGCTATAACAATGGTACTGCCCTCGACATTGCACAAGTTCTCTGAAAAGATCAATGCCATGTATAACGAGTAGTATCACAGATTGGTGAATATCATTAAACAATCTGAGATGCCCCGAAAAGTTCAATTAAGTAAAAGGGATGGGTAGGGAAATAGATGGAAAGGGATTGGATGATAAAATAAAAAAAAGGGTGGCTGAGGTAATAAAGTCAAAGATAGGGTGGGGAGGTTATATTATTATATTATCGCATTATAATTTTATCCAAACATGTTTCCTTCCTTGATGATCCACCGTTAGATAGCTAGATGATTTTCTGTGGCCATAACACCCTTGAACGTCCTTGTGTTTGTGGAGAAAATCCTGTACCCAACCAAGACAGACTAGAGAATGCGAGAATTCCTGCTACCTCTAGGTGGGAACGGAAAGCATTTCACATTACAAATATTCGCGCAGGGTTAGCAAACAAGAAGCGTTGAACCTGCACTCTAGTCGAAAAGAAAAAATCTGTTGCCGGGATAGAATTTAAGAGAAATTATAATAAGATACAAACATATTCTTAAAAGAAAGAAATTCTCCAAAAATATTAGCAATAAACTTCTGGTGACGAGGAGCGGTATACTTAAAAACATTTTTTAACCCCTTTCGTCCTTTATCAGCGGCAACAATTTGTTCACTCAACTTACGCTTGATAGATTCAACATTGTGCTTATTCGGCAGGGTTCATCATGTTCCTCTGATTTTTTGGCTTGTTTGCTAATCCAACCTGCTTCGTAACTTTATTAGCTTTCTAGATCACACAATTCTTCCTCGAAGATCAAGTTGTACCCTCTCTTCTAGCCAGCTCGTATTTAGTCCATGGGATGTGGTTGGTTCGATTTTTATTAATGGGGGCACAAGCGAAGTGAAAATTTCATATTTATGGCGTATACAATTCAATGCATATGGAAAATCCATTTAACAGATAATACAAAATATAAAGCCCTTTCTGTCAAAACAAACTTAAAAGTACAAGAGAAAAATTAAAAACAACATTTACTTAAATGAGCTTGACTTCTAACTTTAGCCAAACAAGCGCAATAAATATTAAATAGAACTCAAATCACCTTCATTCAGCTGAACTAATAAGCCAGATTCTTCCAAGGAGATTTAATCTTCCCACAACCAACAGAGGGGCAAAAACGTAATCCTCTATGCAAGGGTGAATAATCGTAATTATACAAGGAAATTTATGATAATATACGTCATTATTCGAACCGACAGAGCTGAAATAAATATATTTCAGGAAACTTCTACCAAAAATCAATTTTAGCTGACTTCTATAGTTACAACCTGTATGCAACATAAACATGACAAAATTGCTCTATGCTGATGACAAACAATGACTGCAGAGTCTGCAGAGATATCGCGACCAACAAAGCTGTCATGATGGATCCCCTGCTCTTCACATAAGACTAATGGATGTTGGAAATGTGTAAATGGATCTACCAGTTTACATGAGAAAACGTTTGGCCACTTATGTATTCCTACACCGCAGACATTCGAATCACCTATAGAAATAATTTCTTCAGCCTATCCAAAGACAGGGCTGCTCTCTTATTATTTGGCTCAAGAACAAGTGCATATCTGAAATCTGCAAGCCCAGAAGAGAAGTCCAGATATTATGAGCAATTGTCATACATAAATTAGCCTAAATAAATCAGACTAGAATCTAGATATTTTTCCATTAAAAAGTAAAGAACGGTAAATCAAATCGAATCAAAATTATTATTTCTCGTGGCTTGGAACTGCAATGTGACCCATTATCTTTCAGATTCTACAAGTTTCTAGTTGCTTGCAGATAGAGATGGCAAAAAAAAACCCGCCCCGACGGCGGGGCGGGGCGGGGATTGCCGCCCCGCCTAGTTAAAAAAAAAAAAAACAAATTGAACGTTGTGTTATTTAATTTTGGATATTGATGTAATTATTTTAAGTATTATTTGCTTTGGATTATAAAATTTTCAATTGTATTTAATTGGAAATTTTTGGTTAAAAAAAAAAAAAAAAAAAAAAAAAACTAAACGGGGCAAAAATCCGCCCCGCCCCCGTCCCCGTCCCGTCAAAGGCGGGGCGGGGCGGGGCAAACCCGCCCCGTTGCCATCACTACTTGCAGACCATATCGAGTAATCTATACTTTTCTAGGAATTCTTATACATGAATATATATGTATTTTAAATAGTAAAAAATGAGCGTGGATAAAAATGGACTCACCTTCTATTGCTTCTTTATAGTATCCCAACATTTCCCGTGCTGTTCCCCTTCTTAAATGGGCTTTTACATTCTGCAAAGACTGCCTCGTGTCAATTCAGTCAAACAAAAAATGAAAATTTGGTGGCAAGGAATAAGATTTTATAAGTTAGAGGGGTGTATCAACTCAAAACAACTGTATCACTAATTTAACTCAACGATCCTCTCTCTAAAAATTATGCATCATTATAAGTGCACAGACATGATCCTGTTTCAGACTGACACGGGTCACTTCTAATGACAGATGACATTGCATGAATTTTCAATTATCTTTCCATCTCATCTCGCCGCCTACTTCTTTAGGTATTGAAATCACAGAAAATGACACCACCTAATTATACAGGACATCAATACATTTCCACATTAAAGATAATATTAGATTATATAGCTCTTTAGAAAAAAAAAATTATCCCAAGGATAATTGTACTGCCACGTCCTTGCAGCATAAAAAATAATGGCATTTCAACAGCTAGAGAGAGGGAAAGAGAACCTTTTTATCAAGATCAATGGCTTTGCTACAATCTGCTTCAGCTTGGATGAAACTGGGTAAAGAAGGGGAAATTAAGGTTATAAATAAAATCTCCAAGCAGATAAACAAGACAAGAATCGAGGTTTAAAAAATGTGACTACCTTCCCAGTTCCAAATACGCTGCCGCTCTGTTACTATAATATGTTGCATTGCTACTATTGAGTTTGATAGCTTCTGTATAAAAGCCAATGGCCTGCTGCCAATGCTTATCTTTGAATGCTTGGTTACCCTAGAAGGAACCCAATAAGATAAAATAGAGCTCACTAGAGAAAGAATACAAACTAAATACAAATATAACAGTTCTACTTTAAAATCATCACTATGTCAAACCTACAAAATTTTAAGAAAATAAAAAAGTTGAAGAAAGAACTAGACAAAAAGTGACAAGCAAGGATTGAAGGATTATAGTCTCAGGAAAACTTAGCAGGGAACACTAAAAAAAAAAAAAAAGAGCTATGATCACAAATGATTAGGTAAGCATCCCTCAAAATATTATGCACACAACAAGAAAGAATTACAAAATTTAGAGCTCCTTACAGATAAGGATCTTCCCTCGAATATAGCAACTAGTAATCTGGATAGTCCAGAATTCTCACACATATTTAGCTATTTAAGTTAATAGTTATTCGTTATTTGAGATAAGTATGTGAGTCAACTCTATAAGGTTTAATTGTTTGTAAAGGTATATAAAGAAAGAATTGCAGCGACTACAGTCTTTTGAACATTTCGAAAGGCATCCCAATTAAACTTTGCAATTGATTGATGCGACAGTAGAACGCAATGTTTAATTAGTCTCTTAAGAATGTCATAGACAAAGTTGCTAGACAGGATTTTGTGACTGGAGGATAATAAAATAAAACTAGCTCATTCATAACTTACAATAATGGCAATACAACAGCGTTCAATTCATCTTTATATACCTTATCTTTAGCCAACTCTGCCGATGCTTCCCGGGTAACGGCATTATTTGATGTTTTTGATTTTGTGGCTACATCGAGTTGCTCCTGGAGAGTTGCATATACAGTGTGCAGTATATCCAGCAAAAATCTGTCACTTCCATGCCCGGCTAATAGGGATACAGAGATGGGACATTTGTCTTGGAATCCCAACGGTATTGCAACCTGCATGAGAAAAGAAATATTGAGACTTGAGAGTAAGGAAAAGTTGGGAATAAAAGTTCCTGTACGCAAGCCACAAGCCAACAATTTAACCTGACAGCAGCCCGACATGCTGGCTAAACTTGAAAGAGTAGATGTCTTGATCAGGTAGTCTTCTGATAGGATCTCCTTTGCACCCAGTTTTGGAGGAGGATCAGCAGAAGTAGGGATCACTAGAACCCCATCCTGTTTATAATATTTTTCCAAAGGCAGCAAGGTTAGTAAAAAGCTGACATCAAATGAGCATATGAAATATGGCGAACTTAGTCGCAGGATCTTAGAAATGATAACTGCTGCTGCTTTTTTTCTGGTAGGGTTGTCATCGCAGTTCATATTATTTGTATACCAGTAATATTGAGTAATAAGTGGCTCTAATTATGACTATGAGGTCGATTATTTTTATGATAGTTGTTGAATAAAGTATAAAGTCAAATTAAGAGAAAATGAAACTACGGACTCATAACAGCTCACAACACATTTTAAGAGCATAGAGCTAATTAGTTGCCACTTGCCAATAAAAAGCAACCACGGTCATTGCAGATATCAATATTGTCAACTTGATACTAGTGCTACCCACTTGACCTAGAAGTTAAAAAAGGCCAGATTTCTTAAAATGGAAGGTTTTTGAAGTAAATTATTATAATCAAAGTTCTAACAAATGAAACTTTTCTAATAAATCCAAAATTACTTCAAAAATGTAAATATAAGGAGGTGAGATCCTAAAATTTTAGAAGAATGAATTCATCGACCAAACTGAGTAGTTATGATGCACCAAAGATAAAAACAAGCAATTTATGCTCAAGAAACCAAGAGAAAGCCCATTGTCACAGGAAAAATAATAAATAGGAAATAAACTCACTGCATCTTCATTTCAGATTTAGTTGGGAAAGACATTAATCATTGCAGAGATAAATTACTAAATATATCAAGAGGAAGTTATGCAAGAAGTGGAGGGAAATTTAGATGCCAGCAATTTGTTGCCACAATTGGCAACAAGCAAAAGACAAGGAAAAAGCGAATAAAAACATAAATAATACTTGTAAATATATAATACAAGACCACGACCAGAAATATTGACCTTCCACACCATGCTTACTTGAGATATCATGAAACAATACCTTTAAAAGGGCATTCAGAGCTGAACGCAATTCACTCCTAACCGTATGAATTTTTTCTAATTCTGTATCGACCAACTCGAGCACTTCAGGTATTTGAGCTGTGATAGAAGGATCCAGAGAAGGCTTTACTGAGTTTATCCATTCACCATGATTTTGTTTGAATTCATGCCTGTGGTCAAATAGCATAATATCACTTTATTATAATCCTGGAAGGTAACGATGATTCCAGTTATTAGCCCTATACTGTTAAACATTTACTGATATACCAATTTAGAGAGGTCTCCTAGTTAATTTTGTTATTTCATGGGATCAACCAAGCTGCCCAAAGATGCATCGTAATTTCACATAATTCAGTCGTTGAGAAATGATACAAGACAGCCTTTGGCTTTGAAAAAGATAAGAGGTTATAAGATTTTTATGTAGAGGTGGTTGGATGGAGTAAAGTAAAAATGCTTTACTATTTTGACCTTACTCCGTCATTAAATATGATCTCGCGCTTACGTCTTTTCGAAAAGCTAGAACCTTTAACGGGGGAATAAGTATACTTTTAGTCGTGTTTCTTTGTTTGTGTCGTCTCTTATTCTGGACAAGGGCAATGGTGGGAGCACCTTCTGTGTAAATGTCAATGAAGAAAGCTAGCATAAAGAAGGTATAATTATATTGTATTAGTGAAATCTCCGAACTATACTTTCCAAATAGAAAAAGAGTCAGTTCTGAGATAAGAAATATAATTAAAAAAAAAAAAAACTGGAAATACAGAAAGTGACAAGAGAGGATAAGGCGTGAGATCAAGCTCAATTTTAAAGAGAGAGGAAAAGAATTTCGCTATAGACAGTGAAAAACATGAACAAAATTAACACTACAAGAAGCTGCAAATGGAGGACAATATGCAATGTACAAAATACAGCAATTTTTACCCAATTAAAACCTACACCGGTATCATTTTTGTCTGGACCTCACCAGAATGATTTCCACTCTCCACAAATCTCTAGCCATTTCCCCATTTCCAGAACCACAACCTTCCTCTCCATCTCCTCTTCTGCCGTCTCCCTCACCTCCTATTCTGTTGGGAGGGAGTTAGAAAATTTGAGATGTGGGAAGATGATGGTGGCACTTTGCTGATTCATCGTGGCTATGGTGGTGACCATCCAGATACAGGTGGGGGTAAGACGGGGTTGGGGAAGATTGAAGAAAGAGGGAGAGAGAGAGAGAGAGAGAGACTGAAGTCCATAATTTTAAAATGGTAAAATTGAGAAATTGTAAAAGCCCTTGCCCTTTACCTAAAACACCAATTGAAATGAAAGTCGCCAAATTTGTTGGAGTAAAGGGAGTATTTGAAAAATAAAGAATTTCCAAGTACAATAAATAGATTGGATCAAAATAATGGAAATCATTTACTTGGGACTACTCAGCAGACTCACCTCTTAAGCATCAGCATGACATTTGCTAATGAACTTATAGAAGAAGATTTTACTTCACCATTTGGTTTCCCAACATTAAATGCATTTAAGCTTGGAACCTTCAAGTTTAGATAGTCGCCAAGATTCTCATGCCTCAATACTTGCCCTGGAAAAGGTAATTCTCAGAAACAACCCAGAAAATTAACAATCTAAATCATAGAAGGAATTTAAACACAGTATTCTTGAGAACAAATGAAGCAAAAGAACATACTTCCATAGAGCTTCTCCATGGATTTGACTACCACCTGAGTGATAGGAACTTTTGATAACTGAAAACAGTCATCAGCTACCACAATGTTCCTTGGATTACGTTGGGCAGCATATGGAACTTGCAATAGCACGTGTCCAACACGGCGAAGTATATTCGGATCCTTTGCAAACCATCCTGCAATACGTGGGTCTTAGTAACAATAGGATAGACACAGTAAATTGAAAGCTGGTATGATTATGGACATAATCTTTCATCGAGATGTATAGGGTAACATAAATGAAAACTGAAAATAATAGTTGTTGAAAACTCAAGTAAACATTTGCAAATGAGATAAAAGAAAGGTAATGGGCAGCTACCAGCAGCTAAAGAAAGTGAAAATCAAAACCCAATGACCATTGCTTCTAGTTAAACTATGACCAGCATACCAGCAATGAGAAAACCAGTTTGTACAAGATTTGAGCCCCGTGGACCGAATAGTCACACTGATATCCATGCATAAATGAATCATTGAATGATTCTGTATAAATCAATGGCCAGCTACCAGCAGCTAAAAAAAAGTGAAAATCAAAACCAAATGGCCATAGCTTCTAGTTAAACTATGACCAGCAAACTGATACGGTACAAATTCCCATATACTAAGTCTCCAACTGCACTCAATTGTCCACCTAAATTTAGAACAGTATCCATGAAAATTCTATAACCTGTTGCGCACATCCACAAAATTCCCAGATTGTGAGTCTGGCTTTTCGAATTGAATTTTTCTTCGCCCCCTGAAAATAGACCCAGCTCGCACTTCAATTGGAGATCCACATCAATTAGCAGTTTGTAAGTGATGTAGCATCAATTGAATTCCAGTAGAGAAAGAGAAGAAGAATTCCAGCAACAAAGAAGAAGAAGGCAACAAGAAAGGGGGAAGAAACTGGAAAAGAAAACCATGGAAGAAGAAGAAGGGGTAAGGAAGCACGTGGGCAAAGCCAATCTTAATTCATTTCATTCATCAACTGCTTCTTCAAGTTACAGTACACATCCATATATATAGAAGAAAACGAGCAAACCTAAGGCATAAAAGGGCTTTGGGCCAGCCCATTAATACAACCCAATTAAAAAATAAAACATAAAATAAATAGCCCACAAGTCTCTGATGCTCGGACTCTTCAAAATGGACGTAGTACCCGTGGGCCATGTCGAACACGACACGACATGGATATGGGTATAGGATATGTGTCGGATCCTCCAAATTTCAACCGGACACTTCGCCGTTTCTGCTTCTTTTTTCATCCCCTTTTCTTCTTCGGCGACGGCATAAGATTTTCCCTTCTTTTTTCTTCTATCTTTTCTCTATGCCTTTTCTTTTTTTTTTTTTTTTTTTCCTTCTTTCCTCTCTGTATCGATGATTTAGGGTTCTCTTTGTATAAAATGAAAATGGGTTCCATATAGTGCAACTTAGTATTCCATTAAATTTAAATTGTAATCAAATCCCTCATTTTTTTATTTTATATAACATTTAGTAATTAACTTTCTATAATTGAAACTAAACTCCAAAATCTCATTTTATTCATTTTAACTTTTTAACCCCTTATTCAATACTGATTTCCTTTTTTGTGAATGATTGATTTTGGTCTATTTAAAATGACATCTTGGGTTAATAAAAAAAGTTGAAGTTTAAAAGACGTGCTCACGTATCCGTGTCCAAAATTTGGACTCTTTTTAACCATATCTCCGTATCCTATATTTTAGAAATTAATGGATCCAACACTTAAATACAACCCGTACCTGATCCCCGTACCCGAGTTCGAGCATCATAGCCACAAGTAGAAGTCCAAAATAGGTGATGTTCTCATGAACTCTACCGGGGTGGGAAGAAAATTTGACTCTGTCGAATGGAAGAATCACAAAAGACTGTGGTGGACGATCTTTTTGAAGAAACAAATATTTCAATTAACGCTATTACATTATATCTTGTTTATCGAATATATTTATTTTGTTAAACACTTAAAACTGCATTTCGTACTATAATTTGTATGTATTATTAAATAATTTTTAGATTGATTAAAAAATTAAAATAAGAAAATATTTTTTTTTTTTCACATAGGCTTCGTCTAGACTTGCTTAGCCCGAAACCTCCACGCCTCACCACGCATTACACTTTTTAGAACACTCTGTAAATTTGATGATTTTTTTATTCTAAATTTTTTTATTTTCTCATTTATTTATTTTATTGACAAATAATGTGCCATAAAAATATTTAACCGCCTACTATTTATAACAAATCGGATCAAGTTATCGAAATCGGATTAACTTATATCCATATTTATTCCATTTAGTTAACGGATTATCGGACCCGGATCTTTATTGAATTATCGAACTGAGACCCTAAATCCATCTCCCATTAATTTCATCGGATTCGGATCAAAATCCAATCCTAGCCACAACAGAATTTTGTTGGTGCATATTCTTCTCACTTCTTCTAGGCTCTTCTAGAATTGGAGGCCTATCATTCGAAAGGCCTTGATCTCTCCCCACTTTTTCTACACAATTCTTTGATGCCTCGTCCCCCATTCCCCCATCGCATTTATAGACATTTTATTATATTCCTATTACCCTTTTGCCCCTTTTTTTAAGTAGAATATTCTAGAATATTGGATGACTTGGCAGCCTACATATTGGTTGTATCCATGGTTTAAAAAGGTGGTAGTGAGGCGCATGTTGTATGACTCGAGACGGTATTTTCTAGGCTAAAAATATGAGGCTTACGCCTCTAAATCTAAGGCGCGCGCTTCATTTAAAATTTGATTTTTCAATTGTGTTGAAGATATGGAAAGAATAATCTCTATAAAATTTGATTTTTCAATTGTGTACGATTATTTTTCTTAATAGTTGATTGTATAATTATTATGCAATCTTTCCTTTTAGAGTTATTTATAGCCCTATAAATAGGGTCTTTTACTTTGTAATAGAAACAAGTTTATTATATACAATTTATAATATTCTTCACAAATTGTATGAAAAGAAATCAGAAAAGACCCTTCTTAAAAAAGAAAATGGCCCATTTAAAAAGTCATTTTGGGCCCAAACAAAACAATAAAATGAGGTCACATTGCAATTGGTGGATGAGGAAGGTGATTTTGTAGAAATTGAGAGTAGCGAAGAGGAAGATAATGGGAAAATTAGATTTGATGATGATTTCATTAACGATGCTAGTAATAGTGATGATAGTGTAGACTATTAGGCATTTTTTTTTTAGTTTAAGCTGTTTCTTTTTTCCATTGCAAATAGACTGATTTCTAACTTCTGTGATGTTTTTTTTTTTTTTTGCTAAGCATCTTTTTTTAGATGGGCTATGTCTAAATATGCTAATGGCTATATATCCTATTTACTATATGCTCCAACTTTGGTTTTTTTGTATTTTTGTATTATTTTATAATTCTTTTACTTAGATTTTTTGTTTTTTGTGAGGCTTACGCTTCGCTTCATAAAGAAAAACCGTCTCAGTACTTAGTTTCGCCTTTTTAAACCTTGGTTGTATCCTTGCAAACCGATTGGAAATCTATCACAAACCAGAAATGACAATCACTTTGTGCAAGATTTGAGCCCTCTGGACGGATCATGTTGATATCTACGCGTAAACAAATCATAGAATGATACTGTGGAAACGTATGGCCAGTACCAGCAGCTAAAGAAAGTGAAAATCAAAACCCAATGGCCACAGTTTCTAGTTAAACTATGACCAGCAAACAAGCAATGACAAATTCACTTTGTGCAAGATTGAGCCCTCTAGACTGAATAGCTACATTGATATCCATGCGTAAATGAATCATCAAATGATTCTGTGGAAACCCAACAGTACAACGGACATCAAGACTCTTCACAAGTACAACCACCACCAAAACACAAAAGAAAATTAAACCAAAATAAAATAATTCAGATGTTGTGCAACAGTCCACCATATAGCAAAATACAATATATTACTCCCATCTCCAAAATGAATCACAATTTCTTTTTTACCACTATCCTTTTTAAGAAAGGAAACTAGAGTATTCTTACCCTACCTTCATTACAAAAATCAATACTTATATTCCTCGACAATGAGAGAAAAGTGATATTGACTAATTTTATTTCAAGAATGCATAACAATTAACAGATTAGACTGGTTAGGATGTAGTAGATGGGCAGTTTACAGGAGTAATTATTGTGAAAGCTATACATGGTCTTTGATATTTTGGATTATGTGGAGCTCTTGCAAAATACAATTTAGACCAGTCGTCCTGACTCCTGTGTTACTTTCCTTCTTTTGCATTTCTAATGGCTGGCTAATTCCATGTTTAAGGATGACAATGCAATCAAGAAATTGGTCATGCTTCCTTAAACAGCAAAGGTTTCCCTCAAAGTTGGTGCCTTATCCCCGAAATCGCTGATAAGTAGGAGATAGAACATCAATTTTACTCTCTATATTTTCTCTCTGTTGAAATGTGAGAAGCACAATCAATAATACCATTCTAACTTAACTAGTTAACAGGATGCTGAAGGGAAAGAGTTAGCTTCTCGATTATGAAGATGATAAAAAAATGTACCAACACCTCAATTTTCAGAATTTATGCAACAGCCATTTTCTAAAATCTAGTTCAAAAATACTTACCTATGGTATCAAGACTTGTGGAAACAGGAATTACCCCTGAAAGTGAGACAATCCCATAAGATGGCCGAAAGCCCAGTATACCACAATATCCCGCAGGCACTCGCACACCACCAACAGTGTCAATACCTGACATAGACAACTAAGTAATCATGAATTGCTCTGAGATAGTAACAGCACATGAATAGTTATAAAGACCAAAGGATAGTCATTAAAAAGTTCATAACATACTTTAAGAGTGAGATTCTTTTAATCCTAAGAACCAAGTAAAGGATGCATCTTAAAGTCTTAACATTGACATAAAACAAAATAGTGCATAAAAATTGTAATAAGCACAGCTGCACAGTTAATAACTAGTGATCCAAAGTTTCTCAACAAGAGAAGGAATATAAAAAATTTTAAAAAATGAAAAATGGTGGAATTGTCAAACATAATAGCACGGTGGTGATGTTTATTTCCCCATGATTGTTGGTTCATAAATAAAAAGGATGCACTCACTGCACAAAGTTCCCACCACTACGGGGTCTGGAAACGACTAGGTGCATGTAGCCTTACCCATTGCATAATAAGCTGAAGATAAGTCTTGATCAGAACTCAAATGTTATTTTGACAATTTTTTATATATTACTATGCATTATATGAAGGTGGACAACATTTCTTGTAGTTTAGCTGATTGGAGCTCCTTTTTATGGTCACCAGTTCGAGTCCCCTCAGGGCCACTGATGTGAGAAACGGCTGTAAACTTCACGGCCCCATGGGATTAGTCGAGGTGCGTGCAAGCTGGCTTGGACATCCGCGGTTATCAAAAAAAAAAATTATATGAAGGTGGCAATGAAACATAGATATTAAAAAGAAAAAAAATAAAATGATTTTCAGCTTGGTAAAAATTGAGGACACAAAGTAGTGAAATCCAATAAGTTCTAAATGACAAAAATTACAACCCCGTCACCTTAAATAGGATGAAGCCATAATTCCACAGTTATCTTAAGTAATGGAGTAAGTTATCAAATCTCACTAATCAAAAAATAAATATCAGCTATTTTTAAGTCTAATAATAATCCCATGGACTCAAGGGCGTAACCAGGAATATTGTCCAGGGCAGACGAAATTTAATAAAGGCTCAACTCTCAGTTTTCAGGGAATGAGACGAACTTTAAATTTGGGCCCTTAAATATAATTTTCCTAAAATTTCCAAAATTGCTTGAAGCATCGCTTACCAAGATTTATTAGCTTGACAGAAATCGAATGTAGACCTTATATTACTTTGTATATGTTTGACCCTCATTTCTTAAAATTCATTTTTTTTTAAATCATTTTTAATCAAATTTTTTATAGAATTCATAACATTTTATTTTTTATTTTTTAGCTATGTTATATTAATTTTTTTTTTTTAAATCTAATTTTTATAATAATCAAACGTGGGCTTATTTTCAATCCCTACATTTCAAATCTCGAAACATTTAGCAAAAAATCAAGACCTTTCCTTTCAATTGTAGTTCCCAATATTTTGGCTTGATTGCTGCACGTCATCAACAAACATCATGGGCTAGTGGACTCACGAGGTCCACATAATCTTTCTAATAAATTCATACCAAGAAGCCCACATATATATACATGCTCAAACTCCATTTATTTCATTTTATGCTGCTCCCTTTTTTAAGCCAATGTACAGTCTTGACAACAAGACGCTGAAATCGAATCTCAAAAGGTCAGATATTTTCCTTTTTTCTTTTTTATTACAATTATAAGCTGTATTTTTCTTTGAATTTAAAAAAAAGATTGATTATTTGGATTAATTCTGCTAATTAGGGTTTTTGATTATTTCTTACTCTGGTAATCCATTTAATGGGAATAATTGAAGCAAGGAATTCCTGGTGGGTCATTAGTTTTACATATTTCTAGTCTGATTTGGTGCAGGGGATTGAAATTGAATAGAAACCAAAAATGGCGGATGAGAAGGACGCTTTTTATGTTGTGTGGAAAGGGGACAATGTTGGGGTGTATAAAAGCACAAGTGATCTTCAAGCAGTTCTTCGATCTTCTGTAATTTTCCTCCATCTTGCTTAGCCAATTTTTACTGAAAATTCTGGCAGCTTCTAATTTTATTTATTTATTATTTTTTTAAAAGAATTTAAGAATCGCAGGTATAGGGGCAGCCCAAAGTTGAGTGCAGGCATCCGCCTGCAATTGACTATATATGGCTCTACCCCCGCATGGACTAAAAAAGCACAAATTTCGCTGTTATGTTGAAAATTTTCCTAACCGAAACACCATACAAGTGCTTGTAAACTAGCAAGATGTTTGTAGTACTCCAGAACTTGTTATACTTCATATTGCAAGATTCAATAAGAAGTTTCTTGGTCATGTATTAGCTGCAGTAATTAACTAGAGAGCAAAGAGATGACTATAAAAGTACTAATATTCATTTGTCAAGCTAGTTTTTACTACAAAAATCAGATAAAGCAAGCAGTTACTTGTATGATTAATAACTTACACGTTACAATAAAAATGTAACAGGGTAGTGTTACTTAGAAGTATATCATTGAGTTTCCATTAAATATAAACAATTTATAAGGTTAAGAAGAAAAATCTATAGCAGACCAAGCTAAGCTGACAAAAAATGCCGCGTCACTGTAATATATCTATGCAATATGCACCCGTTTGAAACATTATACAACAATAAATAACAGATTTCACCTTCACTATCAAGTAAAAATGTTTTTGACATGGTTTCATTCAAACTAACATAAAAAAACTTCTCCTGGACATTTTTCATAAAGGATCAAACATACCAAAGAAAATTCAAGACTGCCATAAAATCCTTATACAACTTACAGCTGCAGTCATTTACAAGACAGCTTATATCACAAGGTAAAATTCCAATTCATGAAAATATTGAAGTCAACCAGTGTGCATCTAAATCCTCAACCAGGCCTCATATACATAAACACTAAAAGAACCAAAAAAGAATAGCCTTAACAGCATTTCCTAGATGCCAATATCAGATCCAGTGTTTATAAGCATGTTTAGGTCAGGATGAGGTGGCATGAAAAATGATAAATTGTCGTAATCAAAGAAATAGTAATGAAGCGCCATTAATAATTATTATTCCCCTCCATTTATTCCACATTGATGGGATTTGTAAAGCAAGTATAACGTGAAAAATCTCAGGATGAGAAAGCCTCTAATGTCCTCAGTCCTCACTGTAAAGCACAGATAAGTTTAAAGTGCTTTATATCTGAATTACAGCCAAAGACGAAAAGAATAGCTGACGCGTATAGATGCATAATGAAACATAAGGGCACAAGGGATGCTAATTAATGTTCATAGCATCTAAAACGTAATCCACCCAATAATTCCCATTGAACAACCTATCTTATACGTTAATGTTTGATAGTTAGGAATATATAGTGCAATATGTAAGTGACGAGGAAACAATAAGCAGAAAGCTAAAAAGCATTACCACCAATTAACAACTCATGTTTGAAATAATGTTGAAAGTTAATTTTAAGTGGAAGGCATATTTAGAGGTGCAAGGAAGTTTAAAAGGTTCCATGCAAAAAGGGTTAAAGAATTTGTCCACAAGGCATACACATAGAATGACATGGTTAGCCATTAACTTACTGGCTAAAGAAAGGAACTTAATTTGAAGAAACAAAAATAAAACAGAATATCAGAAAAGGACTTTCTCTGATGTTCATAGCTTAAATTGAACTATTTAAAATCAAAATACGCTGCGGGATTTTAATGTTTGATATTATGTCAACCTTTTATTCATTATTCCAATACCTTGTGATTCATCATTTTCTTATTGACTGCTCAAAATGTTTTCAGTGATCCCACTCTGATGTTCTATGATTCATGGCATTTCTAGCATTTCATTTGCTTTTGGGCATATTTCATTAATCTAAAACATAACATGAGAGGCACATGACAACATCTCCTTGGCGCTTTTTCCTTGCATTTCCAAACAAATAAAGATGTATTGGAATGTTAAATAACGCATTGTCCACTCAGAAGCTGATTTAAAAGACTTATTATCAATGAGTAGCAACTGTAAATACAACTAAACAAAGACTTATCCCGTGCTAGTAGTCAGTGTAGATCAGTTGATAAATGATGTAGCATAAAAGCAAGAAAGTAAAGTGGAAGCTCACCTAAAGAAAAATCAACAAGGTTAGTAGCTACAGCTACACAAGCACCACTAGAGGCTCCTCCTGGCACTCGTGCTGGTGAGGCAGGATTAGTGGGTGTACCGTAATGCTTATTTTCTCCACTAATACTAGATTCAGGGAAAAACCAGAAATAAAAAAAGATTAGCAAACTACTGAACACCAAACAGAATTAACTGATATGAGAAGACACAAAGGAAGCAAAATGAGATAGGTTAAAAGCTTAAAATCTAAGTAAAGAAATTCTTAGAAAGATTGAGGATAAGGTACAAACCCAAATGCCATGTCATCCACGACAGTTTTTCCGACACATGTGGCACCTCCATCAACAAGGGCAGCAACCACGGGAGACGTACGAGAAGCAGCCTCATGAGTCCTCAACCAGTCTGGATTGCCAAAGCTGGTCACATATCCTTCAATATCTAATCTGGAAATCAAGATTTGAAAATTTAAACGACTTCAACATGGGAAGTCTCATATGATAAAAATGACTGAAAAAGATGTTCGCTTAGATGATGACTATAAGAATAAGAAAAATGTCCCTGTAAGAAAGAGAGAGGAAAGAAGGCAGAGCAAAACCCTGAATAAGCATCCTATGCTAAATGACAAGCCATCAAGCAAAAATCAAGCATTATGACTGTACATTTAAGGAAGTAGGCATACTTACAAAAGAAAAACTCTAAAAGTAAATCTCCAGTTCAATATCATAATTATTTCTTCAAGAAAACATCTATTAGTCAAAACAATAATCACGGACGAAATTCTAGAATGGAATTGTTGTATGCCCAAACGGTTTTTCTGCCCCCGCATAATGAATTATTCCTGAGTAATGTAATCGGTGAAGATATTCATTCGGGCCATGAACCCATACATTCTGATGCCCTAATTCATTTCTGTAAATACCAAGTGTTGGAGGTCGATAACTAATTAATTTGCACAGCACAAGTTATTTCCTTTTCTATACTTTTAGAGCATCTTCAAGAGACTCTATTTTTAAATAGCACATATTTCAATTTAGAGAGCATCTATAAGTTTAGAGTAAAAGTTTTTAAATACTCCAATAACTTTTTTATCTTTAACACTTAAGTTTACTACTCCCAATATGTATTTATTGTTTTTCTCTATATTTTATTTTCATCGGCTTCCCTCCAGATAATTATGCCCATGTTTGGTCAAGATTAAAATCCGATTTTCATCCAAGTCAAAGTCAACAATCAATTTTTTTTTTTTTTAAATCTAATCATAAAATTTTATTAATAAAAAAAGAATACACATGGAGTGTACTATCAATTTAAACAAGAAAGAAAAAACATGAAATTAGACAACCCTTCTACAGGATTACTAGTCGCGGCATTAAACTAAGTATACAAAATCAAATAAAATAATTCTCTAAATTGCTTTGTAGTCCAAATAATCAATATTAACTACATCTTTCATGAGTCCCACAACTTTTTCAACCACACATTTCAAAAACTTC
This sequence comes from Fraxinus excelsior, assembly GCA_019097785.1. Lineage (NCBI taxonomy): Eukaryota > Viridiplantae > Streptophyta > Magnoliopsida > Lamiales > Oleaceae > Fraxinus > Fraxinus excelsior. The sequence continues at coordinate 24,933,254 of CM032623.1, forward strand.
TATAATAATCTAATAAAAAATCTAAGTTTAATCTACACAAAACTCCCTCTATGTTATTTTCCTCAATTTTCTTTAATATACTATTTAATTGGGTTGACAGAGCATTAAAATTGAAATATTTTGAATGCATTAAATTGTAAAGAGTGGATTTGGCTCTATTTAAAATTTTAATTTAAATAGTCTCTTAACTCTTAAGAGCATAATATTAAGGGTTAACTCTTCAAAATAGAGAGCACTTCAATTTTAAAGAGGTTCTTGGACATGCTCTTATAAAAAAAAAAATCTCTTTTCCACAGGGAATTTTCACTAGAATTATTGTTGGAGCAATAAGAAAAGGCACATCATGACAGCTTTCAGATTATCAAAAGTCCACATTCTTTATCAATATATAAGTTCCTGAGCTGCTTCCCTAGTAACTTTTGGTAGCTCTATTTTTTCACAACAATTCCCTTTTACTTAGGACTACTGGGGTTTGAAGAATACATGCCAAGAAAGATTCTCTTTAAAAGTAATGCCAATTCATACGATTAACCTGTAACTCTGTTGGATGAAGAAAAGATAATAACAACATGACATACATACAAATAACCAACCCAATTTGATGAATGAAAAGGGACATTTTGATCCGGCAATACTGCTCAATTGCATCTTCATGTCCACCCTCCCCCTCCTTCCCCACATCTCAAAAGAGCAGGCAAATTTTTCTTTAGTTTGCAAGAAAAGAAAATGTACATAAAATGGGACATCGAAAAAACTAGCACCAATACTCCACAGCACGAGCCCTTTGATATTATATTTTCCACAGAATCCCCTTTTCTTTTTACTGAATTCTACATTGCAAAACAGACAGAGACCAAATAGATAAATGCAACAATTTCAAATATCGACTACACCAGCAAAAAAAAAAAACCCTTCAAAAGTACACTACGTTATCTACAAAGGAAAATTCAATTACATAATCATTGAATTATCTACTAAAGTAAGATACGAAAAGTACAATTTTTCAAAAAACAGAGAGAAAAAATGTTAAACAAGACATAGAGAAAGAAAATTGAAGCCTTACACATCAGAGACGGCGAAGGAGAGGCCGGTAAGAGAGTGGGGGGCTTTCGGAGGGGCAGGCTGAGGCGGCGGCAGTAGCTGAAGCCGCTCTATAAACGCCCCAAAATCAGCTTTCACAACCCTCTTCAGCTTCTTAGTCAGTATGAGTATTCCCGCCAGCCCTAGCCCCAGCAACACCCACAAATTCGCCGACGAAGACGCCATTCAAATTCAAAATTTTAATCAATTGACTGTAGATTATGCTGGATTCTGATTAAAACTCCTGAATATATATTAAAATTTTGTAATATACTAGGGGTGGTGAGGGAGAGGGAGGGTAGCTGGGGTTGAGGGAATGAAGATGAGCTAAGAAACCTGGGAACTGTGACTGGGTGCGTGTAAGGTCGCTTAAGAAGGTGAGTGTTAGCCGGAAAGATGTTTTGTTAGAAATTTGCATGTAGAAGCCCTCTATATTTAACAACTTTCATCAATACTACAACATATTTGATTTATTTTTTTATTTTGTTTTTTTTTTTTTTTTGGTCACTTTTTCATTGAGTTAATTACACTGGAGATCACTGTCATTCCATCTTAGTTGCAATCGGATCACTAAACTTCATTTTGAAGCAATTAAGTCAAACTCTAATTTAAAAACCAATTGAACCACTTCATTTGGGATTTGTTAACATGCCTGCATGTCCATCTCGGTCAACAAATTTATAATGTTAAAGGTCCTTGTCTTTCTCGTTCTAGTCCTAGTTTTTTTTTAAGGAGTGCTTAGTTCCAAAATTTTATTAATATGTCATCACTTGTGGTGAAAGAATACCATGGTTACATGATGAGATAATGAAAACAATAAATGCGGAAGTATTACTTCCTTTACAAAGAAAATAAATGATAAGGGATAAATGTAAAGTTGTAAAAAAAGAAGTACTACTTCATTTACAATAAGAACTAATGCATGTAAAGACAAAAGCAAACATAAAAAAGCATACTCTAATGTTGGGCAGTTCATGTTTATCAATCTGTACAAGTGCCTTAATATGTCGTGGTAGGTCAACTGCTCCATATATTTGGTATCGTTAATGATCCAAACCTTATGCAGCAAGAGCATCTACGACCTGATTCCACTCTCTGTAGATGTGGGAAACTGTATCTCTATCAAATGATACGATGTTTGTGATTTATCTGAATATGTCCCGAATAGCTCATGGTCCTCCTCTAGTGATGTGGTGAAAGCCACTATAAAATCTGACTCAATCCAAATATCTGAAAGATCGAGTCTTTTAGCTAATAGAATCTCATCAAGAATAACCTGAAACTCTGCCTTTAATATCATGCACAGTTCATATGAAGTTGAAAAAGTCCTGATACTGTGTCATGCGTGACCACTGATGATACCTCTCACACTAGCAATACCATCATTGACGTATCCATCATTATTGATCTTGACATATCCAACTAATGGAGTGCACCACCAAACCAGGACATGAGGAGATGGGAAGGAGGGAATCAAAGAAAGATCAAAGATGGGTGCAAGTATCAAATCCCATCTTCAATGCACGGTTCGAAACAGTCATTCCATATTATATAAAAAAAAAAAGATCATGCGATAAACCCTTCATATGATACGTCTGGCCACCATTCGGATCCCCCTATTCTTCGCATTATTTATCTCCGTCCATAGAAACCAAAATATCACTAGAGGAATGATAGTGCGAATGTGTCCACAACGACCATACTGTCTAGAATACCTCCATTTCTGAAACCTCTGTCTAACTCCTTCTCATGAACTCATAGGAATCTGAAAAAACGTTCCCAAAATGTTGCCTACTTGATTAGAGATGTTGGTGCCGGTGAAAATAGGATTGATATTCTCGATATCCGAACAACACTGGCAGCGAGAAGCCAACTAACATCCAATCTTCCTCTAAATAACTACATCTACTAGAATGAGATCCTGCCACAATCTCCAACAGAAAAATGAGATAGTTATGGGCAAAATGTAGCTCCACAGTAATCGATATGAATCTTGATACTGGCGTCCCGAACATACGAGCTACCATGCAGACTTGGTAATGAAGCTACCATTCGATATGTCCCTCTAAATAATGTGATCTAAGGCATCTGCACATTAATTTATAGCCCATATTTGCTCCATCATAAAAGGAGGGAGAACCTATAATAAACGTTCAATATCTCATCCAATATCATCAAAAACATCTTGCACCATTGCAGATGTGTGCGTCGGTTTGGGAATAGGGAGGCCAACTTGGTGTCGCCTATCCAGCAATCATGCCAGAAGAATATTTGAACTGCTCCAAGGTTCTATATAATGTGTGGCTTGCCGGGGCCCAACTAATTTCAACATCTTCTAAGTAGGAGAAGGTGAGTGGAGAATTACTGCAGGTAAATGTTGTGTTCCCATACAACACTTGCCAAGTAAAAACTGGGCCCAAAGTGGTATTTGAGAACGGAACAATCACCAAAACTTCATGGAAAATGTGTCTACCACATCCTATAATCCCTGAAGCCTAGACTATCCTCATGGCAAATCTCCTTCCAACTCCACCAATGTAATTGTTGCGTCTATTCCTTGGATTCCCATAGGAATCGTGCAAAGATACTCCTAAGTTTTTTTAGGATAGCCTTGGAGGCTGCATAATCTGAAGAAGATGTAATGGTATGGAAGAAAACACTGATCTCATCAAAGTAATAGGCTCCCAAGTGATAATAGTCGTGAAGCCCAACTTGAGATCTTATATCTAACCTTCTAGATAAGGTTATCATAAATGAAGCTTCTCTTAATCCCCTTAAATAAGGGAACTTCCATATAAGTGAAAGGTCGTCTTTGATGTCGAAATCCAGTCCAAATCTCCAGTCGTCTGATCTGACTAATAGATGCCCATCTGGGTAGAATAAGTCTGCTCTTGTCCCTATTCACCAACTGACCAGAAACCCCTTCGTAATGTTCTAGATAATCAAGAACCGTCTTGCTAGATTGTTTTTAGCTGTTGGCGAATATGATAATATCATGAGCAAATGAAATGTGTGAGACAAGAGTACTACCACCATGCCGATAGCACATACTAGAATACTATTTTGGAGTACAAAAAATGACACTCCGATATGCATCGCCTGATGTTGTCGATCCAAATCTGATCAAATCAAAATGCCTACAATACATAATAAATGAAGTCATAGTCCATACAATCGTATGTTTTAGTTGTGTCTAGGTTCAGCATAGTGTTACCCCCTCACACTTTAGCATCCAAAGTATAGAGAAACTCTTGTGCTAATAATACATTATCTCCAATCAGGCAGTCATGGTATAAACACACACTGTAGATGAGAGAAAATGCGACGTAGCAGTGTACTCAACCGGGTGTTCAAAAGCTTAGTGTTACCCCCTCGTTCTAGTCCTAGTTAGATCACTAAATTTTCACCTTAATTGTAATCGATACAGTGAACTTTAACAATAATATAACATTAATTAACTTTAGTGATAAATGACTCAGAAAAACACTTTATAGATCACTTCGAAATTTTGCACAAACTTTGTGAAAATTTGTGAATCTAACTTGTGATTATCAAATAATTATTACAAGATTCATATACTTGAGGAGTCGCTTTTTACATCCACAATTGTTATATTTCTATCACACTCTATATTTATCCCTATTAAAAATTTAAAATTTAAAAGAAAATGTTATTTTCACTCACGTCATATTTCAATATTGTCCTTATTAAATAAAACATTATTTAAATACTATACATCTATACCATTTTTATATATCTATTCCACTTTAAATCTATCCCTATTACAATATCAAAATCTTAAAAATAAAAAAATAAAAATAAAAAAAACCTAGTCTACTAACCCACCTAAATTGAGGTCTTGTTGTCCTATAAATATAATAAAAGAATCACATTCCCCTTTAAATTCCGACAATGGACATCCAATCTAGGATCTTGCAAAAGAGCTTTTTTTTCGAAACATTGTGTAAATTCATCATTTCATAACACTTACTATTATATTTTCTTTAAGATGCAACTATGCCATAGAAATTGAACAAAATATTATAGTTTCGCTATAAGAAAACAAATTTTCCATGAATTTTCTTCTTTCCATAAAGTGACTGTAGGAGATTGAACAAAAAAGGAAATAAGCTAAATTTTAGTTGTCTATTGTTACAACTTCTCAAAAATAATGTGAGATCAGTAGTACAACCTTATCCCACTGTAGTGTATACCAATGCTTGACGTTAAACTCATTCATCAATGGAAACACAGATTAGAAATCATATTTTAGCCATAACCATGAAAGTGGGAAAGTACCAATATTATTTGTTTAAATTTAGCATGTTACAACTTGTAGAGCAATAATAGTAGTGTTATTAATAACCAGTTTTGTCATTTATCCAAGTCAATTGTCTTTGATATAGCTATGTCTTCTTCTACTAGGGACCTAAAAAGTTTCAAACCTAGCATGATATGGTCTAGCAACCCTCTGCACTTGGATGATGGTACTTGTACCCATTACAATCAATAGTTGGCATTGGTTCACTAGTATGCCAACTCACTTGCACACAATTACATGAGAAAACACAAGTAAAAATTTTAAATAGTTAATTTCAAAAACTAATTGAGTTAATAGACATTTACCAAGATAAAATGGTAGCCATTGACAAATCCAATTAAAACAATCATGTAAGATGCGATTACAAGTGGTTCATCCTAAAGTGAAGAAAATTTAAGACATTGTTGTTGGCTAAGTGAACAAGAATAACCTTATATCTTGAAGCAATAAGATGACCCATAATCAACATGGTCATACAATACTTGCGACTTACAGAACCATCAAAATGAGAAAGTGAATGAATCAGCTCATGGATCCTATCAGGATTCCTAGAGAGTAGAGTAATCAACAAAATGAGATTTAAGTTCTTTTATTAGGTCTTTTCTGACCAAAGGCCAATTCTGATGGAACTATCCAATTTTTGTAGCATATTGTCTTGTCAAGATAGAACTAACTCAAAATACAATGGATCTCAATGCGTAGATATATCTATCATTGAAGATGGATGGCCCTTTGTCTTAGTTTTGACTTGTGGCTCAACTAATAATGTAGAACTCAAACTAACAATCTCTTTCAATTTTTGTAGGATTTCTACCTTCACATGATCATTATTATCTCGATATTGCTTGTCAATCATCTCAAATAATATTTCACAATTAATCTCATATGTATTACCTTTACCAAACGGAACTAGATCAAGTTTCTTCTAGTGAGAGTGTATTCTTCATAAAGGGATGTGCCGATTTCTATCATGTTCTTAGAAATCTCATTGGCATATTGTAATCCATGTGTTTGTCATAAAACACATCTACAAGCTACCTTGTCAATCCCTATGTCATCAGCTTGCTTGGACTCTTGAAGTGACAAATTCGTTGCAATTCTTGATTTAAATCCCCTTTGCTTTTTAAACAAGATAGATTTGAAATTATGTTGGACATTACCCAATCTCTTTCAAATGAAGCTTTAGTATCTGTATCTTGTAGCTCCAATAGTGCATGAATTCTTGTTCGTGATGTGTCAAAATTGCCTTGAGAAGACCTCGAATGTCTCTTAAGTTTTGCATGTGCAAATTCATCCCTACCAAATGCATAAAGTAAGAGTATTATAATGATTTTTCAAGAACCCTAAAACTCTAACAATTATCTTCCAATACTGCTCGGATTACTCATATATCGACTTAGCTCACTTGTAGAGTTAAGCAATATCAATTATGTACAGTTCATGACATACATTAAACTATCAATGATATGAGAATATTTCAGTCGAGACTTAATAACATCGGTGTTTAAAACAAGATGTAAGCTAGCATCCATAAGACTGAACATTTGAACTTATTAATAATCTTCTCAATATAGTGTGATTGAAATAATATGAGATCATCGAATGTTCTAGGGATTTTTAATTCCTAATATAATATCAGTGACACCTCTTCCTTTCAAGTTACTTGTTTACATCATTTTAGTTGTTTGAATTATGGTAACATTATTATCCACGATCAACTTGTCATCTATATATAAACATACCATGACATATCCATTTTGAATGCTCTTGATATATACATATTTCTTTATACTTATTAATTTTGAATCATTTGACACCATAACTGTGTCAAATTTTTCATACATTTTTAATAGTCCGCTTTAAACTGTAAAGCGATTTTAAAAGTCAACATACTTTTTTCTTGTCTGAGGTTGTTCCAAATAAATTTCTTTATCTAATTCAAAATTTAAGAATGTTGTTTTAACATCAATTTGATGTATATCCAAATCACTTAATGCTGCTATTATTATAAGCATATGAATGAAAGTAATTCTGTAAAAAGGTGAATATGTATCAAAATATTCAATACCTTCTTTTTTCTTGTAACCTTTTAGTGGCAAGTCTAGCTTAAATTTGTCAATTGATTCATCTATCTTCATTTTCCTTTTACCTAATGGAAGGTCTACTAAATCTCATGTATGAATAGGGGTGGCAAACGAGCCGAGCCGCCTCGGCTCGTGGCTCGTTATAAAACGAGCTGAGCTTCTGCACGAGCTCGTCTCTAGCGAGCCGAGCTGAGCTGCTCGGCTAGTGGCTCGCCTTTTTAAAATTTTTATTTTTTTTAACTATCCTTCTTAATATAAAAAAAAAAGCTGCTCGTTAAAAAAGAGCCCGCTACTGGCTTGTGGCTCGCCTTTTTTGAATTTATTATTATTTTTTTTTAACTATCCTTCTTAATATAAAAAAAGCTGCTCGTAAAAAACGAGTCGAGCGGGCTCGTGAGTCGCTACAGTAGGAGCCGAGCCGACGAGCCATTCGGCTCGATTGCCACCACTATGCATGAATGTGCATTTTTCTTGAGAAATTTTTTCAAACTTCTTGTTGATAAAACAACATGTTTTGTTTGCAACACTTAAAATTTGACCCATTAAATTTCCCTAGTTTTCTCCTGTTGAATTTTGGGAGTGGATTACCAAATGTAAAAATTTCTGGTACAAAATCAGAAAATAAACGAATAAGAAGGAGTAGAAGTATAATGATCCATTTCTTCCTAAGAGTATTGTTTCAAGAGTATCGTTTTCTCCTTTAAACAATATAAAGATAGTTACATTTGTAAATTATTGGAACATATTTAAATTGAGCAACAAGAAGATCAACATGATCAAAATTTAACTTGAGACCCACCGACCTCACGATGTATCTTTAAGATGAATTTACTTCCTTTTATGGTGCTTCAAGGTAGACATCAATTATCTCGGTTTAATCTCTTACGGAAAAAGTAAAACAATCAATAAGAGTTTTAACTAATTCAATATAGTGTTTTGTACTGGAAGAATAGTATCTAATACAGGAAAGTTTACAATAAAAATGATGTAAATTTTCTTACAAAAATGCAGGATATTTATAAACTTATTCGTGATCGTTCGAAAACTCTACAAGCATTTTCAGAACAATGGTGACACTTCAGAATGAAACATATAGTTCTATTCGGTCTGAAATCTTGTGTCTATTATAGTTGGTCACGAACGATCACAGACAAAAAATTAGGAAAAAACAAGCCAACTGTTGGAATCTAAACTATCGTTACAAATAATGTCACTAAGTACTCGAGAATTTGATTAACTACAATTTGACTAGAAAATTTGAATAAATTTTGTTCTAAAATATATATATATATATATACCGCATTCAACTTGGACTTGGACGCGAACTCGAGCCCGTGCATGTGTATGTACCAAGCCAAGTTGGATGATGGAACTCGTGCGTGTTGGCATAGAACTGAACCTATGTCTCCTTTATTCCAAAGAATAGTGGTACCCTTTTGTGCTAAAACCTAATTGTTCAACTTCTATCATATAAACCAAATATTTTTCGCTATGGTTTCCTATGTGGCAAAGAATTTAACAATTTCATTCAAATTATTCACTTTTCCAAGTTTCAAGTGGATAACTTAGATATCAAATATTTCATTCAATTCCAAATGATATTTGATAAATAAATGTATCGTGTTTCACCTTGTGAAGTAGAACATGAATATGCTTGATCCCGTTAATTTTAGAGTACGTGTTGCACTGAAATTTGAGCTCAAAGTTGACCCATCTCACAATTTATTTAAATTATTTACAACTAAAAAACCTTTAGAATATATATTTAGTGCCTTACGTAAAAGAGGAGAGAGGAAAGAAGGCAGAGATTCCGACTAAAAAAGTAACGCTAAAAAAAAACCTCCATTGATAGAAGATTACAATCCATTTGTAACGACAGAAATTTTAACCTTTCAAAATTTAAGGATAATTTTAATTTTTCAAAATTTTTGTATTTTACTTTTCAGTTTTGATTTTAATCTTAAGTTTTAGGGCCCATTTGATTCTCATTATTGTAGAATGAGAATGAAAAATATAGCCGTTATTTGGCCCAATACAAGAGATAAAAATTCAAAATTGATGACTTGATGTGATGGATAACGGTCATATTTTTCATTTTTATGGATGAAAAATAAAAAACAAAAGGAGGCTTAATACAAAAATAAAAATAATAATTTTAAAATATAATTTATATTTGAATGACTTAATTTTAATAAATGTGGTGTTGAATTTTTTACTATAAAGGGAGTGGATCTTTCATTGTTGATACATGACTTCAAATGGTACTCTCTATTCTCTTATGGTTTTTGAATCTTTGATATCTTTATACGAGTCTCATTTTTTCTCTCTCCCTATGATCATATGTTCATAAAAGGAGAATTGATTGTAAGTTATCAAGATTTTATCTTAGAGTCGTGCTTTGTTATTAGTACCTACACGAGAAGAGGCCATACGACTTTAGAATAATGATTTTCATGACTCTTTTAGACCAATATTTATAGCTCTCTTTTCATCTTTGTATTATTTTAATATTTTTATAGTATATATCCCTACAATATATTAAAGAACAAAGTGTGTTACTCTTCATAAGGCATCATATTTATGTCATGTTGATGTCGTATATATTAATTTTACCTTTTTCATTTTTCCTCTCAAGCATTACGTAGTTTTCTTCTCATAGGTCAGAGTTTCTCCACACAAGCTCCCATACCTCTTTACTCGTGTCTTTACACACCCATTTCTTCTTCTCTCTCTGCAATTTGTTGTTTAATCTCGCCAATCTTCTCTATTTGAATTTCCTTAGATTTTATTTTCCTCTCTTTTGTTTTGTCTCCCTACTTCTAAAATCCCCTTTCACTTTCTCTCCATCATTATTCTTACTGCCCATTTGAAATCAAACCACAGGTAATAATCCCTACAATATAAAAAAGAGCAAAGTTTGTTACTAGTCATAAGGCATCATCTTTATGTCATGTTGATATCATGTATGCTAATTTTACCCTTTTCATTTTTCCCCTCAAGCACTACGTAGTTTTTTTCTCACATGTTAGAGTTTCTCCACACAAGCGCTTATATCTCTTTACTCTCATCTTTACACAACCGTTTCTTCTTCTCTCTTTACAATTTTTTTTTAAATTTCGCCTGTCTTTTCTATTTGGATTTCCTTAGATTTTATTTTCCCTTCTTTTGTTTTGTCTCTCTATTTCTTAGATCCCCTTTCACTTTCTCTTCATCGTTGTTCTTAATGTCCATTTGAAATCAAACCACATGAAACAAAATCACATATTATTTTCATTGTTTGTCCTTCTCTACAATTCAGTCATTCTGTATTCCTTTTGGTGAACAATTTTTCTTTAGAGCTTCTTCATTTCTTCATATGATTGGAACCCTGTCTCCCAAATTTCAATCGATGCTATCGTGTTCACTTATGTTTTTCTTAAAATCCAAAAACCCTACAGTTGTTGAAATCATATGTGCATTTTTAAATCTTCGATTAGGCATGTTATTTAAATCCACTAGTGATGAGGAAATGCTGTCATAGAATTAGGGGGTTTTGGGGCTATGTGTTTGTCTTTTTGAAACTTTTGTTTGGATGTTCAAATGAAATATTGGTTCCATTTTGGTGTATGTGGCAAGCTCAAAAACTAGAAATTAGAATTTAGAACTTTAGTTAGTTTGATTATTATATTTGAATAAAGAAAATGAAAGATGCAACTAAATCGAAAATTAGAATATTAATAAACTTGGATTGTGCTTTTCTGGAATTCGTGGTAAAATGATCAAGTCCATTGTTATATTTCTCTACTTCTAGATGGTTTGGAAGGGTTGTAAGACATGTGCATATCTTTGATCTTCAACTTTCACGTGTATTTTCTTGTAAATAAATTATTGTATGATCAATCTTTTGACTTTTTGATAGCAATCATTTCATTAACTTTTATTATTTTTTTCCGGCTATATAAAAAATCAATTACCCTTCATTTATTTTTTTTATCTCAGCACACACTCTTGGAGTTGCTTTTAGTACCATTTGAAATCTTATGCTAGGTTAAGTAGCTAACAAATGAGTATCTATCGAACAGGTGAAGCATGAGGAATTGTTTCACTTTGTAGAAGGAACCATCACAAGGTTGAAAGTCAATACTGATATTCGGAGGTACTCGTAAATATTTTATTTTCTTCCACTTTTTCTACATTGTGTATCCTTGAGCTATGTAATAGATTTTGTATGATTTTAATTTAGGGACATTATCATGTTGTGGATCCCTAAGTTAATTGGAATATATGCTGTATTACAAGAGAATTACTCATTTTCCTCAAGTGGAAGCTTTTTTCCCTAGGAAGAATTTGCCTAATGTTTAACATAATGTGGTCATTCCAAGTACAACCTTACCATTTTCCTCATAATTATGTTGCATTTGTGACATTGATAAGTTGATACAATTTAGTTTTTGATAGCCAAGATGACTTTCTCCGATGAATGCTAATATCCGCAAATGATAAATGTATTATATTTTCTCATGAGTTTTAGGAAGGCATTTTGTGACATCAAACTTACAAATAAAATATAATTTTACTCCATGTAATTAAAGAGGTTATTATGTTAATAGATTTTTTTACGTAGGTCATATATTTCTACGAGTTTTGTAAATGGCATTAAATGGAATCAATATATTGTTTGCTCATGGAATTAATGATTCTTGTTATTAGATAAATGTCTATTTCTGTGTGTTGAGAAATATTACTGCTTGATCTTCTCTTTAATGTATTTGACTAAAAAATGCAAAGACGTGTTCTAAAAATAAAACATCTCTCCTCATTAATACCAATTGGTAGGTCCATAAGTTTTGTACTTGTCATGGGACAAAAAGGTAACTTATGCTTACCCAATTCAAATTTCTTACCTTCTACATTGATTTTTGCTATAATTATTCATAATTTAAATGATGAGCAGATTCCAGATAATGGCATGAGGGGTTTGGTGAATAATTTATAAGCTGAATTCCTATTGCAGCTGGCGGCACTGGACTTCATAATCTGTACAACTTTTGATGTATTTTTCACGACTGACTCAGGAAATCAAATTTTTCTTTGGTAGCTGGTTATCGAATCTATTATGGGGGGATGCTAACTATACGACCAAAAAAATGCCGACTTGCAGACATTTTTTCATCTTTATTTTCTTCACTATTTATCACTCTACCTTCTCCGTTGACTTAAAAAATAAATTTTATTGTTATGGAAAGTATTTTTGAATAATCTTTTATTTGCTAAAAGTTTGTTGTTGTATGTGCAAACCTTAATCTCAATGATGCATTTGAGGTGAACTCTATTTTCTTTTTCTATTATTATTTATTTATTTTTTGTTTCATTTTTGTTTTGTTCCCGATGTACCTCTGGGTCTAAATTTGGTTTCATCTATAGCATTTGTCATTCGCTTGATTAAATTTGTTTATGATATGTGCCTAATTTTGTAAAATGACTAAGTGAGTTGAACTATACTTGAGATTGTCTCATCCATGGCTTGTTCAAGCTTATCTTATTAGATAAATGAGTTAAGCTAATAAATGATTGATAAATGAAGTAACATGCAAATAATAGAGTTAATCAAACTGAACTCATTTTTAACTCTGCAAAATAACTTGTTTGTGATTGATTTAAGATAAATAAGTCAATCTTATGTTGTACTAAATACTCAGTGGGCTAACACTAACTTAGATCAATTAATTTTTGCTTCTATACATATCAGGACTAGATGTTTTGTTTATTTATGTTTCAATTTTTTTTATAATTATCTCTTTTATGGTGGGTTTTTCATAATTAATTATGGTTTACGTTTTCCTCCTTTGTCATTTTTCTTGTTAGTAGTTTTTTCATATTTTCTTTGTTACCTTTAGGTTGAGTCGAAGTTGGACAAGGAAATTTTTACATTGGAAGAGCTTCTGGATGAAGAAGAGATAACCAAAGAATGCAAATTATTAAATAGTCGCCTCATAAATTTGTGTGACACTTTTTCTTTTCAGCTGCATATTTCTATTTATTAGTCTTGTCATCTATGTTGTGGGTGTCTTTTTAATGAGTCATAGTTCCTTGGCAATCACACCCTTACTATGACCTGCTGGTTTCACTTTTAGTTTTGAGGTTTTGTGAAGACAACGAGAAATTTTATTGGTGTTTAGTTTGAGAGATAGATCCCAGGTTGAACAGTTGTTGCACTGCATCATTTAGGAGTCTTCATATGATGCCAATAGCAAACGAATGTTCAGACGTAAAATCGTTTTAGTTTTCAAATCAAATTTATCTTTCCCCAAAACTAGTCTTATAAACATGGGGTATTAACTCGATTTACTTGGTTATTGATTAGTCACTACAATAGGTCAAAAAATCATGATCCATGTCAAGGATATGCACACTGGATTTAACAAAAAAAGTTGGAACTGTTATATATCCTTTGATTTCCAATAGCAATCTTGGAACTCTCGCCCTGTTATCTTCCATTGATTCTGGGTATGAGGTTAAGTAATCGTTTTGAAATAGATTATCATTTTAACAAAGTCACTTAGAAAAAAAATATAATAGTAATCGTGCAACAAATATTACATCCATTGAGGTATTGTGCTAATTCATGATTCTATGGTTTAACTTTGATTAGAAATACAAAATGATTGATGTATTATGTACATATCATTAGTAGGGTATGCTTTATTATTTAATTGAACTTGATGGTTGTTCATCAGGTTATCCACTTTATTCATTTTTGGTAAAAGATGGAGTAAGTAATGCAGTTTCAAAATTATATATTAGGATTCTGAAAGTCCATTATTTGCCTTTATTCATTTTGTCTAGAGGCAAATCCAAGCCTCTATTCAATTGACGATGTCATTTTCGCTTATCTGTCTTTCAATAATTCAAACGAAACATTATTTCCTGCTTCGTAAATGTGGATTTGGCTGTTGAGAGAAGCAATTTCAGTTCTTGTATATCAAAATGTATGTATTGCTGATTTTTGGCCACCATAAGTTGTCAGCTTTCACTATATTATACATTTATGCATTTGTTTCATTTTTCGTGGTATTTTATTTTTGTTCTAATAGATGAAATGTCCTTGTTGAAGCTCATTCCTTGGCATATTTGTTACCATCATTTTGACATTTTAAATCTGGTGAATGGAGATTTTAAAGGGTTTATACCTAATTGATGGTAAGTGTAGGTGTTGACGATAGTTGTCCTTGAGATTAAATTAACTTCCAATATATTTTTGACACTTTAGATAACCTCAATTTTGCAATAGCTTGCAATGTTATGACAATGCAATTGTTCTTTCATATGCATGCTATGGATTCATGACTTCAAACTATTTGAATGATGTCAAATCTGAATCGAATAGAACTTTGTCATCATTGTGTAGTTCCCTTATAATTTATTTAAGAAACTATTGATTTCTACATACAAATGTTCGACTCAATAGGTGCTTTTGTTATGTGCATCCATTTGTTACCATATTAACTATCCATTACCCTAGCACAAGATGCTACCGCCCGTATCATTTCCAAGATATCTACTATTTAAAAAATTGAGTCTTCCATTGGTTTGACTTTTGTTTTTAGGTAGCAAAAGTAATTAGTGTGAGAAATCTGGTGCAATGGTTATTGACTTTAAATAATGAATCAAAATTTTAGGAATTTACTTTTGCTAAATGTAGTGGTATTATGGTTTTTTCTTTACTTGTCATAGTCTAGATTGCTCTGGATTTTCTTTCTTTTTCCATCTTAGTGTTATGCTTTATATCTCTCATGCTTAAAGGGATAGTTTTATATGGTTTTTAGTGGAGACCCTATGAAAGGTAGTGATGTTATTATCTTACTGGACATAGCTCTTGAAGATTTGTATATGGTGGGTTCTTTGAAGGTGAAGGACACCAAGAAACAATATCAAATATATGCAGTTTTGCACTAATTGAATTTTTGAAGGAATATATTCGTTTATACATTTTCTTGTTCCTCGCTGTACATTAATATATATTTTTGTTTGACACATGCTAATTATATCAAGGGTCTACCTCTATGTTTGTATGCCCATTGATCTATTTGTTTTATGTTATGTCCACATTTTCGCAAATTGAAAGTTTCTCATTTTAAATGAAACAAGAACTTTAGAATGGTGTCTTACATGACACTGATGGGAACCTCCATCAGTTATTTCATTGATTTGTTGTCTAATTTTGGATTAAATTTGATTTCTCGGAAGGAGATATGCATGGATGATAAGAATCTTTTTTCTTAGATTTATTGGGTTTATGTGTAATTTAATTGTGCTCTCAATGAAGTTGCTTCAAATCTTGAGAAATGGACGAATATGTAATCTAATGTAAAATGAAAGAGTACATGTTTTATGACATTAATTTGTCACTTCATTAAGTTGAATGTTATTGTGCAATGTATCGTTTAATATTGAGCAACTTCTTCATTGATGACATATTTGAACAATAAAAAAATATAAACCATAGAACCGATCTAACACAATATAAACATGCATTAATCAGTCTACATAATTAAATATTTAGATGTTGTAAAATAATTTATCCTTTTAACAAAATCATTTCTAAAATTATAATGGTAATCGTGCAATGCACGATCTCCACTAGTTCTAGTACAAATTATTTATTTTTCTATAACAGTGCCAACTAAGGAAAGCATTGCTTTTGATGCAATAACTTTACATTCATATCTCAAGTGTAGATGTAAATTTGGAGATTGTTTTAAGAAACATGATTAATCTTGTTGGAAAAATATGTCATATTTTTACAAACTTTATTTGTTTATTGGCTTGCTTAATACACTTCGTGATATTTAATTGTCATACTTTGGAAAATAAATTATCAAAATTGTGAGAAAAATGTTACAAGTTTTTCCAGTAGCATGTACTAGCTGATTGGATGGTAAGTGGTACGACACAATCTTTCAGCTACGAGTTTTATAGTTTTCTATTTATAATAGGATATGATTTCTTATTATAACAATTAGAGCTTGTGTAGAATATATTTTATATCATTCTACATATTTTCAAATTTGTTTAACAGTTAAGAATTAATTCATATCTTTGATAATTGCTTTGCCTATAAGTAAAGTAATTAATAAAAAAATGAATCAAGCTTTGGAATAATTTTGTCCATGACTTAGCAAGCAATGATGCTGCCATCTTCAAGCAAGTGCACACGACGTGATGCTTCATTGAATATTTTTAAAGCCAACATTTTCTTCAAGCTGTTGGAGAACACAAAACAAATTGGTGCTTAAACAATCCCATTTATTGATCAAACTATTTGACTTAAGGTTAAGAATGGTGATTCTTAATCCAAGTGGTGGTTGCAGTCGAATACAATACAAAAGTGGTGATAAAGTCAAGATCGTTGTGTTTGATTCTACTTCATCAACAAGGAAAAAAATAAGATACAAAGGGAGTTATTAATTCTTTTGATTGTTCTTTTGTTAATTTTGCAAAATTACAAAAATCGAATACTATTGTATTTTTTTTATCAATAAATTAGTGGGTTGTCTGACATGTGGCATGGGGCATGTGAATGTTTACGTCGGAGTTTACCACATTATATGTGGTGTTCATGTACTAAATAGTTTATTAAATTTTGCATTTTATTTAAACTTCAATAACATGCACTCCAACAACCTGCATGTACCGATCATAATCATTAGATACTGATTGTTGACTATCAAGAGGGTAAAAGATAAATTCAAATTAAATTTTGATTTGCCTTAATTTTAGAATTTACACTTGATATCGTAGCGGGTACATTTTTAAAAGTGTGATCCAGAAAAAAAAAAAAAACTAGACATGGACGGAGCACCCTATAAATATCATGTCCTAGACGGACTAATTACTCTTATTGAAAAATTAGGATGTATGTTTATGTCCAATCCCTTGATGAAAAAGCTTGGCACTCTCTCATCTATAGATATAAAGTACTCACTGTGACTGAATTTAGAAAAATAGAAAAAGATGTAATGTTACTATTATGATTGATGGACTTCCTGTCTTAAATGATGCATTGTTTGTTGTAGACTTAAAAGATAATGTGATTAGTGTAGGCCAACTATGTGACGATGATCTTATGGTTAAGTTCACTAAAAAAAAAAAACAACTTATGAAAGGTCTTAAAGCGTGATGGTAATTGTATATTGTGTGATGCTAGGTCTAGTGATAAATATCTTCTTGACTGTAACATTATTTGTCATGCTTCTAAGGTTGATTCTACAGATTTCAGATTTGTTGGATAAATTGTTGGGACACTTAAACTATGGTAAACTGGTCATACTTACAAAACTCAATGCTTTATAGTCTAGAATTACTACATATAGACTTCTATTCTGACAGAAATTCTTAGAAGCAAAAGGTATATCTATGTGTTCGTGGATTGATATAATATGACATTAAAAATTGACCATCCGGACAAATGAGGCCAGCACTCTCAGAAATATGCTACACGTCTACCGTCACGAAACCATCACCCCAGCGAGGCAGTCGACCTGCATAAAGCTCTCTACCTACACCCAGCCCGCCTACTGATATAAGGTTGTCTACCTCCACTATGCCCTGGATCCCGTGGATTCGTCGACCCCCTGAGACCGCCTACCAGCACAAAGCTATGCTACAACCCCCCGTACTTATCGCATGGAATCGTAGACCCCCCATATCTATCGCATGAGGTCAACACCTCGCTTAACCGTACATATGACGATGTGCCAAAACAAAAATCGTCCAATAGCAAACGTGGGAAAAACCAACCACTTGAGAAGTGGGAGCCGTTCCAACCCGAACGTTGGGGAAGTGGGGAGGCTTACGTGGGACACGTGGCACCAGCAACCACCAGACACACACGTGTGGCCACAGGTGCCTATAAATACCTCCAAGGTGGGAAATGTTCTTATTCTTGAAACCCTGAACTTCCGAACTTACATTATACTGTCTTCCCGTTTTCTCTAAACTGTTAGCTAATTCTCACGTCGGAGGTACAATGGGGGAGAAAGCCCCGACCTCTTTTTGTAGATAACAATCACCGATCGGAGCAGCCGGACCACCGCACTCGTCAAGGTAGACACGGAAAACAAATTCACAAACATTTCATTGGCGTCGTCTGTGGGAAAATTTTCCACCGAATAGAAAAGCTATGTCAAGAATACGAACAAGGAGTGAAACACAAATGGTCGGAATACAGCGGAGACGGAGTCGGAGTCTATCGCAAGGGGTCAAGACCCACCGCCGCCATCGCAGTATGTAACACAGGGCCAATTTAATGCCTTAGAGACACAATTGGAAGCCATGATGACCCTTCTGTAAAGTTAGACGCAGAAAATCGCAGCCCCTCTGCAGAGCTCGTTGGAGGCTGTACGTGAGCAACCACCCCAGGTGGCTCAAACCGTTACCCCGCCTATTACTCAGCCAACGACGGGAGACATGGGGACTTCAGGTTTTGTGTTCCACAAATTCTCCAACCCGTGACAGACTTGGAAAAGAAAATAGAAGAGATGATGACCCAAAAGATAGACGATGCATTAACCAAGAGAAAAGACAGGTGCATGCAGATGGTCTTGGAGGAAGATTCTTTCGCCCCCGAGATTATGGTCGTGCCTTTGCCAAAAGGCTTTAAGCAGCCAATGATAAAAGCATACGATGGAGTCACTGACCCACTGGACCACTTGCGAACCTTCATTGACTTAATGAGGCTCTACACAGCCCCAGACGTATGCATATCATTCCCTCCAACGTTGAGGAGGGAGGTTAGAGACTGGGTGGCCACACTGGCACCCAGGTCTATAACTGGTCGCAAGCGGAACTTTCGAAATGCATGGGAAAAAGTTTAATTTTTGACACTCGTCGTGCAGGAACGTAATCGAACGTGCGTTCGGCATGTGGAAAAGTCGTTGGAAAATACTCGATCGGATACCAAGTTATAATTTTAAAGTGGAAACAGTTGTTGTAATTGCAACTATGGGAGTGCACAACTTCCTTCGATGAGCGGATATGGTGAATGAAACATTTACTAGAGCGGAGACGGACCCCGACGTAGCGGAGGTGGACCTCCCGGACAAACGGGACGAAATTGCAGCCGAAATGTATGTACCGAAAACCCAACGAAATGAGTGAGATATGTTCCGAGATTACTTAACACATCAAGTTTTAAATTTATTTTTTATTCATAATTTGATTGCCGTGGGGGACACGAAGTTTTCCCGGAAAAATTAGCGATGTCGTTGTGTGGCGCTATTTTCGTATCATGAAAATGCAACGAAAATATGTGAACAATATTTCCATTTGTCACGTGAATAAAAATTGTTGTGAAATAAAGAAAAAAAACAATGTTCAACAAGTATACAATTGAAAATCCAAAAATTTGATTAGGTGGGACCCATGTTTGAACTTTTGACGTGAAATAGTCAAAATGGACTGCACAATCAATTATCACAATTGTTGGGATGGAGGGCATTTATGGAAAGTGGCACTATTTTTTGAATTCACCATTATTCAACATTGTAGATGATAATGACAAGAAAATCAATTGTTGAAAAGCAAGAATCCCTCGCAGACACCCGCTAAAAATGGAGCACTACTTTTTAAAATTAAACAAAGTCAAAGGGGAGATTGTTGGAAAAATCTTATTTTTACAAACTTTATTTATTAGCTTGCTTAATACACTTGGACTATGTCTGGGAGGGCTTAAATTGTCCAAAAAATTGATTTTCCTACTGTTAACTACTGAAGCTGGACCCCACTTGTGACATAACCAGTCAACAATGACTGCTTGTCTTCATCTTTAACGACACAAAAATCAATTTTTTTGGGTTGAATTAAGCACTCCCAGACAACCCCTTGGTAATATTTAATTGTCATACTTTGAAAAATAAATTATCAAAATTCTGAGAAAAATGTTATAGGTTTTGCCACTAGTCAGTACTAACTGATCGGATGGTAAGTGGTTCGATCTGAATATAGAAATTGTGTTTTTATAGTTTTCTATATATAATAGGATATGATTTCTTGTTATAACAATTACAACTCATATAGATACATTCTATACCATCCTAGATATTTTCATATTTGTTTAATGGGTAAGAATTAATTCATATCTTTTATAATTGCTTTACCTATAAGTAGAGTAATTAATCAAGAAACGAATCAAACTTTGAAAATTTAAGGGTAATTAGCGCAAAACGTCCCTATCTTTACACGATTTTGTGCAAAACGTCCCTACCTTTCATTTCTTGGTGCAAAACGTCCTTACCTTTCCAATTTTTGGTGTGAAACGTCCTTTTGACCATTTTACCCTTCTATTGAAATAAAACAAACACAAAAGAAAAGAAAAATAAAGAATAAAACCACCGGCCAACTCCCCTACTCAAGACGACCTCGACCATGCAAACAATTTAGCCCAAACAGCAAGGATAAGATCTAAATTTCAAATTGAAAGCTGTCCATCGCGACTATCACGACACCGCACCAGTTTTCCTCCAATTCCGAAGCCACCGTAACGACCTATGGTGGCGGACCACCTGGGTTGGGTGCTCCATCACCTGGCGCACCTAGTCCAACCATGGGTCCCCTTCAATTTGGGTCTGAAATGTTCGCTGGTGCGAGCTCAACGATTGGACTGTTTTTCTTTGAAATTGGTGGTTGTTGGTTGCTTGTTGGAGGAAATTATTTATATAAGTAGCTTCGACTTTATGAGGGGAGTCGACCAGTGGTGGATTCCGGCCGGTTGGGTGGCCGGATGGCGAGTTGTGGGTATTTAACCGATTTTCAGGCTGCGATTTTTGAATTTGATTTCCAGCCAAATTACAACGAGTTATGAGGATTTCTTGGTATGTAGTTGTCGAGGGTAATAAGGAGAACATGTTGGGACCAATATCTGACGATTTTGACGGCCGTAAGTCGCCGGAAAAATGAGCTCATGTATTCGGCTAAAAATGGGCAAAAGAGATTTTTTTTTGTTCTTTTTAATATTTTTATAAGTTTTGAATTGATTTGCGTTTTTTAGAAGTTTATGAGTAAGATTGAAAATTATTCTTTTTTTTTTGTTTTATTTCAATAGAAGGGTAAAATGGTCAAAAATGACGTTTTGCGCCAAAAATTAGAAAAGTAAGGACGTTCTACACCAAGAAACGAAAGGTAGAGACGTTTTGCACAAAACCGTGTAAAGGTAAGGACGTTTTGCGCTAATTACCCAAAATTTAATTCCTCCCTTTACATAGCATGCACAGGTGTTGTTGCCTTCAAGCAAGTACGCACAACGTGATGCTTCATTGAATATTTTCAAAACCAACTTTATCTTCAAATTGTTGGAGAATACAAAACAAATTAGTATGTATAATCTCATTTATTGATCAAGCTATTTGGTGTGAAGTTAAGAATGATAATTCTTAAGTCAAGTGGTGGGAATTGTGATAAAGTCAAGACCGGTGGGTTTGATTTGATTTCATCAACAAGTCAAAAGAAGAATATAGGATGGGAGTTGTTCTTAATTCTTTTGATTGTTCTTTTATTAATTTTATGAATTTACAAAAAAAAAAAAAGAATGGATATTATTGTATTTTTTATAAATTAATTATTAGATTTTTTGACCCATGGCATGGGGCCGTGGATGTTTCCTTTTGAGGGTTACCACGTTATTTCTAGTGTTTTTATACTAAGTAGTTTATTAAATTTCACATTTCATTTAAAATGTAATAACGAACACAACAACCTACACGTACCATCAAAACCATTACAAATTGATTATAGGAAATTCTGACTACTGATTGTCCAGAGCGATAAAAGTTAAATTCAAATTAAATTTTAATTTGCCTAGGTTTTATAATTTACAGATATGAAGCTTGATTATGATTTTGACTCGTTACACATAATTAACGAATGGGATTATTTCCATGGAAAGGGATGCATTTTTTCTTCACAAAAGATGGATTATTATAAATCGTTTGAAGAACGATAAAGAGGTAGCAAACCTGCGGAATGGAATGAGTAATTCTATTAGATTGAAAAAGGTATCTTCCATAGATAAAGTGATTGAAGGTTAAATTTGGAAAATTCATGTAGAAATATGTTTAGCGTTAGTGACAGATTCTCACATTTCTTGCTGCTATTTTCGTGTTGATACCGATGTTTATAGGTTTTGCAAGGTTTATAGTTGTGGTCGGATTTTTCGTATAAGAGCCATTGAACTTACGATGACTAATTTTAGGGTTGAACAAAACTCTCAAATCGACCAATTCGGTTCGATTCTTATTAGTTAAATACCCGAATGGGTACTAGAATCGAGAACCGATGAGTTTGGTTTGATTCCCAATTTTAGACCAAGAACCAAAAAATTGAATTAGAACTGAATCTCTCTATTTTTTTTTTTTAATGTGTTATATTGAATAAACCAAATTATTTTAATTTTTTAAAAATAACTTTATCAATTAACTAATTAAGTGACTAACTGTAAGTGTCCAAGACTTCAACTTCCAAAGGCCAAGCCCTAAATACTTTTTTCCTAGAAATTTTAGTAGAAGCCCAAGTTCACTTCATAATTCACCTAACAGTCACTCATTCTATCATTTAGGTTTAGTTTTTAGTTTGTTTATATTTGTTAATTGTGTTTTTTTCAATTATTTCTTATAAAGTTTCTTAGTGTGACAAGTGAAACAAGGATCATTAATTTAAATTATTGGTAAGTACTAGTAATACTTAAAATTATTTTATTTATATTTCATTTTTTTTTTTTATGTAGATTTGAAGGCTTAAAGCAAAAGAATCAATGTGATGGAATCATCGATATTTTAGGGTTATTATTTACCTTTTGGTAATTTGTATACATAGTGAATGGAACTTATTAGAAAGCTTGTTATTTATATATTTTTAAATTGGACTATGTAATTTTATAAGAGTTAAGATTGAATATTTTATTGATTAAATTAATGTAGTATTGTTGTAAATGTTAAAAAAATTAATTATGCTACGGAATCGAACCGAATCGGATCGATTCGGTTACTAAAGGTCAAGTTTGTATCTCAGGTTGTGCGTGGAACATATGTACTTGTGTTTTGTTAAAAGGAAATGGTTTTTGTTAGCGTTACCTTAGGTGAAATTCTTTCTCGCTTTATTTAGAAAGGATGAGGTGTGAAATCTCACATGTCAATAAGTCCCCACATGACAGCTTTCTGGCACTAAAATTTGAAATTTGAAAAACATATGGTGAATACGGATAATTCTGCTCGTCCAGGGCCACATAGGCACTGGCGAAACCAACTCGCGCCCTTTATTGAATAAACCAAAACTGTCACATTGCCAATAAACGCCTAATTAAATCAATGGACTTGTTTTTCTCCCATCCTAATATGACTTCAAACTCTAATCCAGAATTTGATAAAGACTGTTGGGTAATTCATATTCGTCGAACCTTAGAAGAGTTGACGAAATTGAAGAAGATTATGATATTCCAGTCTCCACCTTCAAAATCCCAAAAACCCTACTAATCCGGATTCCTCATGCCACAACAAGTAGCAATCGGCTCTTATCGCCATTGTCGGCCCGAGCTCTACGAAATGGAGAGGTACAAGCTTGCTGCAGCTAAACGAACCCAGAAAAAACTCCAAAACTTCAAGTTCCAACATTTAGTAGACCAGTTAGCAAAGTTTTAGCCTTGATTTCAAGCTTCTCACTACAAGTACCTTAATTTCAATGGATGGATGATGTCTGTTGATGAATCTTTCTTGCTCGAGTTCCTACAAAAATTTGTTGTTAAACAAGGTAAGGTACTACTATGGTCTCGTCAGCAATGTCACATTTGCTTGATGTTTGCAGGTTGAAAATTATCATGCTATTTTAAGAAATATGTTAATGGTTGAGAATCAGATAACATTATTTTCCATGAGAAAAAAATTAGAATTCCAATTATCATGTTGGAGGAAGCCGATAGCACGCTATATTCAACGTTGACTAGAGAGCTTTCGCCTTTTAGAGCATTTCAAGAGTCTCTCTAGATACAAAATACTCTTTATTTTAAAAAGTTAATGCTTAAAAGTAAGCTCCAAAAAATTATGTGTTATTCTTAAAATGAGTAATGTTATTCAACACTATTGGTGTCAAAGCACCCATTTAAGTGGCTACTACATATCATTCAAGCCCCTGTTTGAGCCCCAATTTTTAGAGAAATGTGTTTTGGTATAATGATTTTTTTTAGAATGTATGGTTAGAAAATAAAGAACAATTTTCAATTTATGTGTAAAATTATTTTATGAGAAAATGTGGTTGAAAACGAGTTTTGGAAAAATAGGTTTTCTGAAAAATGTGGCCAAGCATAAGCTAAGTGGCACGTTCACTTAAATACAATGTTGCATTGTTTAATTTAATATTACCTAGTAAGTTTGAATATATACTTAGACTAGTATTCTAATATCATTGGTACTATATAACATTATTATTTTAATATAGAGGGTGAGTTTAACTCTCTAAATTTAAACTTAGTATCTATTCTTAATGTATAAAGATTGCATTTAAAAGTAACAGATTTCAATACTCTATTTCTTAAACTATTCAAAACACATTTAAATTGATTGACCATTCACATACAAAAACTTATATTAAATAAAATATGAGAAGAAATCAATAAATATTTTTTGAGAAAAGTAAAATGAAGAATCAGAATAGAGAGAATTGTTAGAGTGCATAAAATTTTTAACTATCTATAATGCATAAAATGCTCTTTATAAATAAAAAGTATCTTAGAAATGCTCTTAATACAATCCAAGAATGGCCTAACTTTGATGTCCGAGTGTGCTCATTTGCTAGAGAATAAAACATGTGACTTTTTCGTGTACTTATAGCAACTCTCTTTGCTAGATCTTTTCTACCATATGATTGTCCCAAAATTAGAGGTATCGTACCAAATGGCAGAATCCGAGGAGGAAAATGATGAATACGAGAAACCAAAAAGAAAGCACAGTAAGTTTGATCAATAGATTAATATTTCCAAGACCCGCTAAATTAATATTCACATTACCTTAGAAAATTATCTCTAATACTTATGGTTTTCTCAAGAAAAACAAGAAAGTAAACAGGATAATGAAACATCTAACTTGAATAACTCCAATAACAAACCTCCGTTAACTAAAGAAATTACCATTCCATCTGCAAGTGAACTCTCAAGGCTTGTATCAAATTTTCGACCACAGATATAGGCATAATGAACATTAATTTCGATGATAAAACTTCTCCATTTTATCTCCCCACGATTAGTTTCGATGTGAACACCGAAGTAGTGCTGAGAAATTTGGTGGCTTGTGAAGATTGCACTGCATCAAGACCATTGGTTTGTGCTCAATACACCGAATTAATGAACAAAATTATAGACAATGAAGACGAAGCAAATTTTCTTCCGGAACATGGAATCATTTAGAACCATTTGAAGAGTGATGAAGAAGTGGCAAATTTGTGGAACGGCATGAGCAAGTCTATTAGATTGACAAACGTGTTCTTCTTGGACACATTGATTGAAGATGTGAACAAAAATTACAGTGGAAGATGGAAGGTTAAAGTTGAAAAATGATGGGAAAAAAAAAATGTTTTTGGATCATGGTGGCCTCTCACATTGGTGGCAGTTATTTTGATCTTGTTTTTGATGATCTTACAAGTATTTTGCTCAATGTTTACTTATGCTCGTAGACCTTCTAGAAACTTCAAGTTTATTTAACCAGAGTCATCTCAAGTATAATACAAACACTTGTAAAAGTAGCTGGAAGAGTAATGCTATGTGTACAAAATTGGGTTTCAAAATTATATGACAAAATGGGTGTTGCAAGATATAGGCCGTTGATTTCAAAAACAGTTTTTAAAGTCAATGGCCTAAATCTTGCTACACTCATTTTGTAACTCAATTTTGTGCACATAGCATTGCTCTTTGTGGAATATGTGCTTTGAAATATATTTTCAAGAATTATTTTTTCTAAATATGAAGGCACCAGGCTTTGATGAAGCAAGAAATTTCTGTATTTTCAAGCTTTAAAAAAATGAGAAAACAATGTTGGGTTTATTAATTTGTCCCGTGGACCTACATATGTAATTAATTGTGTATGAGACTGTCTTAAAGTTACAGTCTATAGCTCGACTTTATTTCAGTCAACTTGTGGTGGTTCAAATCGAAGGATTTCACCGGTACACTCCCTGCAATTTCTAACTTTGCATCCTCTTTTAGCTCTTCAAACTTTGAATTCTCCGTTCTCATCTCTGTCAAGAAATCCTCCAAATTTCAATTTTCTCTTCTGGCAATTTTGTTGAAGGGAGAGTTCATCTTCATTGATACACTGACATTCGTTGATGGTTGATAGTTGTTGAGGTGGATTATATAATTTAAACACTTCTCGCTCATCATCTACCATCAAGATTAACCCTCATTTCTCCATATCAATCAATGTTCGACCCGTTGCTAAGGATAGTCTCTCCATGATTATTGGAATATTTTTGTCTTCTTCTATGTCTACAATAAGGAAGTTCGCTGGGAAGATGAATTTCCCCACTTGAATTAGCACATCTTCTATAATCCCTTTTAGGTGGGTAAGTGATCGATTGGCTAGTTGTAAAGTAACCATTGTTGCTTTAGCCTCTTCTAAATCGAGTTTCCTGAAAATAGACAGTGGTATCAGGTTAATACTAGTACCAGTAGCACATAAAGTATTAAAAGTACTAGTGTTTCCAATTGAGATGGGTAAGGTGAAACTCCCAGGATCCTTGAGCTTGGGAGGCAATTTCTTTTGTATTCTTGTACTGCTCTTCTTTGTCAATGCCACAGTTTCAAATTCGGGAAGCTTTTTCTTCTTTAATATCATGTCCTTCAGAAACTTTGTGTAGTTTGGAATTTGTCATATTGCGTCGATGAACATGATATTAATGTGGAGTTTTCTTAGCACATCCCAAAAATTTCTCAAATTTTTGGTCCAGCTAGTGTCTCTTCAACCTTTATGGGAATGAAATGGGTGGCTCGTAAGGTTTGATAGGAACGGTTGCCTTAACCCGTGCTATATCTGAACTCTCGTTAGTAGATGTCTCTATCGTCTGTTCAGTCTGTTCCACGTGCTCCTCATCTGAACAAGGTACTATTTTCTTCCTCGCACTCAGCCGCTTGATATGTACTTCCGATAATTTCACCCGTAACGCCCCGACCCTCATGGATCAAAATATCACTAGATTAACTTTACTTTACCCCGTTCACCGTAGACTTAATAAAATAATTAAGTATACTTTTAGCGGAAAGTATAAAAATTTAATATCAAGACTTATTTTTTTTAAAAGACAAAATAGTTCAATACCAAAAGAAACAATTCAAAAATGTCTTTAGAATATTTATCATGCATACATCCACAATTGAATTCAAATTCTGGGCAAAACTTTAAAAAATAAAAGTTGCTGTATTTTTTCTATCTTAAGCGACAAATCACAAAATAAATTCGTTTGTATAGTTATCGATTCGAAACTTCTTGAGATTTTAATGAAAAATAGAAAATTTCTTATAGTATGACATATCCAAAAATCGACTTCCGTCGGCAACAAATAGGGTATTAAAATATTTTTCAAAACGCCGTAGTGACTAGGTTTGGAAAGTAACCCATCACAGTTTACTTTAAGTGCTATATAAAATCCTACACATATTGAAATGAAATGATTCTAGATCTATTCAATAACTAAGTCATGAGGCT
This sequence comes from Fraxinus excelsior, assembly GCA_019097785.1. Taxonomy (NCBI): domain Eukaryota; kingdom Viridiplantae; phylum Streptophyta; class Magnoliopsida; order Lamiales; family Oleaceae; genus Fraxinus; species Fraxinus excelsior. The sequence continues at coordinate 24,961,456 of CM032623.1, forward strand.
ATCAAACCCCACTGGCTTTGTATAAAAATCCCAAGTAACGTTTGAGTTACGATTTTTTGAAATCAAGGGCAGAAGCTGAAAACAGCATTCATACCCAGTGCATCTTATTTTAAAGTGATGTATAAAAGTTTACCGACATCAGATTGACAAGATTTTGAGTTCATTCAGTAGCTAACATGTAAGGCTATCATATCCAATTGGTTTCGTCCAAAAATTTCAAGTAACGAGTGAGATATAAATTTTGGAACCAATGGCAGAAAACTGAAATTTTAAAAGAAACAGAAAACTTTAAAATCACTAACTCTTTTCTTTTGTAAACAATGATATTTACATTAATTTTGACATATATCTACTTTCAAACATAATTTATTCATAGAAATGAAAAATACTCTTAGCATAGTTCCACTCGTGACGTTCATAAAAATTCTTAAGAAATAACGTAAACATTTTATAATCAAATTTAAAGTTATTAAGTCACCAGCTTTTTCCATAGCATGTTGCATCATCATCTACCATCATCTACGCTCCCAAGAAAAACCAATAAACCTGTAGAAGGAAATTAACCCATGAGTTTGAAACTCAATAGATATCATTGGTACATTTCGTTGTCAAATTAACATTTTCAAAATATAGATTCATACCGTCGCACGTAGTAGGATTTCCGGAAAAATCCAATTTATGCGGAGTTATGAATTAACATAACACATATAACCGGAGAATGATCGTTCAAACTATAGTAGTGTCGTAACACCATACCCGAAGGCACCAATTCATTCAAACTTTTAACGAAAAATCCTAATTTAAAAATGAAACAAACACTTGTACCTCTATATACCTTCGTTAAAAGTTTTTGAAAGTATAATGTTGGATGATGGTTATTGCTTCCTAACGGCACTAGAACTTTTAGAAATATGTTCCTCTCTTATTATTTTGAAAATCTTTTTCCTTGATCAAAGTGTGTACTTTCTCAATCACATCCTTGCTATTCTTTTAAACTTTACTTAACATAAAGACTTTTTTAGAGAAAATAAGAGTAATTTCGGATTTGAAGGGGCGTATAGTTAAAAAATATTTTTCCTCTTCTTGTAACCTCCTTCTTTAGTGGGAAACTAAATGGGAGAGTTATATTATCATTAGTCTTGTTAAATTGAGTCTTTAAGTAGGAATTTGAAGATTTTTAAGCCCAAAGTTGCCAATATGAAATATCATACAGATGACCATTATGACAATCTAGTTATTCATTAAATATTTGTAATCAGATTTACTTAAACTTAATGTCTTAAATTATTGGGCTTATAAATAACTTATGACTTGTACTTTATAACATTAAATGGGCCGAGCTTCGATAATTTATTTCTTAAATGGGCTACATTAACCAAATTAAGAATATAAAATTTGGGACATTACAACACCCCACTCCTGATGGTGATTGCTTTCAAAGATGGATCCTCAACTATTGTATTTCCCAAAAAACTTATGGCCATTACCCGCTCTTTGGGATTAGTCTCAGTACTACTTGGCGGGGTACCCGGTGCTTTGCTTATCATAGAAAGAACTAACCGTCCCATCTGTGTCTCTAGATTCTTAATAGCAAGACCCTGATTTTGGAAGTTTGTTTCAGTCTTCCTCATGAATTGATTCGTCATCTCCATGTATTTGTCAGTCTTCTCCATTAATTTTTCAAACATCTCCTCCAATTGGGGTTTCCTCTCCTGTTGATACTCCCCTTGAGACCTATTGTGATTTTGGTTTTGATTTCCTCCCCATAAGAAATTTGGATGATTTTGCCACCCAGGATTGTAAGTGTCATGATGTGTCTTATTTTACTAACATTGACCCCATTGTGCATATTCCACTTGCTCCATTCCCTGTGAAAGAATTGGACACTCAGTTGTGCTATGTTCCGCTCTACACTCTTCACAATTCAGCTTTTTTGCTAGTGTTGCACTTGAATATTGTGATATACTTTCCACTTTATGAAATAGAGAATCAATTTTAGCAGATAGAGCTGAATATGTGGCAACCTCGTAGACTCCAGCTGGTTTCTTTGTACCCACATGCTCATAGGACCACATAGCCGAAGTGTTGCCCATTCTCTCAAACAATTCTCATGCTCCATCAATAGTTCTTGTGATTATGGAGCCATTGGACGATGAATCCACCATGCTCCTAAAAGAAGGAAGTAGTCTTGTATAGAAAATCTAGTATGTGTCTTTCTGTCAAATCCATGTTAAGGACATTTCCTTATCATATTTTTAAACATATTCCAAACTTCATCAAATGACTCAGACTCACCATGACTAAAGATTGATATTTCGTGCCTCATCTTTACTACTTTGGCTGGTGAGAAAAATTTAGTGCAGAATTTGTAAGCCAAATCATTCCAAGTAGTTATGCTTGCAACATGAAGTGAATCCAACCATTCGAGTGCCTTATCATGTAGGGTGTGTGGGAAGAACCTCAGCCTGATAGCATCTTCTGATATTTCTTGGTATCTGAAGTGTTGACACATATCCAAAAATCGGGATATATGTGTATGGATTTTCATTTGCCAATCCGTAGAACTGATGCCCATTTTGGAAGAGTTGGATAACATTAGTTTTTTACTAGAAGTTTGGTTGTTCGAATGGGGGGTACATAATGCTGGATTGACTTTGGACAATGAATGATGACAAGAAATCCCCAAGCAATGTGTTTCCGTCTTCTCCTTCCTCTGTATTGCTTGGAACTGCGGGATTCCTCATTGCTTCAATCTGTTGATTTGTCATTGGTAGTTGTTCTTGGTTGTTCTGTTGTGCTGCTCTAGCTTCCCTTTGCCTGCAATGAAAAGTATGTTCAATCTCCAAATCAGTTGGAAGGAGCTCACCGCACAGCGACCTTCGTATACAAGACTAGAAAAAAGGAATGAAAAGTAGCACTTAGGTAAATTAATAAAAATAAAAATTACTAACTAAAACAAAAATAAGTAAAGATAAAACTAATGTTCGAATTAGTATCAAGATAAATAAAATTAAACTAAATCCAATCCCCGACAGTGCGCAAAAAACATGCTCACGAAAATATTTGTTCGTTTTAAAACCACCGCAAGTGTACGGTTCGTTAACAAGTAGTAAAATGAGTTTTGAGTCCAAGTATCATTCCCACATGAATTGATTAGTTCTAATTCTAATTATTTTGACCTTAATCGAAGCAAATAAAGGAAAATGTTTATGTTGATAAAATTATAAGTGAATTAATGATAAATATGCAAGTATGAATGAATTAACTAACTAAATGCAAATTGGATATGAATATGGTTTGAGGTGTTTTCTAATATGTGATGAATATGCTAGAATCACGAATTCCTAAGTAATAATCTTTTTAACCCTAGTTTTACACCTTGACACACGATTGTAATATTGACAAATCAATGTTCCTAAATTATTTAACAATCTCTCTCGAGTAAAGTTAAACATATTCTCATATATGACACAATTATATATCTATGATGAATGCAAATATACAATAATACATGAGTTTTTTATGAATACTTAAAGATTATAGCGGTATATTTCTATTCCCTATTGAACCCTATGATGATTTATATATGTCGAATTTATTTCAATTCTCTCGAATGCATGAAATAAATCATCAAATTCACATAATTATGGTGCACTATAATCATGAAGAAAATAAGATCATATAAATCATTCAAATATTCCAAAATATGGTTTTGATATTAAGAATGTAAAACTATAAATTAAAAATCATAATAAAAAGTTCATCGTTCCCTATTACAAATTAATCTAGCTAGTATGGTGGAAAGAAGAAAAATAGATGAAGAACGACATCACCTCGATTAATCTTCATTCTTTGTAATCTTGGAGTTGTTATTCATGTTCTTGCCCTTTTTCTTTCTGAAAATCTTGATAAAAACTCTCCTCCCACTTTTAAACCACCTTAGGATTTTAAAAGACGTCCCAAGATTCGTTTTCATAAGAGTTCTATTGAAATAAGGAAACTAGAAAATTTTGCGCCGGATTGGCCTTGGCGGGCGCCCAGTATAAAATGGGGCGGCCGCCCAGACAAAATATTTTGGTTCTATTGATGATGTTGACAGTCGGGCAGCAAATATAACTGGGCGGCTGCCCAGTTATAAATCTTTCGCGAATTTTCTTTTCAGCCATTTTCTTCATTCTTTCTTCCATCTTAGTCGTCCACATCAAATTACTTCAATTTTAATGTTTAACTTTTACCCAAATGCATATTAGTCCCCCAAACTTCCATCAATTGGCTGCTTTATCCTTCTTTCTTTTCCAATTGCTTAAAAACAGATCCAAAACTGAAATAAAATAAAAATAACATAAGCTAAGTAAAATGCAATAATAAAACGACACAAAAACTTAGTAATATGACCTCGAATAAGTGCACAAAAATGCACTTATCATTGAATGACTTGACTTTGCAAGATTAAGATCTCATAATTGGTTCTTGAATTGTGGATATCAAACTCATTCAGTTGTGATCGTAATTTCAGATAAAAAAAGACTGTCTAGAAGTACAATAAGCTAGCAACAAAGGTAAGTGATTCAACCTCAAGTTTTTTGGATGCGTAATGCTATTCATCCCCACTGGAGTTACAAATATAGTCTAGATGACGTTAATGTGGCAATAATTGATAGATGAAATTAAATAAGTCATTTCATTTCACATTTCATTTAAGCTATCATTTAGAGTCACCTAGACTGTATTTGTAACTTCACTGGAGATGAATAACATTACTCTTTTTAGATTTCAAGCAAGTTCTAAACTTTAGAATTCGATAAAAAGCATGCAAGTACATTTTACATCATCATTACAAATCTTAAGCCCCTTGTTTGATCCCATTTTTTTGTAAAAATGGGCTTTAGAGAAGGATGTGTCGTTGAAAAGTAGAAAAAAAAACTTAAATTTATGTATAAAATTATTTTATTAAATTAATATGTAGTTGAAAATGATTTTAAAGAAAAATATATTATTGAAAAATGGAGCTCAAACAATAACTTAATTCACAAACCAACATAGTGAGCATGGCTAGAATCCAGAAAGAACCCGAGGGAGAAAGTTACTCTCTAGTACTAGAGAAACTTACTAATCTTGCAATTTTATTACGATCTTGCTATGGTAACATAATGGTTGACCTAAGGGGTGACATAATTTAATAAAATGACATAATTGTCCTTCCTTTATTCTTTAGTCAAGTCATAGTTCTCAATTCCTAATATATGATAAATTTGGTTTATTTCTCCTAATAAATGAAAAAACCAATTATGCTCGTATTTATATATATATCTTTTATCAAAATAATCGTTTAATGTTCTAATTTTATTTTCTAATTTATTAATTTCTCTATTAATTCTGACTATATTTTTTTTTATAGGCACAAGTATATCTCTATTATTTTTCAGAAAATAATCAAGCACAGTATAAAATGGTTTAATTTTTTTCCTTTTTTTCACAATTAATTAATAATTTTCTACTCAAAGTAACTAAAACTTCATAAATAGCAAGCGTACAAATATAAATGCAAGTTTTTAACATAAATAAGAAAAATCTTACAGTATTAAAACAGAAGGTAATGCAGAATAATATCAATGAGATTTCTCTCGAGCTTGCTTTCATATGTTTGTATACTCAGATATAAGTGATCGGTGTTAGTTGAATTTAAGAAAGTGGGTTATGGTTCAACACGACTTCCGCACTCTTATTGGTTTTCTCTCTAACTTTTTTGCATATCTCACAATGGAGCACATGGAATCATAGTTTTCCTTTCAACTCCTAGTTAAAACATCACCTTGAATGGTAACAGGGTTCTCATGGCTTTCTCTAACAACGCTTAAAATGCCTATACACGACAACACGACAACAAGATACTTGCACCAACCCTTAAGGTTTTCACCGTTGGAGTATAAGTAAGATAAGAGCTTTTAAGAATATAATAAGGATAAAAAGACAGTGTTTTCAAATTGATTTCATAAACACATCAAACTAATATATCTTATAAAAGAGTATACATACATATCTCGGCTACACTCTTAGTACTCTCTCTAAAAAGTTTAGAACTCAATAGAGATTATCTTATTACAAGCTTCAAAGAAAGAAAGAAACTGAAATAGCTACAAGATTTAAAAACAAGAGAGAAAGGTTTTTGCTTAAGGATGGGACACCTTCTTCTGAGAATTAGTCTTCCTTTTATAGACTCGAAAAAGCTCTATAGCTATCATTCATTATTGTTGTGTTACTGTGTAAGATAATGAAAATCTTACTGTGGCCTAAAGTTATTTGTCTTAACATAGAAAATAATGTAGGTGAAACCTCACAGTTTTTCTTTATCAAAGTAATTTTGATAAAGTAATGATAAAGGGGGTCCATTACTTTTCCATATGAGACTCAAACCACTCATCCGCAAATTCCTCTAGATCAAGTGAGATTGGAGAGTCATCTTCTTTATTGCTACAGCACTCACACTTATGGTTTGGATAACGCCAAAACTGTTTACATAGCTAATTTTTGGTCTTTTGTGTTCCACTAGCGTCTCCTTCAAAAACATGATCGCACCATGTATTAAGATAGTGCCAATCTTTTTGTTTAGTGGGTGCCACAGCCTTGCTGTAAATCAAGTGGTCTTGTGACTCATACACCCAATTTTTTTGATTTTCTTCAATAATTTTCTGGAGATGCTCAAACTGTTCCTTATAATCCTTTGCTCTACGAAAAGCTGTCATATTGATAACATCTTCTGGTGTAGTTTCGTAGATTTCACTCTTCTCAGGCTGGAGATGTTTGGAAGTAGTGGCAATCCTTATGACATGATTAACTGGCAGTAGCCTATCTCTTCATTATCCAATTCGGGACTTGCTGAGAAAAACCTAATATATATATTCTTATATTTAAGAACTTGACAATATCTTTCAATAACTCGGACTACCTCTTTTGGTAGCATAGAAATTTCCTTTAAAGATTCTGATGGGTAAATACAAATTATATTTCTCATTTCAAAAAGAGTACGAACCCAATATGCTGGGCTTCCTGGATATAAATTCACTTTGTTATAGGTTCCATATGTTAAGGTTTTCATCCAACCTCCAATACTGGTAAACCATCAACAGGCGAGATTGAACAATACATATGCTAAAATAAAATTGTTTTTACTTTTGATATCCATAACACTGGGAGTGTTACAGGCTTTAATGATATTTGAGCGATCTAGCTCTTGTATGGAGATACATTCCTTTGTAATTTTTTTCTCCTATGAGGGAGATAAAGTAGTATTCTCTTGGACTGATAGTTTATGAAGCTTTAATGCTTATAGTTCAATATTGGCACTGAGGCCTTCGAATTTATTGGCACTAGGACCTTCAGATAATATAGCCTTATTGACTTTCTCAGATATTGGCTTGACAGCAGCCATTTCTATTAGTGTTATCTTGGACTCCACAGCAGCAATCTTCATGTTCATTTCGAACTTCAATGCTTCTAATTCCTTCCTGATTTGCTCCATTCCTGGTTAAAAAATCTGGAATAAAATTGTCTTTCACTTTAATATGGACAATATCAAATTTAAACGGCGCAAACCACATTTGCATTCTAATAAGTGACATTTCAGCTGCACTTGTTCCAAGTTTATTTGTTAATAATGGTTTTATCTGAGTATTATCTGTTCTAATAAGGAATTTCTTCGGTAGCAAATAAGGTTTAAATTTTGCTACTCATTTCTTAACTGCTAAACATTCTTTACGATTGATATCATACATTGTCTCGGCATCTTTGAATGTACATGAAGTATAAGCAACAAGCTCTTCTGATCATTTACATAATGGATTACAAAGAAATTCTTTATGATTTTCTTTTCTTTTGAGGATTGCTCCCCAGTATAATAAAGATGCACCAGTTTCTAAAATAAAAAAATCATCATCATTTGGAATATTTAGTTCTGGTAGATTTTCACATATTCTTTTAATCTTATTTACCATTTCTATATCTTCTTGTGTCCATTCCCATTCAACTCCTTTTTTTAATTTTTTGGTAAAGTGGACTTTATATTTAGCACAGTTTTTAATAAATTTCTCAGAATAATTTAACAATCCGATAAAACTTTGTAACTCTTTCCTATCTCTAATTTCTTCTGAAAATTCTATAATCTTTTTTCCAATATGGGGTTGTTGAAGTATTTTTTCTTCAGTAAAAATATATCCTAAGAATTCAATTTCAATCTTAGCTATTTCTGCTTTTCTTTCTGATAAGGCTAATTCATATTTTCTAGCAATATAATTAAATTTCTTAAGATGTTGAATATGTTCTTTTAAATTCTTACTATGAATAAGGATATCATCTACATAAATAATGTAGAAGTTCTTTATTGGTCTAATAATCTTGTCAATTCTTTGTTGAAATATTGCTGGAGCATTCATTAATCCAAATGGCATAACATTCCATTCGAATTGTCCTAATGGATTAGGGGTAATAAAACTAATTAAATGTTTTGATTTTTCATCTAGTTTTATTTGCCAATACCCTAATTTACAATCAAATTTAGAATATATTTTACTTCCTTGCATTTGTTTTATTAACAATTCTTTTATTGGTAGTTTATAGCTATTAGGTACAGTTTTAGAGTTTAAATCTCTATAATCAATTACCATTCTAACTTTTCCTCTTTTAATTTCACTATGGTTTCTAATCATAAATGCTGGACTTTATATGGACTGGTTGATTCTTTTAGAACTCCTAAGTGTAAGAGTTCTTTAATTTGTATTTCAAATTCTTTTTTATCTTCTTCGCTATAAGGAAATTGTTTTTCTGATATTTTAGCATCTGGGTCTTTTAGTTCAATGGTTGCCATAGGTTTATCTTTATCCCATTTAGTTAAGGGGTGTTCATGATAACATTCTTTTAGTTCTAATTTAATACTTTCTAATTCTTCTTCTAAATTGCTAATTCCTAATACTGGAATTTTTTGTTTTTGATTAATTTCTGTATAACATCTACCACGATTACCTGCAGAACTCTGATGTCTGAGTTTATGGTGAATTGGTTGATGTGCAATTCCAATGGCTTTATAAATTTTTGGTGTTTTAATTTTGTGATTACAAGGTGTGGTAAATTCAAAACTATCTTTTTATTGTGTAAAATGGCTATATGTATATATAAAATTTTCTCCTAAAATGACATCACACCCGATTTTATTTGTTGCATATATTCGAGGTATAAAACATTCTCTATTTCCTATAATTATAGAAACAGTTTCTACAAAATCTCTATAGATTTCTACAATATCACTGACTGTTTGTCCATAAGTTGTCTTCTTATAGTCTCTTTTATAATAATGTTCTAGGAACACATATATTTTACGTAGACAAATACCTGATCCAGTATCAAGTATATCATAAATTTTTATCATACAGTAATTTGGTAAATTGAGAGTGATCTCAATATATGGACTAAGTAAGCTAGTTTTGATTGATCTAATTCCTTGTATCATATAGATTGGTTCTTTATTTTTATTAATTCTAGAAATCATTTTTTGTTTTCATTCTATAGTTATTTGTAATGTATTCTTCTGGATATAGAATGGTGAGACTTTCTCAAGAAAGTTCATTCCCAATAATATTGGACTAGTATCTTTTCCCTTCATATAATTTTTATGAATTTTAAAATTTAGTTTAAATTGTTCTTTTTCTATATATGTGAAACTTAGTTTTAGATTAACAAATGTTTTAATTTCATATTTAATTCCATGATAATTCGTAAGAATTATTCCTTGCGGTAATTTTTCTTCTAGTAAATGATCAACTAGGTCTGCTCTTATATGACTGGTACTAGCTCTTGTGTTAACAAGGGCTATGATTTCTTCGTAGTTATTCTGATTATTGATATATTCTGTTAGAATAAGGAAATTATCTTCCTCACATTTTCTTAGGTTAATATCAATGCTATTTCTAGGCATTATTGGGTAGTTTCTACTTGTAGATGTTCTACTATAGCTTGAGAGTTCTCTAGTACTAATAATTCTTTCTATTCTTCTACTAGACATTTTGGCTATAAGTTGTCTAGAAGTATTCAAGGTAACTAATCCTTGATTTCCTACATTATTATCTATTCTTCTAGACTGCTGATAAAAATCAAGCAATATATCTTGTGTAATGAAATGTTATTATTACTTAACATTCTTGGTGGTGTAAATTGTGCTAGGTTTCTGAAATCTTTATGTATTTGTATAAAATCTCCTGAGACTTTATTGATTTCTTTTTGGTGTGTAGTAGTAAAGGCATATAAAGCTTTATAATATAATGTTACAGCTTTACTTCTTGATGGCATAATTAATCTATAAATTTTATGATAAAGATTTAATCTTATACTTAAATTTTCATCTAATAAGGACATGGCAAATCCAGGTCTTATAGTAAATATAATTTTCTTATGTACTAGATTTCCAAAGACAACTCCTAATAGAGCGTCCATATGATCATGAAGTATTCTGTTATCCATTAAGTACATTTGTATAGGAATATTCATTCCTTCTCTAAAGTATCCTTTGATTATTATTTGGATTCCTTCAATCACTATGTTCTTTAATCTTTCCCTAGTAGATCTATTTATTTTTGTTAATTCTCTATTAACCCATTCTTTAGTTATTAGGGGTATAGAAGTGTTGCCTTTAACATTTTCGATGTTAATAAGTATTTCATCATATTTAGCAATCTATATTATTTTATTAAACCAAGATAATATTGGTCTAACAAAAACATCTTTATCTTTTAAAGATATTTGTTTTTCTTTTATGGCTCCATATTTTTCTTCATCAAACACTACTGTTTGTGAAGTTCCTTCTTCATTATTTAAGTTGGTCTCAATAGTATCTATAATCTCTTGATTCATATAAATCTGTTCAAATTCTGATTCTTCAATTTCTTCTATATCTAGCTCATATATTGAGTTTGTTTCAAATAATTCGTCTAAGTCTTCGATTATCTCATAGTCTGAGTCGGATTCTATTTCTTCCATTATCCTAATGGATTTAACATTTTCTCTTTTATTTTTATTATAATAATTGGGAGATATATGTCATATTTCATTACATGTAAAACATTTACATTTTTTTATAGAATTCTTCTTTAGATTTTTTCTGAAGTTTCTTATGTTGGTTATATTTTTTTTTCCAATGTTTTTTCTTCTTAAAATATTTCTTGTGGCTCTTAAATCCTTTATTTCTCTTCAAAGGTTTAAGATACTTCTTAAATTTCCTTTTATAATATGGTTTCCTAGATGGTTGGTGACATAATATGGTTTCCTAGATGGTTGGTGACAATCAAATTGCGGTACTGCTTCTATTTCTCTATAACAGCATAAACTTGCTTTCTTACCATGTTTTCTAAATAGGTGTTGATACATAGATTTTCTGCATCATTCAGATATTTTTCTCTTAGCGAATGAAGTTCTCATTCCTAAAGTATCAGATTTACGGTTATGATCTTCCCATTCTATTTTATTCCAATATATTTGGTAATCTTCAAATAATTTCTGACCCCATGGCCAAGGTAATTTAAGAAAATATCTATTTAGTAATTTTACATCTTCTTCTGATAAATTCCATTCTTTTATGGATTTAGAAGCTTTAATATATATCTTTTTGAATTTCTTAGTATATTCGTTTAATTCACACATATCACAGATTTTTAATAATTCCATTTTTCTTTCAGTTTGTAAGGTTTCTTGAATGATCACGTCTATTTTTGTTTCTGGTATAATTTCTCCTAAAAGTAAATGTCTAAAGAAATTCTTCATTCGTTTTAAAATTTCTTTAAAATTTTCAGCATCTAAACTTTCATTATTATCTATAGTAGTTATAGATTTTTCTCCATATTTAATTTTATTTTTAGTTTTTTTCAGAAGTTCTCCTCCAGATATCTAAAGTAATTCATCTAAATGTGTGGATTACAAAATTATAAGCTTGAGTTGTATTCCATTTATGAAAAGCAACAGCTAATTAAATCAGTAGCTTTGCCCACGAGTCAATAATTTCACTTTTATTATTGCTATCATCAACATCTAGCTAGATTCCTGTTGTAGGAATTGGTTCTGTAAATAATTTAACTGGATTATTATCCCTAAGATATATATGTTTAGTTGACATAATCTTGGGTCCTTTTTCTAAAATTGTAACATTCTCGTTCTTTAGTCATTCCATGTTCTTTTATCCATTCTAAATTTCAGTCATCAAATTCGACTTGTGTCCAATCTGTAGTAATATTAGTTCTACTTGTTTCTTCGATTAATGGTTGAGTTTCAACTTGTTGATTTAGAGGTTGAGTATTAATTTCAGCAGTTTCCTCTTTGGGTAGAGGATCATTCATATAAATATTCTCGGTTTGAATAGCTAATTGTTCTAAACTTTGTTTGTAGACTTCTAATTCTTCTCCAGTAGCTTCAAAGAATTTCGTTTCTAATTCTTGTGTAACATAAGCCGGTAAATGTGGTTCAATTGATATACAAGAATCTCTTTTTAGTTTTGATTCTTTTAATTTTGATTCAATTTGTTTATATAATATTTTTTGTCCTATTTTAATATTGTCATTAACAATTTCTAAATTGGATTCGATATCTATTATATGAGTTAAAACATTTTGATTTATAATATCCATTTTTTTCTAAAGGTTGAGCATAATTATCGTATTGTTCTAAAAATTGATTTATTATAACGTCGTCTTCTTCATGTTCGAAAAATTCATCTATTAAACTCTGTAATCCTTTATTTTTTATTTCTGCTAATTGTTGAGAACTATTTATTTGTTGTATTTCTTCATTTAGGGTTTTATATTTAGTACTTAAATTTGTCGCTAATTTTTGCAATTTAAGTCGATTAGTATTAGTTAAAATATTAATATTTTATAATTCTTCTAAAATCATTTTATCTTTTCTATTCATTTTAAAATATATTATTTAAGTTCTAAAAATTTTCTTCAGTTTCGTTACTAGGCTCTGATACCAATTATAGGGGTAAAATGCGGAAAATAACTAAAATATAAGACTAAGGGTAAAATAAACAATGTGCACAGAAAATTACAAAATTATGTCAAGGAAGTGGTCATCTAGAGTGGCAACGTAGCATTATCCTTTTTACTAAGGGAGGATAAATGGGAAAATGATAAATAAATAAAGGAAAATGCTAAAGGCTTTTTAATCCTCTCTTATCACCAAGAGGCGTGATTGCACAGTGCAATACCATCCACCCACCCCCCAGGGGACAAGCACTCGTTAATGAGTACTACTGCAAACTCGAAGAAGAACACGAAAGCTCGTGTTTGGCTGAGCTTAGTAGTGCTACTTATAAGCAGCCATCCTCAAATCTCAACAGTTCCAAATCACAAATCACTCTAAATTACAAGAATTCCACCAACAAATCTCACCCTCAAAACCCAGAAACAATTTCACAAGCAGAGAGAGATGGATCCAGCAAATGATCTGGTGGCTTCCTCCCCCACACATTCCTCCATTTCTTCTTCTGATCTTGACACTGAGGTGCAATTTTCTTGATCCCACATCCTCAATTTTTCATGCTAATAATTTATTTACATTTGGGTGTTTTTTGGTGTGAATAATTGCAGTCTACAGGTTCATTTTTCCATGACAGAAGCACCACACTTGGCACACTTATGGGGGTCACCGTGCAGGCCATCACATTCAGGGCTTCCTCCTCCCAGCACCGACAGTCGGAGAATTCGGTCTCCGCCGCACACGCCAGCCGGAAAACTAAGACACCCAAAAAGGGTCGGGCTCGGGGAGCGATGGCGACGGAGGAGCAGCGGCTTCGGCGGCAAAGAAGGAGATGGTGGAGGCTGTGCAGGGATGATTATGACTGTCGGCGGGCGTCTCTTGGGGAATATTTGGAGGTGGAAAGGAGGTTTGGGGATGGCGTTTTCTTGGGTGGTGGTGGTGGTGGAGGCGCTGCTGCGGAACTTGAGGAAGGGATTGTTCAAGAACAGACGCAGAATGGCCGGAATTTGTTTGCTGAAGGAAGGGTTCTGCCTCCGGCGGAGATTGAAGAAGATGCATCGCCGGCCGATGGTGGACTTTGTAGATTCTCGGTGGTGTCTCTGGGTGGGATTTGTATTGGTGGTAGTAGTACAGTGGGATAGCCTTTTCTTTATTATTATTATTATTATTAATTTTTTTCCCTCATCTGTCTTTTTCTTTTCCTTTTCTCTTTTTAAATTGGAGGAAATTCTGAATTGTAGTTTTCACAAAAGCAAAATTCTGTCAATTATTGAAAATGAATTTGTTCTATCTATATCAATGAATGAAATTATAATGTAATAGAAATTAAAAATTCAACTTGCAAGTTTGTTGTGTAGTTATGTCTGAGTGAATGGCTAACCTAACAAATGGAAATTTGGTGTTGATGGTTGAACTTTAAAATGATCACAATTTTAATAGGTACATTATAACTTATAATGTAATAAAAATTAATATTTTTGTAGTTATTATTGTTTTAAATGTAATGTTATATGGGCAATGTCTGGTAGTTTTTTGATCAATTTATAAATTAACATGTAAAAACTCCTTTTTCATCAATATAAATTATTGATGCTATAGTATTTTGTTATGAATTAAGGCATTAAAAGAAGGGTAGTGCTACATGTACCAAATCATCTATCAAAAGTTTTACCTAATAGTTAAGTGGCGGCCCACTGGTACCTATGGACCCTGATAAAACTTTAGGTAAGAAATTATGTACATAAAGATTTTTCCTTAAAAGAAACTTGAATATCATTTTGAGCTTCAATAGTTTAGTCTCCTCTTTTTATATATATATTTTTTAAAAATTGGACAATAATTACTTTTGCCATATGGAGAAAGACACAACTTGGGGCCACACACACACTTTTGTGCTTTTCTCTTTATAAAATGATTAGTGCCTTTGGAATTCCTTTTCTTTTTTTTTTACCTGTCAGACTTTTCCTTATTGTCTAAGGATACTTGAAAACATAAAGTTACTAAAAAAAAGTTGAAAAATACTGTAAACGTCTAAAAGATTAGAACAGTTACATATTAACCTTGGGTGTTACCGGGGGACACAGGTCATGTACAAATGGAATAATTCTTAATTTCATATCCTAAATTTATTTAGCTCATGTTTGATATCGATTAAATTTAGATTTTATTTTAATTCAAAATCAACAATTCATTTCAACTATATATTTTATGAATCCCACAATTTTTTTAACCACACATTTTATCAATTTCTATTAAAATTTATTAAAAATTTAATTTTAACCTACACCAAACAAGGACTTAAAATGATATATTTGACCATCAGTTGAATTTTGGACAGGATAGCAAGTTATAATAATTCTCATTTATTCATATACATTCTTACAAATTATGGTTTTAAGATTTCATAATCATTACTCAGATCCTTACAAATCTTATTAAACATTAGGCGTTAAATATGTAATTTTTTTTAATTATTATTATTATTATTATTTTTGTGTTCAAAACCCATTTTGAAATAGCATTTTCAATGAGGAAATCACACATTGTCCTGTTTTTAACTTACTGTTTTCATTTTTACAAAATCAATTTTTTATTTTTTCATAAATCAGGTTTATATTATAATTAAATTTAATTTTAATTAAACCAACCACTTCCACCATTTACGTACAATTGGAGAGAGAGGGATGTTTAAATATGTAAAGTTATCTCTAATAACCGCATAATCCCCAAACATCACCTCATTTAGGAAAAGAAAATCACAAAATCTTCTATAATCTTTCCCACCGTACCTCAAACCTAAAATCCCTAATTGATTATTAAGAGAATCCATATATCATTTGGTAGGTGAAAATACGGCGGTGGTGAAGGAGACGTCGGTGCAAGTGAAGGGAGTGCAAAGAAGAACTCTGTGACACCGGATTGTGAAAAGAATTAGACCAATGGCGAAAACAAGGAGTTGTGATCGAAAGACACAACCCGAAGCCGGAAACGCACACGGTAACGCACAAGGAAAGAAGAGAATGTCGATTCCGTCAAAGGGAGATCGTACAGAAATCCTGAAAAAAATGGCTGCATTGAATCCGAAAGGGAAAAAGAAATGCCGTGAAAAAATGCGCAGAAAATCTACGTCGAAGTCGAAGAATGTAAGTTCATTTGTGGTGCAATAACGGTGTTGGAATTTCAATTGTGACCTCATTCTTCTGTTTGAATACAACGGTAACATTCGGGTCACAGTTATTCGAACCATTTGTGACCTAAATGTGTAAATGTGGAATTTTATCTTTTACCTCATGGTTTCACAGAGTGTTCATGATTCATATATTGCGATGCAGGAATGGAAGTACATAATACCCGAAGATCAATGGTTTCCAGGGAAAATCACCACAAATGTTGCGAAAAATGTTCTGTCGAATTTCACGTCTAAATTCAATGAGCAACAGAGAGATATACTGTCGAACACATGTTTCTCTTTCTTCATGGAATGCAAAGAAATTGTTCTTCAAGCCCAACTAATACACTACTTTTTGATCAGGGAAGTGAAGTAGCCGAATCCTAATGAGATGTGGTTCAAGGTTGCGAATAGATTTTGAGATTTTCATTGGGTGAATTTTGTTTAGTGACGGGTCTTAGATATAATGGTGATGACATTAAGAAAGAGATTGACAATATTCCATCTAGGATCAAGGGGGCATACTTTGGGGAATTGAAGTTGGTTACCAATGAATATGTTATGGACGTATTCTTGAGCGTGTCAGACATTGATGATCATGATGTTGTGAGGCTTGGGATTCTGTATTTGATTACTTCATACCTTTTCTCCACATCATATAAGAAGGTGGTTGATGACTACTTGTTTGCGCTAGTAGAAGATTTTGAGTTATTGGAAATGTTCCCTTGGGGTAAAGAGTTGTTCGAGATGTCTATAAAATCTCTGAATGAGGGTTTAGGTCATAGGAATCCACATTATAGACTGAAGGGGTTTTTGGTTGCATTTCAAGTTTGGATATACGAGTCAATCCCCAAACTTAATGGACCTGTGACGAATCGAATGAGGAAAGGTTTCCCAGGTATTGTGAACTGGATGTCAAACAAACAACCGTCGGCTATGAAATTGGATGAAGATGTTTTCTCCCACCCTGATGCAAGTATTTAAACACGATTTTGCAATGAACAGGTTACATGGTCACATATTCCTATATACAAATCACAAGATCATGTAGTTCGCATACACGAGTCACAATGTCACATATTTATCTAATTAGAAAACAAGACACAGTCAATTTCTCACTGCAATCACAAGGCACAGTCATGCACATATTTGCATCCACAATTTTTTTTTGTCACAGGTCACAAGGTCACAGATGTATTACCATAGGTCACAGGCTTGTGTGAATAAGTCACAAGGTCACAGAATTTTGTACATAGAAACCAAATCAGATATTTGCATTCTCAGACCACAGTCATTTTCTCTCTGCAATCACATGCTGCAGTAAGTTCACATATTTACTCTCTAACAAGGGTTCCATTTTTATGGTGTTGTCACAGCTTGAAATACGGTATATTGTACCGTCTGATTTGGAAATAGAGGCTCCATATATGAGTGGTGTTCCATACACCAAACTAGAACAACCGCAACTACCTGGAGACGGACACTTCAAGGATGCAAGCCACGCAGGTACAAGTGGGACATGTTGCTAATGATCACAGATGGAAGAGAGGGTCATTCTAGCGATTTCGATGACGATGATGACGATTTCGTTGATACACCCCCATAAAGGCAGAGGACATCATCTTACTTCACTCCCAAGTGAACAATAGGCATCACATGTAAATTATCCGACATAACCATATACGGGAGACATTTATACACCAAGTGAACTGCAATCAACACATAGAAATTACCCTACAGAGCCAGAGAGAAGTGATCTTCATACCCTGAAGGAGCCGATGGTCACAAGTGCACATGCTGGATCACAATCTGACGTAAGTTGTTTCATATTTACTTTATACAACTTACAAAGCATTTGTCGCATGTTAAGAATCATATGTCAGTGCAAAAGTCCATTAACTTGTTTTGGTACTGTCGAAACACAGGTGATTGACCAGTTGAAGAATTTGAGTGGGCAAATTACTGACATCAAGTTGAAGAATAGTGAATTAACGAAGCAGCTTACTGAAGTCAAGTTGCAGCTCATGTAATTGAGGATGGACAGAAATAGTAATATCAATCAGATTATCCGCATGCAAGGTGAGATTGAGTGTGACATGGTGGACATAAGGGCCAACATGACTTTCTTGTCAAATTCTGTGAGTATTTTGATAGCAAGCACAATCGATACAATCTTAGAAAAAAATGAATAACAAGAATGATGGGCAAAGTGCTGGGTTTACAGATCAGCTACAGAAAGTAAGCGTTTAAAAACCATTTTTCAATGCATAGGTCACATGGTCACATATTTCTTTCCAAAGGTCACAAGATCACATATTTGTGTTTACAATTACATTTGTGTTGCATTCAGGACCCAAGCAGCGAGCCACTGATGGACCGTAAAGGCAAGGGTAAGACGGATCCTGCCGATGCAGTTGAATACCCGTACTTCCCTCCAACCCCTTCATTTGATTTGGGGATCTCATCAACTCCAATACCAGTGCAAAAGCATTTTGGTGATGATAGTGCCGGTGTGGCGGAACAGACCGAAGGTCATGATAAAGACAGCTTGATGAACAAGGAAAAAAATGTTCAAGACCCGATACTTACATTTATTTCTCATTACAATATTCAAGTCTCTTAAACCTATCTCTGTCACTCCCTCCACTGACAAGTCACATGTCACAACAACGTTGCCATAATTCACAAAGTCACAACAATCAGTGGACAAGTTACATGTCTAACTCCACAAGTCACACTAATGATGTTGTGTCACGTACAAGTATCTCCCCCTTCCTCACCGTCGTTTGGATTGCCTGTTAAGAGGGCTTCAAGGCCCACAAGAGTACTGCGTTTCCCATACATCACTGGTGCAAGAAAACAAACTAAGAATTTGGACACTGTTGTTGTTTTTCAAAATCATGACAAGCCTGCGGATAAGGTTGACATTGTTGCATTCAATAACTGGTTTAACAGAGGCTACAAACCAAGAAACAAGTACGTAAAGGTCCAACTTATATGATACATGATTATGAACTAATGTACGAACAACGTTATTCGAGTTAAGTCTTGATTATTTTCTACTGTCAAGAAAAAATTTAATGACGAAGATGATGTCATTCTTCCTCCTTTCGTCATTGGGATGGTAGGTTCTAAATCATGGTGGCACGAGCTTCTATGCCTAGACTCTTCTCTTAGCAGCACGGTATGTTTCATTTATGATTTGACAACAAGTCACATTTGATGTTGTGTTCATAAACTATGCAGAAGTTCACAGGTCACAAATCACGTACATATGCAAGAGTCACCGCTCATAGATTTATATGCATACGTCACAGATCATAATTTTTTATGGTCAGGACACATATTACTTTTCACAAGTCACATATTACCCAGTCTTAGGCTGAGGTCACAGACATACATGTATAGGTAACAGGTGTGTCATTCCTGATTGGTGTTTGTTTTTCTGTCAGCACATGGATGTGTGTTTCTATTATCTGCGGCAATACGTAACAAAAAGTCCGCGTACCAAAGTGAATGCTACCACAACTGACTCATTGTTCTAGGCGAAGATAAAAATATCTTCCCCAAGTACACGAAGGACCCGAACGTGATTATGACAGATTCGTATATTGTTGACGTTGCCACGGTCGCAAGTTAGAACTTTCTCGTCCTTGGGCAGAAGTTGACTATGTTCTTCTGCCACTCCTACCCACGAATCGTGCTCATTGGATGCTTGGTTGCTTAGACATACGAAAGCATACACTATATGTGTTCCATTCCAGCTACAAGACATACCGGGAAAAGATGGTCCATGCTGGGATTGAACCATTTGTAAGAGTCATCCCCTAGTTGTTGATGGGGTCGGACATATGGAAAATGACATCTGATGATGGCACTGATGATCCAATGATGATGACAGTCATGGTTGTTGATAAAATTCCACATCAACATAATGTGTATACTTGTGACTTATTTATCTTTTTACAAACACACTATTATACTTATAGTTGTGTGGGTAGACCACATGTCACATAGGTCACAGAATTAGTACACATACACAAGTCACAGGTCACAGAATTAAATGCATGGGTCATACATCACTATGTTCAAGTCATACATCACTATAATCAGGTCACATACATATATGTGCAGATCACCAGTATATATATGTTACTACACTTTCATTCCTAATAGTGCTATATTGCTCTTTTTGTGGTTTTCAGCCATGACTGCGGAATCTTTGTCATTAAGTATGCGGAATACATACTACATATTGATATGAAGTCCATGCTGATGACGTTTGATGCTAGCCGTGCTAACTGTTGATCTTGTCTAACTGTTGCATATTGTACTCGTACTCTGTAAATGTGTATGCACGCACAACTGCATTGAATGCTTGAGTTATGTTATGACCAGATTTTCAGTAATATGATTTCAGGTTTTGTAGAAGATGGTATGTGCAAATCCTATGATAAGTTCCTGGATAAACACGTTCAATTGCATTCCTGATACTGTTGTGACGATCCGATACAAAGTATAGACCTTCTCTTGTTTCATATGCAGACCTCAACTTTTTGAAAAACCAAGACCACAATTTATCATTTTCATTATCTCCAATCCCAACTGCGAATAAGAATATGTTGTTATTCGCATCTTAGGTACATGCTGTGAACATTGTACCACCGTAGTGTCCAGTCAGGTATGTACCATCAACAATAATGACGGTCTACAATGTAACCACCCTCTAATTGATGCACCAAGCGCTATGAAGCAGTACTTGAATCTATTGTGACTATCAACCTCAAATGCTGTGACCGTTCCTGAATTCGTTCGTTCAAGCATGTGAAAATAGCTTGGTAGATGTTGGTACGACTCTTTAGGATCACCCCTAATCATTTTCAAAGTCTTCTCATGGGATCTCCAAGCTTTAACATAGTTCAAAGAAACTCCGTAGGTATGTAAGATCTTATTACATATATCATTCGGAGTGTATATAGTACCTAACGATGTGTACTTATACTTGATGAAGGAGGAAACTACAGACGTTGTGACCTGCCTGTGAGAGCATAATACTATGTTTGAAGCACATGTGTGTCCAACACTGATCTTTCTAATCTTAAACAGATCTGTTCTATCCATCCTTGAATATCTGCATATCCAATTGCACTCATCATGTGAACACTAGATTAGATACTCTCCCTTGTCTGATCGAACAACCAGAAACTCAAACATGTTTTGTATGGCATAAAAACAAGGCTCAATTTCAAAACCTCCTTATTCTGGAATACCTGGCCCTCTTCTACATTTCTCGCATCAGGATTTGTTAGAATTGTGACCTCATGTTCATTACTGTGACCTAATGGTTCCATTGTTGCTTCACATATATCTGTTGCTATTTCCTGTAGTGAAAATATCTCTTCTCCATATTGTTCATTATTCGAAACTGACTGGACCGATGGAAAACTGAGACATTGATGTCCGAATTCTGAATCTGTGACCTCAATATTTATGGGATATTTGGAAGGATCACGATCCATACCTTTGAGGATAATGTATGACAAAATGTTGTCGTCACTTCTTATTCTGACTGGAGGTAAATCATTCTTCAATTGATATTTCATTGAGACCGCCGCCTTAGTAGGATCCAAACCGAATTATGTCACCACCGTGTCCAGAAGCTTCCCATAACAGCAATTACGATCAAGCAACACTAACGACGACTGTTCTCCATACATCAAGTAGACATGCATAAGCCATTTCTATATTTATGCACAAGAAATGTCAGTGTAAAAATCACAATAAGGTCACAACATAGTGAGATTAAGGTTATAATGTTACACATCATCTCACCAATTGTCACGTCAATTCCACTGTTTCGCGAAATGATGGTCACAATGGTGGATTTCGACCACATTTCTAATTCTCAGTAAAAAACGAACACTTGGTCACAAATACACACTACGACCAGAGTTTCATATTAAATTGACATGGCTAAATTTCAGTCACAAAAATGTACTGGTTCGCAATTCGTAAATATTGCGTGAATCGTAAAGTTCGGTCACAATTCTACTTATTGGTCACAAACAGTGGAAATGAACGAAGAGAAACTTGGAAAATGGAGGACATCAAAATCAATGCGACGTAAATTGATAATAGTAGTGGAACACTTACAGTTGAACAGAGATTATCGTGTCCTGATTTCGCGTAATTTTGTGACCTGCCTCCACCAACAATTTTTGAAAGCATGATTACGATTTCAGCCGCCTCCGATAGCAGGATCTCGGGTGAGAAATTTGTGACCTCCGATCAACAATAACCCGAATTATCCTTGATCCTCTAAACTCGAAGCAACAGTGACCTCCTAACTCCAGGTAATTTCGAATTGCAGAGAACAATGGAATTGTTTATGGATTTTTGGCCGGTTTCAGAGATGAGGAATGATGAAGATATGTTTTGACGGGAATCTTGTTTTTCAAATGGTAACAGATTCCATGATTTCAGGGACTGTATTAATTCATACCAAATTAATGAAATTACTATATATAATATATTATACATTTTTTAATTAGTTGCAACCAGATTTGTGAATTTTGAAAGTATATTCTGTAGAATTGAAAGTTTCATAAATAGATGGTATATGTATTGTTCCCATTTTTAATTTTGATGGAGAATGTGTGATTAAAAAATAAAGAAATATTTAGAGTTTGCGTAAAATATTATTTTATTGAAAAATGTGAGGCTGAAATTAAGATAGAGAAAAATATATTTTGAAAATAATGGAGACCAAACAAGAACTATATTATCAAATAATAATAATAATAATCCCGAATTTGAAGGCTAAGTATGTATATGCACAATTTGCAGTATAGTTGCAAGATTGATTGAATATTTTGCAACCAGATTCAATTCTCATATGCAAAATAAGCTTTTTCCTTGAAATCGAGTCACAACTTCCAAATACCCATGTTTTATGTCACTTTTTAAAATTATTAAACATGCAAACTTGAAGCAATAAAAGGTATTAGGCATGATATACACGAAAAAAGAATATCATATATTAGTTATTGACAATCATATTCAGAGAACCTTATAAGTTACAATCACGCAATGTAAGAGGTCACGGGCACATCATGTATTACAAATATTTTAGGTTATAGTCCAATCACACAACATACTAGTTCACAATCACAAATTTCTCACGAAATTACAAAATTTCAAAAACATGTTTGGAGTCATGTTCTTTAATTATGCATGCAAAAGAATGTCACTGATTATATTAGCATAATATACAAGATAAAAGAATGTCACAAATTTGTGACTCACACTCATAATCACACAAAATTATAAGTTGCAATCACACCGACCATATAAACAATGACTGAAGATGTTGGAAAATATTATAGCAATGGAAACAAAAAAGGAACGAGAAGATGAAAGGAAAATAGAAATAGAAATAAGACTTGATCACGAAAATAGTATCGTTGTCCTCAAACGATATTTGTCTCATCTACCAAAGATTTTGAGAATTATAATGATAAATAGTTTGTAGGATTCAAACCTGAAATGAAGAATACCAAAAGCTTCAAGTGATTTTTCAAAGTGAACAAGTGAAAAAAAGGTATATATAAGTGATTATATGAAGAACAAAATAAATAGACAGAATTTAGGATGAAATAGAATAATCTCAAGTGATTAAAAAGTTATTTTGGAATGATAATTAACTCATATTTATAGTGTTCAATCATTCTCGCACGAAATGGTTCCAAACCATGTTGAAAAGGTATGTTGCTTCACAAGAAAACCACCAAAATTTGAAATTAACGATTGATTTTTCAAATTCATTCTTTTCTATTTCAAATTCATCCATACATAAACGTTTTAATCCATCAAATTATGATTTTGAACAACAAGTTTCCAATAATCCCCTACTTGTTCAAAATAAACTATTATCATATAATCAAATATCAACACTTATGCATAAGAGTTAGATATCTTTCGATTTGAATCTAACCGTAGTGTAAATCTTATAAAGCATTATCGAAATTCCAGGTAGCTAGAACACTTTGAATTAGTTATTCCTTTTGACAATACCGATGAAATCACACACACAAGTGTTAAATTTCACAAAATCCTCTAACTCGCTTAGTGCCAATATGGTATTGCACTTATCATAATTCTTTGAAATTTTAAAGAGAGAAAATTCCAACTCTCTAATGAGGTGCCACCACCTCGAAGTTCACATAGGTGAAATTCTTCCAGTATCTTTGTTACTTTTAGAGATACTTGTACTTCGTACTGAACTTCATTAATAATTTACAATTCAACCCTCTAACAGTAACAACCAACACTATTCGCCACGATAGGATTTAATAATTTTCATAGTATTGAGATTCATCCACTTATCGAATGACTTGTTATTACCACTTGAACCTAAATATACTTGTTTAGTATAATTTGGTAGGATTGCTATTATTGGCAGATTTATTAAAGAAGTTTCAACCCCATTCTATTTGAAGTCGATCTTACTAACTCTCTCGTAAGAGGTTTAGTAAATGGATCTGCTAAGTTCTCACTAGACTTAACAAATGTAACAGAAATTATTCCATGCTTGATTAATTTCCTTACATACTCATATCTTAAACTTATGTGTCTAGACTTTCCATTATATACTTCGCTATAAGCTCGAGCAAGAATAGCTTATTGATGAAATATCCTTTATATCAAATGGTATTTCATATAACAAATCTCTTAGCCACTCAGCCTCTTTTCTGACTTCGGCCATTACTACAAACTCCGATTCCATTGTTGAATGAGTAATACATGTTTATTTATTAGATTTCCAAGAAACTGCACCTCCTTCAAGACTAAATATCCAACCTGTAGTGGATTTATTTTTTCCTGCACTTGATATCCAACTTGCGTCAGTATATCCTTCCAAAATTTTAGGGAATCTTGTATATTGTAGCCCAAGGTCTTTAGTTTTCTTCAAATAACCAAGAACCCTACCAATAGCCTTCCAATATTCAGAACTTGGATTGCTAGTAAACTTACTTAGTTTACTCACAGCAAATGCTACATCAAGTCTTGTACATTGTGCAGCGTACATAAGACTTCCAATTGCACTTGTATATTCTATTTAAGCTATTGTTCTTTCATTGTTCTTAATCAATTTGTTACTTGGATCAAACGGGGTATTAACTTCTTTAATATTCAAATGTTTGAACTTATTTGTCACATTCTCAATATAATGTGATTGACTCAATGTAAAACCTCCATTATCCTTTCTAATTTTGATACAAATGATAGTATCCACTTGTCCAATATCTTTCATTTTGAACATGGAAGATAGAAACCTCTTTGTTTCTTTGATTCCGTCAATATTGTTGCTAATGATTAACATATTATTGACGTATAGACATATTATAGTGATTATATTGTCACTAACTTTAGTATGTAGACATTTGTCTACCCAGTTGTGCTTAAAACCATTTGACATTACTTTGAAGTCAAATTTCTCATACCACTTTTTAGAGGCTTGTTTTAATTTATATAAGGATTTGATTAGTTTGCACACTTTATGTTCATTTCTCAGTACATGTGCATATGTGTCAAAGTAATCTATTTCTTCTTTTTGACGATATCATTTAGCTACTAATCTATCTTTATAGGTATTAAGTGTTCCATTGAAGTTATATTTCCTTCTAAACACCTATTTACAACTAATGGATTTAGAACTCTTTGGTAAATCAACTATTTTTCAAGTGTTATTTGAAATTATAGAATCCATCTAGTTATTAATTGCTTATTTCCAAAAATGAAATCTCTAGAAGACATGGTTTCTTTATAAGTTTTAGAATCACTTTCGACTTGAAGAACAAATGGGATTGTTCTTGCAACATCCTTTATATCTCCTTCTACTAGATAGAATGAAAAAAGTTGGGAATCTACCTCATCCAATCCTAATCCTTTCTCCTTTCTAAGTCTTTCACTTCTTCGAGGTTCAACAACTTTTGTAAATGTATCATTTTGTGATTCTCTAGAAGTTGGAGTATCTGCATAAGTTTTATTTTGAGAATTTCTTGTTACCAATTCATTCTTAAAAATTCTACATCCATAGATTCTATTATAACATTTGATTACAGGTTTAAATAACCTATAAGCCTTGCTATTTGAAGAATATCCCACAAAGGTACATTTAATATCTCTAGGACCTAATTTTGTTCTCTTAGGATCCATATTCTTATAGTAAGCAAGACACCCCCACACTTTTAAATAATTGACATTAGATTTCCTACATTTCCAAATTTCATATGGAGAAACATTATTCTTTTTCGAAAGAATCCTATTTACTATGTGACATGCACTAAATAAGGTTTCACCTCATAAATTATATGGTAATCCAAAATTTAACAACATAGTATTTATCATCTCTAAGAATGTCCTATTTTTTATTTCATCTAAATCGTTTTGTTCATGTGTTTGTAGTGCAGAACATTGGTGTATAATGTCATTTTGTTTACAAAATGAGTTGATTTCATTTGAAAAATATTCTCCACATTTAGCGCTTCTTAAGGTTTTAATATCATTTCCTAATTGATTTTCAACCTCAAGTTTATAAGTCTTAAAGGCACTAAAGTCTTCATCCTTATATTTTAATAAATACACATATGTATACCTAAAATAATCATCAATAAATGTAATAAAATATTTATTACCACTTTTAGTCAACATGCCATTCAACTCACACATATATGAATGAATAATTTGAAGTAAACATGTTGATCTTACTACACTATGAAATGATTTTCTAATCATTTTAGATTTAATACAAGTTTTACATTTCTCTAAGTTATTAATATCACATTGTATCATACCACATTTAATCATTCTTTTCATAGTACTAACTTTTATATGTGCTAATCTACCATGCCATATATTAAAAGAATTAACAACATAAGCAAATTATTTGTTTTTATTAAAATTATCCTCCATAGTACATAATTTGATCATTCCATCAGTAGAATAACATTTTCCAACAAAATACCCATTATGGGTTAGTACAAGTTGCCCGGATTCAAAAATGGTTTTTATTCCGAATTTTCCCGACAAAACTCCACTTGCTAAGTTCATATTCATTTCAAGTACATGAAAGACATTGGTCAAAATTATTTTCTTCCCCGAAGTGAAAATAATTTCAACGTTCCCTTTGCCAATCTCCTTTGATCTTCCTTCATTTCCCATTTGAATTTCTTGACCATCTTGAATGTCATGATAAGTTTTAAAGATTGACTTATCATAGCAAACATGGATGGTTGCACATGTGTCATACCACCATCCCGAAACTTTCCTTTGGACTGCATTGATTTTTCTCACCATAGCGATAATTTCATCAATGGAGTTCACATGTCCTTCCTTCTTCGGTTGTCTTCTATGCCTGCAATCTCTAGCATAGTGTCCTGGCTTTCCACAAATATAGAAAGGTCCATAGGACTTATTTTTGAACTTACCTTGATCCTTTTTAGGACCAAGATGTTTCCCTTCTTCTTGTTCTTGTTGGTATTGTCAACATTATCCACGACATTGGCTTTCGAAGAGCCATTATAAGAACTTTCGGTCTTATCTTTTGCCCTTGATTCTTTCTCTATGCGAATGTGTTTTTGTATTTGCTCCAAAGAGAAGTCTTCGGAATTATGAAGAGTTTTCTTCCTATAACCTTTCCAAAAGCCCGAGAGTTTAGCAATAATTGTCTCACTTGAAAGGTTTCAGGAAGTCCGATCCTCTTCGCTTTCAGTTTGTTGATTATAACTTGTAGTTCATACACTTGAGGCAACAATGGAATATTATCAAACATTTTGAAATCAAAATATTTAGAAATAAAATATTTCTTCATACATTCTTCTTCGACTTTATATTTACTTTCAAGAGCGTACCAAATCTCTTTTGCCGAAGTAGTGTTGATATAAACTATAAAGATCATACAATCGATCCGATAGTGCATTTAGAATATGGCCCCGACATATCAAGTCATCATCTTCCTGCTTCTTTCTTTCCGCGCGAATATCATCAGTATCTTCATCATTTGTTTCGGGAATAGGCTCCAATTTTGGATTAAGAACATAAAAAATCTTCAACGCCGTAACAAGGAATTATAGTTTATCTTGCCATCTAGTGAAGTTTGCACCGTCGAATCTATCCAATCGTACCAAGTCTTGATTCATCATCTTGATAGTTGCAAGTGTAGCACTACTAGAAAATGCAGCTTCAGAGACAGAAATTTCCGTCGCTGAAGTCTTAAATTTCATTGCTAAAGACTTTCACAAACGGACTTTATTCGACGGAAAATCCGTCGGTAAAACGCCCGCCGCTAATTTTACCGACGGAATTCTTGTCCGTCGGTGTTTAGCGACGAAATATTTCGTCGGTGTTTAGCGACGGACAAAATTGTAGCTAATTAGCAACGATATTAGCTACAGATTTTTCGTCGCAAATTACCTACGGATTTATGTGCGTTGGTAATTAGCTACGGATTTCCGTCGCAAATTTGAAAAAAAAATTAAAAAAAATTTGAATAACTATTTAAATTAACTACTACTGCCTTCGGCCAACTGAGATAATTCAGTTACAAAAGAAAGAAATAATTCAATCGAAACAAAATTCTCAGCTTCTCCACTTCTTCCTCAATCTAAAGCAATGCCTCTAGGTATTTCAAACATGAAGAAACACCTCTACCAAACACATCCTTGAGATGATTCTTTCCTCCAACTGCATGTCTGCAAAGGGTCTGACCATGAGATAGTGTCTGATCAACCTGCATAACTTATAATTTGATCAACATATTCCCTGCTTTAGCGTACGAAAAATTAGTAATATCAAATTGAGGATGAAGGTCTTTCCCAATGCCATCGGAAAATTAGTTATGCAAAAAGTTTACCTCAGACAGCTCTCCCACTCTTACAATTTTTTTTTTCTCAAGAAGGTCAATCAAAGCAAACTCGTGCAATATTGGATTCTGAAAAAATAACAAAGCAAGAGGTTTACAATGTACAGACCAAAAAAGAATCCAATTTAGCCCCCGTTTGACACCCATTAATTTCTCTTTCTCTTTCTCATTCTCATTCTCATTCTTCATTTCAACCACACATTCTCCCAATAAAATAATATTACACACAAATCAAAAACTTTTTATCACTTTTCCACCACACATTCTCACATCAATCACTATTCCAAAATTTCTATTCTTCTAAAAATGGGTTTCAAACAGGGGCTTAACTTCATCTTTTAGAAAATTGCATTAATGAAATCAAAAACAAAATGAACTCTTAAAAGTAAAATCAATATACCTGTTTTTTTCATATTGGGGATAAAGTTTGACTCCCTACATAATAACAATTTAATATTTTGAGAGAAAAGGACCCACTCAGCTCAGCATCTTCCTTTCAATCTTCTAAAGTTTCTTCTCATTTTTGTCCACTTGTTTCACACAAATTTATCCCCTGGAAGTTAATTATCACCCAAAGAGAAGTAAAATTGTGAAATATTCAATTCGTATAAGGAATTGAACACTGGCAATGGAATTAATATCCAGAAATAAATGCAAAAAATGAACAATGCAGTCCACATATTACCTGTCTGCACAAAATTAGCTTTTGTAACTGACATGGGGATCTTGCCACCAGGCCTTAGAGGGGCTCCATCCATTATTTGGCTAGACAGGTCCACTGAAGGTTCCTAATGCACAATAAAACAGCAACAACAATAATAATAATAATAACAACAAACAATAACACAACAGTAATGACCTCAAATCCACAATAACATCATCGAAGACAAAACAATCAAAGGTGAAAACCTTCCAACGATACATGTTACTCCAAGCACTTTGAGCAAGTATGGCCTTCAGATATGTTACAAGTGCATCCCCGCTTTTCCTTCCAATTTCTTTCTGAACATGTATCTTCACTCGAGGCTTTTTTGTTTCAGGTTCGTAGATGTTTGAATCATAAAAAAATAAAAAATAAAATCATCAATTCCTCAGAAAAAAGTACAAAAATATTTTCCTTTTGAAGAGTAGAACATGGAACCCATAAAATATTATGATAGTAATTGCATATTCATATGGTCTAACCACCATAGGAGAAATAGTCATCTAAGAGAATTTGGTAGGCACCTAAATGTATAACCTTACCCTTGATGCTCTCAATGGCCTTACGATCTTTAAACAAGAGTAGTTAAATCAACTAAAGATTAATACTTCTCGAAAATATCTTTGACGAATCCAACATCACACCGTAAATATATTCATGTAATGACTTAAATCTTTTCTTTCCACCCAACACTGATATTTTGACATAAAATCTAGTAACTGTTACCCATCCAAAACAACCAAGAATGCAATGGAAAAAATATTCTGGACATCTACCTAAACTTCCAAAACAATAATTAAGAAGAAACTTTAACTTATGCTATTGACAATTCTTCAAGATTTCTCAATCAGAATGCTTGATCTTAAAATTTTGCTTTAACCCATCTGTTTCAAATGAAAACTCTTCATATTCACAAAAAGGAATAGGAAAAGAGGAATCAAAATAAATCTAACTACTTAATCATACAAAATAAAAAAGATTCACAATCATCAGCAAGAAACACTACCCAAATTCAGGCAATTGGAACCTTAGTACTAAAGGTTTCCACTTCAGTTCGCCGACAGTTCTAAAAAATCCATAAATAACCTCTCAAAATTTAACATACATGAAAGTCTCCAACTAAAAGAACTCCAGAACCCCCAACTCAAAAAGAAACAACCTGAACGTAATCAACACTAAGAATATTATATAGGTCCACCCCCTTGAAGTCCTATTCTAAGGGTTTGTTTGGCTAAACAATTCAGGCAAAATATATTTGAACAAGAAAAAGAAGATTCAATGAAGAGATGGAAATTTTTTAAACAAACGCATCAAGAATCAACTGGAAGAACTAATTTGTTCGAAAAACCTTACTCGACAACAATCGCACCGCTACACTCATCGATTCCACCAATCAGTACTCCATACAGAATCCTTCCCCAATCAGCCTCCGCCACTCACAGGTCGAAGCTCGAAGTCCATATGACCATTACTTTAGCTGGATTATGAAGGAAGAACTGTTAATAAACAATCGAAGAACGGTGAATGAAAAGGAAAGGGTTAAGGAACCGACCTTAACCTTCAGGTCGTCGATCTCGAGCTTCAGCTCCTCCTCCGCCGAGCACAAATGAACAGTGGTCCTCCATGTCTCTCTTTGAAGATAGTAGAAAATGAAGATGTACTCCCGATGTTGGCCGAAGAAGAGATATTTTGTGAACATACCAAATGACCATCACACCCTTCTTACAAGAATTACTTTCATCCTTTGACAGATGTTTGAGGGTAATATGGGAAGGGAATAAATACGTATTAAATGAACAGTTGACACCATATTCCCTCTTTTAATGTAGAGGGGATATGGAGGGAAGGATTTTGAGCTTTTTAATTAGGTGACCCTTTAAAAAATGCTATTATATTATATTTTGTGGGAAGTGAAAATTTAAGTTGTAGGGAAATTGTTTATCAACAAATTTTTTACATTGGAAAATATTTTATTCTTTTTTTCCCTTTCCAACGGAAATATCCGTTGGTAAAATCATTGATAAATTATTTAATTTATCATTTAATTATTTTTTATTTTTTACCGACGGATTAGTAACGGAATTATACTAATGGAAGACTTTCGTTGGTAATTCCGTCGGTAATTTAATATATAATTTTTAAGAATAATAAAATAATAATCTGTTGCTAATCCGTTGGTAATCAGTTGGTAATTTCAACGGAAAATGTCTGTTGCTAAAATTCCGTCTCTATTGCCTCCTTTTCTAGTAGTGTAGACTCCGTTTCCATCACAATAAATTATGAATTATCGTTTGAGAATGTTGGAAAAAATTACAGCAATGGAGACAAAAAAGGAACGAGAAGATGAAAGGAAAATGGAAATAGAAATAAGAATTGATTATGAAAATAGTATCGTCGTCCTCAAACGATTTTTGCCTCATCCACCGAAGTTTTTGAGGATTATAATGATAAATAGTTTGTAGGATTCAAGCCTGAAATGAAGAATACCAAAAACTTCAAGCGATTCTTTAAAGTGAACAAGTGAAAAAATGTATATAAAAGTGATTATATGAATAACAAAATAAATGGACAGAATTTAGGATGAAATAAAATGATCTCAAGTGATTAAAAAGTTATTTTGGAATAATAATTAACTCATATTTATAGTGTTCAATCATTCTCACATGAAATGATTCCAACCTATGTTGAAAAGGTATGTTGCTTCACGTGAAAACCATCAAAACTATGTAAAAAATGTATGTTGTTTCACAAAAAAACCACCAAAATTTAAAATTAACAGTTAGATTTTTCAAATTCATTCTTTTCTATTCCAAATTCATCCATACATAAACCTTTTAATCCATCAAATTATGATTTTGAACAACAAGATTTCCAACCGAAGATATAATTGATGCATTACAAGTTTTTCCAGAATTGTGTCAAGGAAACATGATGGTCAATGCTGGTGATTGAAAACAATTATTTATAAACAATAGTTCAATTCTTTGCTTAACCAATAAATAGAAAACGGTGAAAAACTGTGGCGACAAGAAGGATACATCTATTCTTGCGGAATAACTTTGGGGAAATTGTCCTTTAATAACCCTAAATTTAAGTCACTCTATTTTCTTATAAATTCACAAATTGATAATTTTGAGGAGTTCATTAAGGAGATTTCAACCTTGGCGCTAGACTGATTTTTCTTTGAAAAATCAGGGATGTACTGCTTTCTATTTCTTTGGTTTGATTTTGAAGTTTTTGGGCTAAATTTGTAGTTAGGATGAAAGATCTAGCTTTAAGCCAAAACTTTGATTTTGATTATTGAAGACATAATTTTTATTTATTGATATATATCATTTTGATTATTGTGCTTTTTCCAAACTATTTTTTGACGGATTATTAATTAATTTGTGAACGTTAATAAGTCGATCGAGAGGTGAATTATTGCAATCGTTGCATGGATTTTTTGGTAGTTTATTAATGAATTGAATTGGGTTTAGATTCATCAAAAAAAAAAAAAAATAGCGAGTTTATGTAATTAGGTATAATTGAATTTTCTTGAGAGATGTTTTTAATTATTTTAGAGAAGTTTAGTCGGATAAACTCTATGAATATCTTCCATAAATTTGTATGATAATTAAGGTGAAAGCGTAAGTTTTAATATTTGTTTCCATTGTTTAATGTTTAAATCAACTTGCCAATTAGTTAACCGATTACAGTTTAATATTAGTTTCGGAATTAGAATATAAAACAACAGTTTACTGTCTCTTTTCAAGTAAATTTTAGGATTTAAGGTAAGTAACAAGTTGACAATCCGGATTCTTTACGTTCAATTTACTATGAGTTCAGCGATATCGTACATTTGCAAAACCAAACAATATGCGATACACAACAACAAATCATAATGAACCAGACGTTAACTTATTTTATAATAATATCGTTATGAAACATTACCGTAAATGTTTTTGGAGGAATTTGCAAGAAACTGGTTGTTGAGGATGGAAAGACAAATATCAACCAACGTGTAATGTTTTGTGTTACTTCTCTTAATAAAATTTACATTTTAAGATGAAATTCAAATTCTTAATAGTTATTGTTTGAGTTTATATGTAACCATACCCCACATAAAGATTATGTTAATTT
Organism: Fraxinus excelsior; assembly: GCA_019097785.1. Lineage (NCBI taxonomy): Eukaryota > Viridiplantae > Streptophyta > Magnoliopsida > Lamiales > Oleaceae > Fraxinus > Fraxinus excelsior. The sequence continues at coordinate 24,995,383 of CM032623.1, forward strand.
TTATTGACCTACTTGAGCCTCTGTTTGACACCCATTTTTAATCTCATTCTCATTTTTCTACAGTACTCATTTTTAACTACACATTCTCCAAATAAAATAATATTACACATAAATCCAAAAATTATTCTTATTTTTTAACCACACATTCTTTACATCAATCACTATTAAAAAACTCATTCTTCAAAAGAATGGGTGTCAAACACCCACTCAATAGAATGACTGACATTATAAGTATGTGAAAGTTGAGTGTTGAATTTGTAAGAACAAAAATACTTCTTTAGCCCATAATTCTTATATAACTAACGAAAATTTGTAAATAGGGTTCGTTAGGATAGCTAGAATGCATGTAATGCTTCTAGAACTTACGAAATTGTTTAATTTAAAAATAAAGGGAAAATCAGGATTTAAATAAATTAGTGAAGGATCCAATCCAAAAATCATGGTTTATTAAGGGACTCAATTGGAAAAATGAGACGTATGTGTCACGTTTGTATGTATATAGAATAATAAAAAGCACTTTTTAAAACTATTTTGAAAAAGTAACTTATTTTGCTTTGAGAAATTGAAAGGTTCACGTGTATGCATGCATGAGTGGATTTTTATATTAAACATCCTTTTCCCCAAATATAAGTGATTATCAATACGATCCTGCTGCATGTACTCATGTATAGGGTTGATTGACATTTTTTTTTTATTTTGACAGATTACCAAGTCAAGATTTAATTGGATGTTGAACAAAAAATACAGCTCAATCAACCAATGCGGTATTGTCAAAATCCCAGTAAAAATAATTTGTACAATGAGCTTAATTCTTATAGAAATACCCAAACACTTGCGCTACTTGGTTTCCAGACACTTAGTTCTATGCCTTCACCATAGTTATTAGACCCGGACATCTACCATATCGAGACATCGGGTCATCGAGTTACTAGTTGGACTGCTGAATCGTTAGTCGAACCGGTGGATTATTGCTTAAAAGTTTTTAAAGTATATATATATATATATCTTTCTATATATAAAAAGTGGCTATTAAACGGAATATGTTGGTTTAACGGAAAAACTAACGGAATTTCTTGTTTTTAACGAAAAATCTTTTTTCACCACCCCTACTTTCAAAATTATAATTAAATAATAATAATAATAAATTAGCTTTTGATAATTCCTTCAAACTAAAATATCTTGGAGCTAACTTATCCGAATCGACTTTTTCTCGAATCTGATTTATGTATCTAATTACGATTTATCCAACGAGACCAATATTCATATATTTACGATAACTCCATCAATATCTAAATATTTGACACAAATAAAATATAATTTGATAAATGTATCATTTAGTCCCTAACTTTCAAAATATTAAAATATAGTATATAAAAATTGAATTATATTTTATGAAAATTTTCGGGGTATTACATTCTCACCCCCCTTAAAATATTTTCGTCCTCGAAAATTTACCCGTCACTTACCAATACTAAGTCTAGGGATGTCAATGAGCAGAGCCGAGCCGAGCCGAGCCGAGCCCGAGCCGGAAAAAAAAAGCTCGAGCCGAGCCCGACCAAAAAAAATGAGGCTTGGCCCGAGCTTTTGACGGGGGTTTTTTTTTTGTGGCACCTTATAGGCTTATGTCGGATAACATGTTAGATTTATAAATGAGTAACTATCCATTATAACAAAGTAAGAAATCTTTTTAATGATCGATTTAAATTTTCTTACAAATTTTAGTAACCATTGATGAAATTAGCTAAATTTTTAAACGTAATTAAACAATATATATCACTAATAATTTCACTTAATATAGAATAATAAACATTTGTGTAAATGAGAAAATGATTACTTTAAATATTTAGGTACTTAGAGTTTTAGATAAATGAAAACAGTAAAAAACTAATAATACAATAAATATTAAACAAACAAATATCACCCATTTTTTAAAATAATCTATGTGATACATTATGAGATAAATTTGTCACTTATAATTAGTTTATTAGTTTCATGATGAGTGGAATAAGTTAACATTTTTTGGTTTTTTTTTTTTTTTGTGGGCCGACCCGAGCCACACGGGCTGGCCCGGCTCGGGCCGAGTCCTCAAAATGAGGCTCGGCCCGAGCCTTGGCTAGGTTCCACAGAGCCCGAGCCGGGCCCGGCTCGGGCTTTTTCCGAGCCGAGCCCGAGCCCGAGCCGTGCGAGCCGCCAAGCTTTTTTGCCATCCCTAAGTCTAACACATGATATACATATATTATCGTAACACATATCATACTTTAACAATAAAATGAATTACATTATTACTTAAAAAAGAGGAAATACTTAAGCCATGCAAAAAGTTTAAGCCTCCATTTGTTTCTCATTAAAAACTCATAAAAATGAAAAATATGATCGTTATCCATCACATCAATCTATCAATTTTGAATTTATATCTCTTGTGTGGGGTCCAATAACGGCTATATTTTTCATTCTCATTCTACATTAATGAGAATTAAATGGAGCCTAAGTAAACTCATCTTCTTACCCCTTAACATACTTTGAGTTTTCTGTTTGTGGTTTTGGGTTGGAAATAACAGAGAGAAGCACTTTATTTAATTATTTATCAATTATATAAACATTACATCATTAATTATTTAATTAATCAAAAAAGTTACATCTTTATTAATAACAAATTAATTCTTAAACAAAACTATTAAATATAAATTAAGCAAACGTGCATTGCACGTTGCTTGCACCTAGTATATATATATATATATAGTGAAAAATAATTTGAAAACTTTAATTTTGTCTCAAGCAATATATATATATATATATATATATATATATATATATATATATATATATATATATATATATTGCTTGAGACAAAATTAAAGTTTTCAAATTATTTTTATACCTTAATGATTTTTTGAACTCATTTATTAGTGATAATGGTTACATTTTGGTTTTGTAAAATTATATTTTCCCTTTTGTGATGTAAAAATCATTTATTAGTTATAGACTAGAAAATTATGTGTATTATACTTTCAACTATCTTATTTAATTTTTTTTTTCATACACAATAAATATATAAAAAAATTATTTGATATTATAAAATGAATGAAAATATTGGAATAATTTTTTTAATAATATTTCCAAAGATGGTAAATTATTCATAAGTTACATAAAGTTTATTGCACAGAAAGACAACAATGTGCTACTTACTCTGGTGGTAAGGTTATGTTCTTGTTACTTGGTGATATAGTGTTCAATTATCTGGACTCGAAAAGTTCAATGGATAAGTTTTAAAATTTGGTTAAAAATTCAATCGAACCTGACCAGGCCAACAAATTTATGAAAAATTTGCTAGTAGACCTGGTCAAATTCGATTTTTGATTGGGCCACTTGCTTATGTAATAAGGAAAAATCCACAACTTAGGTATTAACTATGACCAATTCAATTTCTAGGTTTTATGTTGCAAAATTCAAAACTCGAGCGATAAATAAATTATTAAATATATTTTATTAATTAAATATATTAAGGTAACAATATATGAATGGTCATATGCATGCTTAATATGCTTATTGTGCTTAACGTGAATAAGAAAGGGGGAGTTCGTGATCTATAAAACATAGGGAGAAGAACATTGCAAGTGTATAAATCATATGAGATATTTTTCTTATTACAAATCATCTATTATTTGTCATAATAAAAAATGGGGGAATTGTTGACCTATGGTCAAATCTTATGTTTTGATTATAACAAACAAATTATGTTTATATCTAATTTGAATCCTCAAAATGTTACATGTTGCTTACTTAATCAAATTGTAGAAAAACTATTGGATGAAAAATTGTCGATAAAGAAAGCTAAAGATGAAAATCAATCGAACACTCATGAAGACAAATCTTACATCATTTCAAAATCAAGTAACAAATCGAGCACTCATGCCAAATTAATTGAAGACATTGAAACTAGATGTTTTTAGCTCATTTGTAAAGGTAAATCACTGTAATTCTTGATAATGACAAATTGAAAGTTCAAGTGATGAATTTCTTATGCACGATAAAATTTCACTTCATTAAAACGTTTGCACAAAAATTTATTTTCAAATGTAAGATTTTCAACCTAATCTTGAATACCATTAAACCTTACTTACCTTGAAATACCTAGTGAGAATTTCATGCAAAATATTTACTAGCTGCAAACAAAAAATAAATAAATTTTGACCCAGAAATCTCTGGTCATCCGGACGTCCGGATGGTGAACTGAACGTTCGGTTCGCCGCAACGGTCGAATTTTCGACCGTTCTGATAAGCTTCAACGGCTATTTTCTGGGGTCGTCCGATTTGGCAGAAAAGTTGGCTTTTTTCACTTCTATAAATACCAACTTATTTGTCATTCATTAATATAACTAGAGAACATTAAAGTGAGATTCCTTTGAGCAAAATATCATTGATTTCTCATCCTATTTATTATTATCAAATCACTTTGCTTTGAAATTTTTTTTGATTAAATCAATGCTATCTATTAAAGTGTTAATCTATTTTCTCTCTTAGTACTTAATTGTGATCATATCATTTATTAAGAGAGAAATTTCAATTTATAAATTCAATTATCTTTAAACTTGTAGGTCATGTTGAGGTTCTGGAAAGCTCAATATCATAAAATGATCGCTACTCCTTGCTTGTAAGTAATCGGAAGTTTTGTAAAGGGTTTGATTGCATTTCAAGTCAATCAACATAGTGAAATTGACATTGCTCGTGCCGGAGAACTTGGTAACGAAAGACGTAGATCATTGCATTGGATCGAACCTCCATAATTATATCTTTTGCACTCTCTATTCCTCTTTACTTATTGTCTTCATATTCATGTTTACTATTTGAATTAATTTATTTTGTTATTACGCGTTTGATTTTAAGTTAGTTTTTCGAAAAAGTTTTAGAAACCAATTCATACCTTTCTTGGTTAGTTATTCTTGAACTTTTAGGTTGTATTTTATCCTGATTAAGAAAGTTTGTTTTAGTCTTTTAAACATGATGAAAATCTTTTCTTGTTATAGTCCTAAGCCTTTTTTAGAAGGTCAAGAAAAAAGTTGAGAGACAATTAAAAAAAAAAATCAAAGAAATTAATTTACTGAACTTTATGGCCATTACAAAAATATTGCTTCAAGTCCTTATATTTTTATGCCATTAGAAAAATATACTTCATCTAATCTACTTTGTTGTTCATTAAAAAGTTTTAACGATGGCTGAAGTTGATAAAATAAGACACAAAAGATGGCTAAAGTTGTATGAAATATTGAATATTTTTAAAGTCAATATAGAAAATAATATTTTGGTAGATAATTTAAGTAGACAAGTTATTATTTTTCTAACTAATTGTTTTCATATAAACATACTAATATTTTGGTTCCTAAATTTTCTCTTTGATATCTGTTTTCGCGCGTTTTTGCAACCCGCCAACAATTACGAGAGAGAGGGGTCAGACGATTGTGTAAGGAACAAACCTCTTGAGACAAAGTCCCAAAAAGGGGTGTGTATGCCAGTGAAGGATTACAATTGGGAAGTAGACAAAACGCCTCCAAGGGGCGCAAGCACACGAGTACTGAAAAAGGATTAAATTTAAACTAAGGAATAAAAATTACATGATCTCTTGTAGAGAGTTTTTGATTCGCCCTCTTTCTTCTATGACGTTACTTCTTTTATACTTCTTGAACATCCCTTGGTTATCGAAACTGCTCAAATTTGCTTCCTATCCTTCGTAACCGCCCACTCTTTTAGTGAAGAATCACTTATTCGGGGGTAGTCGCTTAGTAACCGCTGCCACTACCTTTGCTGCTTCCTAGATCGTGGGATCGTGCCGGGTTTACTTGCCAACCGCTTCCAAATTATATCCTTTAGACTTGTTTGATTTTGGGCGACTTGGGGTTCTGGGCAACAATAAGGCTGTCGTCCTGGGCGATTGTGCCGTACTATCCTCGTTCGGCCTCTGGGCGTCCTGCGACTTTGGGGCGATGGTATTCCTTTGTTTTTGGGCTTCCAGTATTCAGGTTTTTCCACAGACCTCCAACTTGGGCTTCTCTTCTTAGGCCTTTTAATTGGCTTCTGTTGGGTCTTTATCCTGGATTTATCAATTGGACTTCCTTTCAATTTTGGGCTGCATTTTAGTGTGTCAACAATTACCCCCCAATATGGCAGAATTAATACTACTCATTAATTTTGCCATATTCATTCTGTATCTTTCCCGCAATATTTGAACTTCCCCAGAATTTCAATCGTCATTTGCATTCTAGTGCCTGAAAGGTTGCGACGTTATAAACCCTTAAAACCCCAAAAGTACGCGGCATCCTTTTCATTCACCTTTCTGCGGCATTACATCTTTCTTCGCCATTTCACCGTCTTCCTTGCGGCAACCTTCGATTTAGATCAAACAATCTTCGAGAACAAATCACTTTCTGTGCCATAATGACTACTTCTCAAACTTCTTCGGACAATGTTTTCAGTTTTGAGGATTTCCAGACCCTTCTTGCAAGACCATATGTGAACCCGTCTTTTCTTTCACAATCCAATGCGGACCGCAATGAGTTTTATTTGGGTCCGTCGTTCAATGATGCTGAAGCCGTCGAACGGGCCGCGGTCGGACATTTGTTCCCGTGCTCTGAGGATCTCCCTTTCTCGCAATCTTTGCCATTGAGGCCGATCCATGATAGAGGTATTCGTACTTGGCCTAAAACTGATGCATCTTTCCGTAGGTGGCATGCACGTATGGTGGCTCATGGTCCCACCAAATCAATTTTTGAACGTGCTAAAATTCTGGACCTATTGGAGATTACCCTTTTCCCCCCAACATATGACCCAGTGCTTTTTCCAATCGCCCTAAGTTATTGGTCCCCCGAGTTCAATACCTTTGTTTTTCCTCTTGGTCCCATGACCATTACCTTGAGGGACGTTGGGGCTTTGCTGAATCTTCCGCCTTTGGGCGATACTATTTTTCCTGGCATGCTAATTTCTGGGGGTGCCCCAATCCAATTGAAAAATAATGCATCTCCCACGGGCAGCGGGCCCTTATGGCTTGCTCAATTGTGGTTGAGATCTTATTTCCCTCAGCTGGGTATTCCATCTTTTCCTCCTCGTGAGGTTTCCTGTTATGGGCTTTTTATTCATCAACTGAGCCCTGTAAATATGTCCATGAGAGATGTTTTCACTTTCTTCCACACTTTGAATTCAACCCTTTCGTTCTTTCCTTTTCCTTCTGAGCAAATCCCTCCTTTTGTGCGACCTCCTTCTACTTTGGCCGAGGCGGATACATTTCTGCCTGTTTGGGTTCAATTTTTAGTAGGGAGAGAATTGTTTCATGACATTCTAATAGGGACCAATGCTAAGGCGGGGGTAGAGATATACGCGCCTCAATTTTGTGCTCGCCAGCTTGGTTTTGGCCAAATGTGGCCTATCCCTCCTTGCTACTCCAATAATTTGATGGATCGCTTCTACATTCTTAACAAGGCAGAAGCCCAAGCCATCGACGTCCGTAATAAACTTTTGGCAACCGGCTTTACTTTCACTCCCTTCAATCCTACTGCTGCTACTCATCCTCTTTTTGACCAACTGTGGCCGTCAGTGAAGCAAATGTTATTTTCAACTGATGCGAATCGCGCTTTCCACCTCCTAGATAAACAGGGTACTTTTCCCATTTCCACTGCGTCCCCTTCGCGTTCTACGCGCTCCCCAGTTTCGAAGCCTACCGTTTCTAAAGGTGCTCCTAGTCGCAAGCGGCCAGCTGCGACCGTAATATCCCTGCAGGATGATGTTGATGATGATGACGCTCCCCTCATCATAAGGAGAAAGGTAATTGAACTTCACCTACTGCACAAGTTGTTTTCTTTTCATGCGATAATGATTTGCTTTTCTTTCCAGAAGGATTCTCCTTCCGGGGCTATGGTTTTGGCCGATTCTTCCTCATCCCTTCTTGTCAAGGCTGCGCCGCCCAAGCATCAAGCTCCAGCAACATCGTCTTCAGTCGATCCCCTTCCTCAGGGTGTCGACCCCCCAAGCGTGGTCCTAGAAGGTAAGGCTTACTTTTGATACCTTTGGCCTTTCTTTATCGCTGCTGTTTTCATTGATTTACTGCGGTATGACATGTGCAGAGACTCTGGTGTCTTCGTCTGGTGGGGAAGGTCCTCCTTGCCCAGCTAAAGGGAAATCTCCTCAAGTGATGGAAGAAATAAGGGGAGCTCCTGAATTTCCAACCACCGGCGATGAGGTCTTTTTACTGCGCTCTTATCTCTGATTTTGCTTTGTTGTGTAGAGAAACCTTCAATATTGGCAACTTTCTTTTGCAGGAATCTGATAACATTCTCAACTCTATCCAAGACCTATTCACCTCTTGGGCGCGCATGAAAACATCCTCTGCATCGTCTTCCATTCCTGCGCACGAGGACATGACACTTCTCAAACAGGCACTGTTTGAGTATGTTTCCTTCATGGATATGGAGATTGGCCGTGCCAGCGCTGCTCAGCAAAAGGCCAAGCTAGACATGTTGAGTGCGAACCTACTGCAAGTGCTCTCACTCCCATCGCTCAGCATTTCTACTGATTTTAAAGTGAAGCTGAGGGTTCTTCACGCCGACATCGTTTCCTTGCTGGCCAAAAACGCAGAATTGAAGACCAGAAGTGCCCAATATTTTCGCGCTTCTTCTGAGAAAGAGTCTTTGCTCCAGGAAATTGACAGGAACCATGCTGACTTGACTGAGGTTTCTTCAGAACTTGTAGTGGAAGACTCTTTGATGTTGAGCCTGACTGCTGAAATGAAAGAGCTGCAAGCGAAAATGAACGATTGCATGGCGAGAATAGCTGCTAAGAGGCGTACTGCATCCCAAGGAATTGCAAAAACCAAATCTTTATTGGAGCAGTATCAGAAGTTGGAGGTTGACGATGACTTGGTGGCGGAGTTTGGTATCCTTTCCTCTAGGCAAGGCGAAGAGTGGGATAGACTTAGGCAACAGATGCGCTCAGCTTGGGGCGATTTGTAATTGAACATTTACTGTTCTAATTTTTGTAACTTTTCGCGCTGACTGTCTTTATTTGATGTAATCTGATGTCTTTATCATCATTAATGAATAGTTATTTTGAAGTGGTGTTTATCCTTGATCGTCGATTTTCTTCGTACTCAGTTTTTGTGCCAACATTCAAGCATATTCTTTTGGCATCTGAGTTTTCTACCCTAAATGTTTGGGCCATATTGGTTTCATTCAATGGTCATAAATATGACCTTCCAGATTCCGGCTTTTGATCTTCCAACCCCTATAAATATGCCTGTTTATACTCATCGTTTTCATCCTCATGCCTTCTCAAATTCAATTTCCCACCATCAGAGTTTCCTGCCACTGCATGGCACTCCGGTCGTTTCCCAACAATTTTTCCTTCTATAGGGATGGGTTTCTCGACTCATCTCCTTCGTTTTGACATCACTTTTGGTATGGGAGGTATAGGAAATGTCAAACCGAGGCAAGATTTTTGCCCTCGGTTTGCTTGTTGAGAGTGCTTCTCTTCGCCTACTATTGCAGCAATGCTTTTAGGAAGGCTGTAGGGAACATTTCACTCTCTTAATTGGCCACGGATTGAAGGGTTGCTCATCTCCGCCTGCCTTTGCAGCAATGCATCTAGGAAGGTTGTAAGAGTAGTTCACCTTCTTACGGCCATAGGCTGAAGGGTTGCTTCTCCTTGTCTACCACTGCAGCAATGCGTTTGGGAAGGATGCAGGGGCAGTTCACCCTCTTACGGCCAAAGACTGAAAGGCTGGCCGTACTGGTTTTACTCTTTCTGTCCCTTTCAGTCAGAAGATAATTTGTAGCGTGTATCGCCTTGTATTTTGCCTATGTCTTTTAATTTTTGTAAAGAATGGTTTGTAAGGAGCACTGGATAATAAAGGACTTTGTTTTGAATATGCTTTGTTCTCTCTGATTTTCTTAGAACGTGATCGTCCAATTTTACTTACCGCCATCGTTCGGCATGAATACATCACAATTGTAATCATACCATTTACGTATATATTCTATTTATTTTGCTATCAGAACGTGATCGTCCAGTTTGTTAACTGCCGTCGCTTGGCGTGGTTATATTATGATTGCGATTTTATCACTCAAGTGTTTATCTGTTCACTTTCCCAAAGGGATGGAACATATCTCTTCAGGTACTTACCATTAATAAATCTTATGTGCCTAGTACCATCTAAATCTTCCAAGTGGTAAGCTCCATTAGGCAACACACTCTTCACTCTATAAGGCCCTTCCCAATTTGGCGACCATTTGCCATACTTTGGGTCCTTACTATCTAAAGGAAGTATTGTCCTCCAAACCAATTCGTCCGCATTAAAGAATTTGGCTATAACTTTCTTATTGTAAAATCTAGCCATTCTTTGTTTCTGAACTTGCAACCTGTCTAGCACGTCTAACTTCAATTCGTCCAATTCTAACAAGTTTTGAACCAACGATTCCTTGTACTCATTCTCGTTCAATTCGTACTGCCGACGCACCCTTATGGATTGCACGTTGATTTCTACGGGCAATACAGCCTCCTGCCCATAAGTGAGTTGGAAAGGCGTGACGTTGGTGCTCGAGCGGGGCGACGTTCTGTAAGCCCATAAGGCCTTGTTCAAGCATTCGTGCCAATTTCTGGCATTTTCATCTATCATCTTCCTTATGATAGATTTCAGAATCTTGTTGGATGACTCTGCTTGACCGTTTGACTGAGCGTAATACGGTGTGGAATTTACCAATTTAATTCCAAACTCGCTCAAGAATTCCTTCACCTGATCTCCATTTAGGGAAGTCCCATGATCTGCCATTAAAGTTTGTGGGATCCCAAATCTGTGAATGATGTGGTCTCGGACAAACTCTATGATATTTTTCTGGGTGATTTCCTTTAGAGGGACTGCCTCAACCCACTTGGTGAAAAAGTCCGTGGCGACTATAATAAATGTGTGTTGTTTGGACGATGGAGGGTAAATCTTCCCTATCAAATCTATCGCCCAACCTTTGAACGGCCAAGGCTTGATAATGGGTGTCATGTTGCTTGCTGGTGCCCTCTGTATTGGACCGTGTTTTTGGCATGCTAAACAGCTTTTTGCATATTGAACACACGATTCACCCATCTTTGGCCAAAAATATCCACTTCTAATAATTAGCCACCTCATCTTTTGGCCAGCCTGATGGGCTCCACATATCCCTTCATGCACTTCGGCCATAATTGTCTTAGCCTCTTGCAAGTTCACGCATTTTAATAACACACCATCAGAACGTTTTTTGAACAACTCTTCGTCTATTAACGCATAGTTCAATAAACGCAATTTCGTTCGTCTATCAATTCGCCCATCAAGCTCTTTGAAGGACTCCTTAATCTCATCTATCCAATCCAGTGCGGCCCCACTTTCTATGCATTGAATTTCCGTTTTTCTTGCCCTCCGCTGAACAACGGGCAACATAGTTCCGTATTCGTGGATAGATTCCCAACTTATCGCCTTTGAATAGCCAGAAGCCAACTGGGCCAACTCGTTGGCCATGTCATTGTATATTCTATTGACACATTGAAGCTCTACTTGGTCAAATTCTTCCAATAACTCTTGGGCGATTTCGTATAAACTTATGATAGAATCACTTTGGCATTTGAAATCACCGGTCAATTGATGAATCACCAATTGAGAATCGCCCCTGACGATTACATTCTTTATTTTCATCTCTACCATCAATTCCAAGCCTACAATTAAGGCTTCGTACTCGGCTTGATTATTAGTACAGATTCTGTCCAAGGTGAATGCGAACTTATAGCAAACCCCTAAAGGATTTATCAAAGCCACTCCTACACCTGCTCCTTTAGAAGTTTTCGATCCATCAAAATATAAAACCCATGGTTTTAATTCAAATGAATCAACCTCGAGTTCTAGTTCGTGAGGTACGTCCAGGCATGGATGATCGGCCAGAAAATTAACCAAGGCCTGATTTTTAACTGCCTTTTGGGGCACATACTTTATTTCGAATTCCGACAGTGCTAAAGTCCAAAGACCCACTCGTTGGTGTAAAATAGGGCGAGAAAACATGTATTTGAACAGATTAACTTTGGAAATTAGATAGACTGTTACAGGCCGTAAATAGGCCCTTAATTTTGTACATGTGAAGTATAATGCGAGACACAACTTCTCGATAGCAGAATAATTACATTCACATTTGGTTAACCGTCTACTTAAGTAATAAATCGCCCTTTCTTCGCCAACTTGGTCTTCTTGTGCGACCATTCCCGCTATCGATTCTTGTTCAGCCGACACGTACAGTTTCATCGGCCACCCTTGGATTGGTGACACCAACACTGGTGGGCTTGTTAAGTATGTCTTCAGGCTTTCGAAAGCCTTTTGATGTTCTTCTTTCCAGACGAATTCGTCTTGATTTTTCAGCTTTAGGAGAGGCGAAAACGCTTTCGTTCGCCCTGCACAATTGGATATAAAGCGTCTTAGAAAATTGATTTGGCCTAAAAACCTTTGCAGTTCTTTTTTATTATTAGGAGCCTTAGCTTCTAAAATAGCCTTCGCTTTATTCTTATCAAGTTCAATCCCTCTTTTATGTACCAGGAATCCAAGGAAATTTCCTGCATTCACGCCAAACGCGCATTTCAAAGGGTTCAATCTTAGTTTATGCTGCCTCATTCGTTCGAATGAACATCGCAGTTGTTCAAAATGGTCTTCTTCTTTAACAGATTTGACCACTACATCATCTACATAAACTTCCACAAATTTGCCTATCATATCATGAAAAATGAGATTCATTGCTCTTTGATAAGTTGCCCCCGCATTTTTTAGTCCAAACGGCATTACTACCCACTCAAAGCATCCTAAAGACCCAGGGCATCTAAAGGCAGTTTTGTGTATATCTTCGTCGGCTATGTAGATTTGATTATATCCCGAATATCCATCCATAAAAGAGTACATCACATGTCCTGCAGTTGAGTCTACTAGAGAGTCTACTGTAGGCATTGGATATTCGTCTTTGGGAGTAGCCAAGTTCAAATTCCTGAAATCTATGCATACCCTCAACTTGCCATTCTTTTTTAATACTGGCACTATATTGGATAACCACTCCACATATCTGGTCGTTCTAATAAAACCCGCTTTTAGCAATCGCTCTATTTCTTTTTTGATCTCTGGCAATACATTGGGGGCGAAACGTCTAGGAGGTTGCTTATGAGGCTTAAAATTTGGTTTAGTCGGCAACCTATGTTCTACCAAGTTTTTATCCAAACCGGCATGTGTTCATATTCCCAAGCAAAACAGTCTTTATATTCTTTCAATAAAGCGACTAATCTGTTACTAACCTCGTGAGGCAGCATTTGGCTAACGAACGTTGGGCGATCCTCTCCTTCTTCACCAATGTTAACCCTGACCAAGGGGTCTTGAGCTTGCGCATATCCTGACTTAGGGATCTTCGTCGCTTCATCATCCACATCGCTCAGAGAATTTTGCTCTTCCAGGCAATCCACTTTATGAACTTCCCAATTCAAGCTCTGCTCCATTTCGGACACTATCAATTTGTCCTTCAGCATCTTTAACGCCACTTCTTCTTTCTTCATACATCCACATTCTTTATTGAAAGCCATCAGCTTGGTTCTGAAGGCCTGAACTTCGGCCTTTTATTTTTGTTGTCGAACATTCATTTAAGGTTGTTTGGCCTCTTTTTTGCCAATTACTGGCTCTTCCAAGGCCACTATGTTTGGCCTCATTTGATTAAACATTTCAGTGAGTGAATCCATTGAGAAAGGCTCTTCGCTTTGGGCAGTAATTTGAGTTTCTTCCCCATCTTGAACAACTCTGACGGGCCCATAATTCCCTTCATACATGAATCTCTCCACTGAATTCGCTTCCGCGACAAAGGGCCTATGGTCTGCCTGTACCACCTCTGCTTCCCCTTTGTCGTTCCAGAAGACTAAACATTGATGGAGTGATGAGGGAATACATCGACTGCCATGGATCCAATCTCTTCCTAGTAGCACGTTGTAGCTGGTAGGACCATCTATCACGAAGAAAACAGTAGTCCTGGTGGTTGTCCCTACAGTTATGTCCAGTGGCATAACTCCTTTTGCTGATGTTGCCCCACCATTGAAACTTGTAAGAATGACTTCCGTTGGGATCATATCGCTTTCTGTCTTAGCAAATTTCCTCATCATTCTAGCTGGAATGGTGTTTATAGCCGCTCCATTATCAATGAGTACTTTTACTATTGGTACACCATTAACCAAGGCTTTGACGTACAGTGGCCTTAAGTGTTTGGTTAACCTCATCGCTGGTTTGTTGAAGATGACTTTTTCAGCAGCGTCTATTTCCACTTCCTGCCTATTTTCTGGCGGGCTATCTCTTGGTGATAGATCAACGTGCAGCACATCGGACTGAGCTTTCTTTCCTTGGGTCCCTTCCTTCTCTTTTCCCAATATTTCTTCTTCAGTTACCCAATTTGTAGGAGAAGGCATTATTCTAGGGGGCGATCCATACTTTTCAGAGCGAGGTACCCTCTTTTTCCTTTTTGGCGTCCCATACAGCACATAGAGATCAAACGATCGACCAGATGGTTCTCCCAATAGATCCACTTCGCGGACCCCTTCCTAGTGCAATTGTTTCAACAGGGTGTTGCGCGGCACTCCCCTTTTCCGTCTCTCTACTTCTAAATCAATCTCTTCTTCAACATCTGTCATACCATCGTTCTCGCCATCATCATATATTTCTCTGGAAGTTTGGCCTTCATCGCTGACTAGCACGCAGGCATCTTCCTCATTATCCTCTTTTCCTTTGCTTTTGAATTCATCGGCCAACAAGTAGTTGTTAGCCAGGACAGGAGGTAATGTGCCAAACTGGATAGTTAGAGGTTGTTCGGGATCATCTTCATCTTTCCTGTCTCGCTCAAACTTCGATCTACCAGATGAGCTTTCCGGCAAATCTCCCATTGATTCACCAGTGCCTGTTTCTTCACTATCTTCAAAAACGTTTTCGTTGGCTATTCTGAGCATTTTGGGCGCTCTAGGGCGTGATTCCCCTTGCTGTTGCCTGATCATCCGCCCGTAATTACGTTGGTAACGCCTTTGTTGGGTTCTGGTCATTTCATTGAACGGCATTACCCTTCCTGCGTTGTTCTGGAACGAATGCCATACATTGGGCTGGTGAGGCTGCGGCCTAAACGTTCTTCTTTGACCGGCCGACCCAAACCCCCTTTCTCTATGCATTCCTCCATACAACGACATTCTTCGCTCCCTGATGGGCTGAGCGACTGATACGAAATTAGGCCGATGATGGGATGGCCGTGTCATTGATGACCCTGTATTCGCCTTCAACTCGTGCTTACACCTGTCGCACAGAATATCTTCGCCCTGTTTGGGCTCTTTCCCTTTGATGCGTTCAAACACGCTGGGAAGCGGCTTGGGTTCTTCTTCTTCGTCATCAATCACCAGTTTAAACCTTGGCAGTTTATTTTTCAAGCCAGTCGTTATCATATTCATTGCTAGTGGCTGTGGAAATGGATCTTCGTCCACCGCCATCTTCTTCTTTTCTTCGAACGTAATTCGTCCTGATTCGATGGCATCCTACAACACATGGCGAAAAACCATACAATAATTAGTCGCATGTGACCATGCATTATGCCATTTACAGTACTTTTTACCCTTAATTTGTTCAGAGTCGGGCAATTTGTGTTTGTCGCTCAACCTTATCTGCTTATCCTTATATAATTTATCGAATATAAGATCAGCTTTGGTTATGTCGAACGAGAACGCTCGCGTTTTTCTGTTTTCACCTTTAGCAGGTTCATCTTTGCCTACTATTTTTGGCTTAACTAACATAGGACAAGTATATGCTTCTCCTTTTACTAGCTCAGCCAAGCATATTTCGGTCTGGTCATAATAACCATCATCGATAGTATGAACATTGAAATTCGGGTCTTTATAATAAGTCCCTTTACTGGAATTTTTCATTTGTTCTTCTTTTCTTACCAGTTGCTCATATCTAACGACATTCGCGCTAAGTTGGAATAAATCTGGGAATTCTCTATCTGGGAATTTCTTCTTTAGATCAAAGCTTAAACAACTTTGTGCGATTTTGACAAATTCCTTTTCAGGTAATGGCACGAAGCATTTACTTCTGGCCGTTTTGAACCTTTGTAGGAAATTTTCTGCCCACTTGATAGGAATGTAAAATGCATATCTTTCCCTCCTTATTTTATGCGCTCGTATGTTTATTTTGTGCTAAAATGTACTCATTACGCTCATATTTTGATTTAGGTGGCAATTCTATGGATATGACGTAATTTGGAAGAAATATGTGAAAAAGGACCAAAATGAAAGAAAGTGAAAGTTCAAGGACTAAAGTGCAAATATTCCAAACTTGTGTCTAACCTTGTGATGAAGATTCGAGAGTGTTAGAGGTCAATTGGATGAAGAAAGGATTCAAAGGGATGAAATATGGCCAAGACATTTTCACATATCAACTTTCAAGCTGAAAAGTTTTGCATCGATTTTCAGCCTCATATTGAGACCAATTTTGGACATGGAAAACGATTGAATTTGAAGATGGTCTCTGAATCAAAGTTTTAGCCCTTTGAGTTAGCTTTACAACGCATCTTGAATCGCTTCAATCGGATATCGGAAGAATAAGTTATGGCCAAAATACTAAAAGCTGTCCGGAGGAAATTTCGTAAAACCATGCGGCCGCAAGCCTTTAATTCCATGCGGCCGCATAGACCATTCCCGAGAGTTAAAGTGTTGATTTCACTTGTTCCTTGCGGCCGCAAGCCTCTAAACCATGCGGCCGCATGGTTCATTTCTGGGACGAAAATTCTGGTTTCCTAATTTCAATCAAACACTTATGGAAACAAATCTTTCTACACTTTATAAACCCTAGAACAGAACCAGAACGTAGAGAACGCCTCCCAACTCTATTCTTCTCTATTTTTCTCTTATATTCATGAATTGTAACTAAACTTTTACACTTGGTCGAAGGAGATTGAAGCCTCGGAACCACATATTGTGAGATCTAAATGGTTTTTCTTAATTTAATTCATGTTTTTGAGTATTGAATATTTTTCTGCACTTATTTCTATGATTGTTATGTTTAATTGCTAGGAGGCCTACTAGTTTATTATTCGTTGCAATCTACCGCTGAGTTAAATATCAAATCCGTAATTGTTTGATCCCTTTAACTTGCGAAGCACTAGGATTTGATGATTTTCTGCGATAGAGGTTATTGAATCTTAAGAAGAATGTTTAAATAGATTGAATACAACCGCTGGTGTCTGTGTTATCTAGTTCATCGATTTCTCTATTGTGTAAAGCTGTTATTAAATTGAATCTTGAGCGCTGGTCTGGGGTTATTTAGTAATTAGGGTTAATTAGAACGCTGGTTTCTAACTAACTAAAATTAAGGAGAAATAGGAAAATAATTCCAACGGTGAATATTCAAGATATGAATTGAATTATCATTGCATCTATGATCAATTGTGGATTTCCGAAGGTGGATATTGACTTGGACCAATGTTAGTCTTTTTATTGTTTTTGTTAATTTAGTTTTCATCGTTATTAATTGCGTTATTTACAATTGTTTGCATACAAAACCCCCCAATCATTGTACGAAGCATAAAATATTAAATTACACACTCTTCGTGGGATCGACCCTTACTTCCACTACTACATTAGTTTTAGAGGTTTAAGGACTATTTTTGGGTGCCTACGACAGCATACCAAATTTTGGCGCCGTTGCCGGGGAGTGGTGTAATTTATTTTTTTGCTTCTTTAGTTGTTTATTTTATTTCGAAAAAAAAAAATAAAAAAAAATCATACTTTTTAGGTTTTTAGACAATTTATTGTTTTTAGGAATTTTAACATAGAATTTTATTTATTTTTCTTATTCTAGTTTTTTTTAACTTGTTTTTCATATTTTTTTTTAGTTTCTTTGATAGTTTATGCTCATAACTCGATCTTCTACTCAAGAAACTTGATTGCAAATATGGCTGCCAATTCTCAACAATTTGGCTCCAGATTTGATCCCCCTTTTAGACAAGTTAATGAGGTAAATGTTTCATCCATTGAACAACAACTTGCGAGTCTAACTACTCTTATTTGTCAAATGGCTGTAGGTACTATGCAAACAACAAAGACTTGTGGAATTTGTTCATTTGTAGGCCATCCAACTGATATGTGTCCAACACTTCAAGAAGAATCCGTTGAACACGTAAATGCAGCCGGTAGTTTTCCTGGACAACCACAAAGGAATTATGATCCCTATTTAAACACGTACAATCAAGGATGGTGGGATCATCCAAATTTTAGTCATGGGAATCGACAAGTGAATCAACCTATGAATCAAAATTGGCAGAATTTCCAGCAATATAATCAGCCATACCCTCCTAAACATCAACATAGCCAAACTTCTAACTCTAGTATGTCTTTAGAAGATATGGTTAAATCTCTTGCTATTAACACTTTACAATTTCAACAGGAAAGAAGGGCTAGAATTCAAAGTTTGGAGAATCAAATGAGTCAAATGGCTAACGCGGTCAGTAGGTTGGAGTCACAGAATATGGAAAAATTGACATCTCAAACAGTGATAAATCCAAAAGAAAATGTAAACGCAATCATGTTGAGAAGTGAAGTGGAGGTTGAAGCTCCAGTGAAGGTAGCCCCTACATCATCGATGGAAGAAAACAAGGAATATGTCACAGCAAAAAAGAGTGCTCCTAACGATACTAAGGTAATTGAGCGTAAGTTTCCACCTCTTTCTGATTATAAACATGTACCTCATTTTCCTCAAGCTTTAGTAAGATCTAAGAAATATGAACGAGATCATGATGAGCTGCACGAAATTTTTAGTAAATGCGAGGTAAATATTCCACTTTTAGATATGTTTAAACAAGTGCCTCGTTATGCTAAATTTTTAAAACACTTGTGCACAAGTAAAAGGAAACAGAAATTGAAAGGGATTGAAAGGGTAAAAGTTGGAGAACAGGTATCTGCAATAATTCAAAAGAAACTTCCTACAAAGTGCACGGATCCAGGTATGTTCACTATCCCTTGCATGATAGGCAATACTAAGTTTGAGAAGGTCATGTTAGATTCCGGAGCATCTATTAATGTCATACCATATTGTGTATACACTTCCTTGAAATTAGGACCTTTAATTGACACTGGTGTGATAATTCAACTAGCTGATAAATCTAATGCCTATCCTAAGGGGGTAGTTGAGGATGTTCTCGTGAAAGTTAATGAGTTGGTTTTTCCTGTTGATTTTTATGTGCTTGACATGGGCAGTAGTAATCAAACTCTCCCTATTTTGTTAGGAAGACCGTTCTTAAGGACATCCAAAACTACAATGGATTTTCATAATGGTACACTAACCATGGAATTTGATGATAAAACTATTACACTTAATATTTATGATTCCATGAAACATCCATGTAATAATAACCATGTTCATTTTATTGATGTGATTGATCAATTAGCACAGGATGTTTTCGAATTTGTTGCTACAAAAGAATGGGATGCTGTCAATATTGAGCATCTTAGGAAGGAAAAAGAGGAGCTGACCTTAAACACTGAGTTACAAGAAACTGTTGCAATATTGAATAATCTTCCAAAGCTACAGCATTCAGGTAATAGTTCTTGTTTTGTATTACCAGTTTCTAATGAGAAGCCTCTATCTTCTGTTTTGCAGACTTTCATTTCGGATTTGAAGTCTTACCCTAGTCACTACAAGTATGTATTCCATGGAGGTGGAGGAACACTGCTAGTTATCATTCACATTGAACTTGGTGCACTGCAAAGAAGATCGAAGCCAACCATGATAGAACCGGGCTGAATAAAGAAACATTGAGTCGAGCCAAAGACAATAAACAAAGGCGCTACTTGGGAGGCAACCCAAGGGGAGTTCGTTCCTTTATTTTTTTATTTTTACTTTTATTTTTCGTATTCCATCATTTATTTTAGTTATATTTGTCCTTTTCTTTGCATTGGACCTTACATTGGGGACAATGTAAGTTTTAAGTGTGGGGGAGGGATTTAGATTTATATTGCATTTAGATTGAGTGAGTTAATTTTAAAAAAAAAAAATTTGCATGATTTTATAAGATGAAGAGTTGAGGTTAAATGATTGTTTTTTGTTGTGTATGCTATTTTCTAGAATTAGATAGGCTTTTGAAGAACTCATAACATGATTGAATGAATAATCCTCCAACTTAGGGTTGATTAGTGGAGTTATTTTCTTTGAGGATGGTAGTAACTAAATTATGTAGACAAAAGCCGATGAGATTTTTGAGCCTTTAGACTGATACATCCATAACAGTCTCATTATTTCTTTTCGAGTGGGATATTCTTCCATGATTCTGTTTCTCTAGAACTTGCCTTGATTCTCTTCAAGATCACATTGATACATGAATGCACGAACATGATTAAGGTCATCTTTGTTACATAAATGAGCTTCATTAGCCAAATAGCCAATCCTGTAATTGAATTTTCCATTGTTGAGCCCATTTGAGCCTTATTGCCTTTTCTTTGTATAAACTCACATTACAAGCTTTAAACTGGAAAAACAATATCTTTACCCAAGCCTTAGAGCTAGTGGAGTATCGTTGAATGTCAAATAAGTGTGGGGGTATCAAGATTTATGGTAGTCCTATTATTGGTGAATTGTAACAAATTTTCTATGTCAATTCAGGGAGTTCCAGTATTGGTGTATAATTTGGAGTTTACATTGTGCAAGAAAAATGCAAGAATGAGAAGAAAAAAATGAATGATTGAAGAAAAAGAAAAGAAAAATAAAATAAAATAAGTGATGAAGAAGAGTGATTTTAATGTGAAAAAGATCTATATTCATAATTCTTCCTACATCTCAAAAAAGAGTTCGATTTGTGTGGGATAGACGAAAAAATGATGAAACTATCATGTGGAGTGGTTGGTTTATATGTTTTATGTATATGTTTGAGCTAAGTCTTTTTATCTTTACTCCACTAGTTTCGATGGCTCTTGAGTCACATACCCAAGTATTTCCCACCTTGACCATAAGCTACATTACAACCTTTGAAAAGTCCTTATGATTCTTGTAAAGCATGTGATCTAAGTGGTGGCGAATGAGAAGATATGCAAGCATATGGTAGAACATCTCCATTGAGATGAATTAGAGCGAAACACTTACCCTTTTAAACACATGAGAGTTGAGTGCTTATATCCGTGAGGGTCTACATGTTTAGTTTACTCCATCTTCATATGAAAATGCTTGCTAGTTGATTATGAGTTGTGTGGAATGTTTATTCATGATATTTTATGTGTTTTGAAAAAGTTTGACGGTTCTATGTTTTTGACATTATAACTTGGTGTTTTTTGGGAATTAAATTTGAGTTTTGCCCGAGGACGAGCAAAAGCTAAGTGTGGGGGAATTTGATAGGAATGTAAAATGCATATCTTTCCCTCCTTATTTTATGCGCTCGTATGTTTATTTTGTGCTAAAATGTACTCATTACGCTCATATTTTGATTTAGGTGGCAATTCTATAGATATGACGTAATTTGGAAGAAATATGTGAAAAAGGACCAAAATGAAAGAAAGTGAAAGTTCAAGGACTAAAGTGCAAATATTCCAAACTTGTGTCTAACCTTGTGATGAAGATTCGAGAGTGTTAGAGGTCAATTGGATGAAGAAAGGATTCAAAGGGATGAAATATGGCCAAGACATTTTCACATATCAACTTTCAAGCTGAAAAGTTTTGCATCGATTTTCAGCCTCATATTGAGACCAATTTTGGACATGGAAAACGATTGAATTTGAAGATGGTCTCTGAATCAAAGTTTTAGCCCTTTGAGTTAGCTTTACAACGCATCTTGAATCGCTTCAATCGAATATCGGAAGAATAAGTTATGGCCAAAATACTAAAAGCTGTCCGGAGGAAGTTTCGTAAAACCATGCGGCCGCAAGCCTTTAATTCCATGCGGCCGCATAGACCATTCCCGAGAGTTAAAGTGTTGATTTCACTTGTTCCTTGCGGCCGCAAGCCTCTAAACCATGCGGCCGCATGGTTCATTTCTGGGACGAAAATTCTGGTTTCCTAATTTCAATCAAACACTTATGGAAACAAATCTTTCTACACTTTATAAACCCTAGAACATAACCAGAACGTAGAGAACGCCTCCCAACTCTATTCTTCTCTATTTTTCTCTTATATTCATGAATTGTAACTAAACTTTTACACTTGGTCGAAGGAGATTGAAGCCTCGGAACCACATATTGTGAGATCTAAATGGTTTTTCTTAATTTAATTCATGTTTTTGAGTATTGAATATTTTTCTGCACTTATTTCTATGATTGTTATGTTTAATTGCTAGGAGGCCTACTAGTTTATTATTCGTTGCAATCTACCGCTGAGTTAAATATCAAATCCGTCATTGTTTGATCCCTTTAACTTGCGAAGCATTAGGATTTGATGATTTTCTGCGATAGAGGTTATTGAATCTTAAGAAGAATGTTTAAATAGATTGAATACAACCGCTGGTGTCTGTGTTATCTAGTTCATCGATTTCTCTACTGTGTAAAGATGTTATTAAATTGAATCTTGAGCGCTAGTCTGGGGTTATTTAGTAATTAGGGTTAATTAGAACGCTGGTTTCTAACTAACTAAAATTAAGGAGAAATAGGAAAATAATTCCAACGGTGAATATTCAAGATATGAATTGAATTATCATTGCATCTATGATCAATTGTGGATTTCTGAAGGTGGATATTCACTTGGACCAAGGTTAGTCTTTTGATTGTTTTCGTTAATTTAGTTTTCATTGTTATTAATTGCGTTATTTACAATTGTTTGCATACAAAACCCCCCAATCATTGTACGAAGCATAAAATATTAAATTACACACTCTTCGTGGGATCGACCCTTACTTCCACTACTACATTAGTTTTAGAGGTTTAAGGAAATTTTCTGCCCACTCGTTAGGCAATTGACGTAAATTCGCCAAATCGGCCAGTGTAACTTCGGACTCATTTTTATAAAATTGAGCATGGAATAATTGCTCCATTTGTTGCCAAGTTTGGACGGAGTTTGCTGGCAAATTAATGAACCAAGAAAAAGCTACTCCTGTTAAGGAACTTGGGAACAACCTCAACTTATGGTAATCATTCACCTCACCACTTTGCAACGTGAATCTCCCTACATGTTCTAGTGTAGATACTTCTCCTAGGCCAGTGAATAGTGAGAATTCCGGTACTTTGTACCCTCTAGGCCATGGATATGCCTGATCTATCCAATCAGGGTATGGCTTGGTGTAAATTGGCCTAATCACCGGACGTACCCCAACTGCTATTTGATCTTGTACTATTTCCATAATTTGGTTTCTTAGCACGGCGTTAGGGTCATATGGGTTCCCCATTGGTTGATTTACTGGCTGATTCGTGGGAGGTCTAGTGGTCTGCCCTTGATTGGCCATAAAAGTGCCATTATTCAGGTTGTTATAACCGGTAAACTGAGTGTTTAAACCGTCATTCGTACGCAACCCGTTCTGTCCAATATTTGGGACATTGTCTCTCATGGTGGTACTACCCCCCAGGTTGGACGTAGTGTTACCATTATTCACGTTTATGGTTCCATTTCCCCCTGGGTTTGAAGTAGAAGGGCCAAAAGGTGGCTCCAAACTTGGGCCAGAATTTACACCAAGAGAATTGTATGGCGAGGTATGCCCTACGATAGTCCTAGATTGGAAGTGATTATCTATAGGCATGACAGGTTGACATATTTGGCCTACCAACTTATTCATGATTTCATTCAACGTATTTAGTTGTTTAGCCATATTATCAAAATGCCTATTCTCGTTTTGGGTAAATTTCTCCATATTATGAATGCTACGTAGATTTACCTGTTCAACGACATCCTGCGTGAGTTCTCCCAGCAATGCACGCATTGTGCGATGGCTCAATTCTGTCATTGGCTCGTAGCGGCTGTGACTGATTGGATTTTGTCCATCTGTCTGTGGAGAGTGTTGTTGCTCCTCGTATCGCTCAACCACAGACTGGACTACTCCTTGACTTGCTAGTTCCTTATCGAAATTTTTATGAGGCATGATATCTTTTCTCTTTTTGTATCTTCACTTACAAAACACCAACTGTCCCACTGGGCGTGCCAAATTGTTTTCGCGCGTTTTTGCAACCCGCCAACAATTACGAGAGAGAGAGGGGTCAGACGATTGTGTAAGGAACAGACCTCTTGAGATAAAGTCCCAAAAAGGGGTGTGTATGCCAATGAAGGATTACAATTGGAAAGTAGACAAAACGCCTCCAAGGGGCGCAAGCACACGAGTACTGAAAAAGGATTAAATTTAAACTAAGGAATAAAAATTACATGATCTCTTGTAGAGAGTTTTTGATTCGGTCTCTTCTTCTATGACGTTACTTCTTTTATACTTCTTGAGCATCCCTTGGTTATCGAAACTGCTCAGACTTGCTTCGTATCCTTCGTAACCGCCCACTCTTTTAGCGAGGAATCACTTATTCGGGGGGTAGTTGGTTAGTAACCGCTGCCACTACCTTTGTTGCTTCCTGGATCGTGGGATCGTGCCGGGTTTACTTGCCAACCGCTTCCAAACTGTATCCTTTAGACTTGTTTGATTTTGGGCGACTTGGGTTCTGGGCGACAATGAGGCTGTCGTCCTGGGCGATTGTGGGGTTCTGGGCGACAATGAGGCTGTCGTCCTGGGCGATTGTGCCGTGCTATCTTTGTTCGGCCTCTGGGCGTCCTGCAACCTTGGGGCGATGGTATTCCTTTGTTCTTGGGCTTCCAATATTCAGGTTTTTCCACAGGCCTCCAACTTGAGCTTTTCTTCTTGGGCCTTTTAATTGGCTTCTGTTGGGTCTTTACCTTGGATTTATCAATTGGACTTCCTTTCGATTTTGGGCTGCATTTTAGTGTGTCAACACCTTCCTACAACAACAGATGCAATTACACACCATGCAATGCCCACCATGGGCAACCCTAAACGAACCTGTCGCCTAACCAATGGCCATGGAGAAATCAACCCGTTGACAAGGAAGTGAACAACGGGCCTCCCGAGAGGAGCACCTAGAAATCGGAAAGATATTCCTCCAATAGGAGAGGTGTCCATAGATACTACAAGAGTAAGGTTTGAAGATGAGTTTTCAAGAAAATGAGCAGTCTTTTGAGTTGTGTTTGGTTAAAAAATAATCTCTGACACTTTAAAAGATTGATGGTTTTAAGTGGCTTGACGAGATTGTCCTTAGGGATAAAGTACGCATGTGGTTAGGGATGGACATATTAATCGTGGAATCGACTTGATTCGGGTCGGTCCATGGGTTATTGGGTAGGTTTTGAGTTTGCTTGGACCTAACACGAAAGCCTCGATTTTCAAGGTCAAATTTTAAAATATTTGATTTCAAGGCTAAACCTGAAACTTGATCTGATCCGAACTAGCTCGGGTCGATATCTCTCCATGTCGGATCGATTTTCTTGTTGAAATTTCACTTAATCTAAAAGTTTCGGTTCGATAATTGAGTTGGGCCCGAACCCAACTCGTTCCTACCCCTACATGCTGTATATGAATCTAGGCTAATGACAAATTGATGGGACTAGTCAATAGGAACGATATGAGAGAATAAATAAAAGGTTGGGACGGGAGAGATGATAAAGGAATGTGAATGAAATTTCCACAAATGAGAAATGTTGGGATCCAATATCCACAGTGAAGTTTATCCATCCAAATATACATACTTTTCTATTTCTACTACTTACAAGATACTAGTCTTTATTTATTTATTTATTTTTCCTTCTAGATTACTACTATATTTTTAAGTCCACACAAACATGTTGAGAAATGAAAAAAAGTCATCACACTATTAAATGTCAATTAGAATATATTAAAAATCATTTATTACCTTTTCCTTCATGATTTATTATTCAATGAAAATAAACTTTGAAATAACGAATTTTTAGAGAATGTGTGATTAAAAAGTTTTTAAAAAAATTTAAATTTACGTGCAAAATATGATAATATATGATTGAAAATGAGTTTGAAAAAATAAAAAATAAAGATAGATAAACATGAAGCTTTTGTAAGCCAAGCACAACATTATATCGTGCCCCAATTTTCTCCACATGTAGCATTAATTTGGAAGAATCATAGATATTTTTGGTACACATACATTCCATCATAACTTCACGATAATGACTTATACCTATTTATTTTCGGTTTTCTTCCGTTCTTTTTTCTATGTTTTATTTATCTCTCTCTTGATTATTATTATTATTATTATTATTTTTTTCTGGGGTGGGCCCAGATTATTTATTTAACCTAAAGCAGCAATTTGAGTGATGAGTATAAGTTGCTTATTTGATTTGGGATAATCCAAGAGTTTTGAGATTTTTTCTGCTTGTCTTCCTATCACCGCATATTGTGAACAAATGCATATACGTAAGAAAGACTAAAAAATCATGGTTCAAATCATAGTCCCGATGCCACCACCCCTTCCCCCACTAATTGGCAATTGCAATTCGAGTGATTAGTACAATACCATCATAACGTTTTTTGTTTTGTGGAATACCTCCCTTAACTTTTTAGTTTGGCAGAAGAAAACCCTAAATCAACCAAATGTAGCGGAATAAACATTTCGCCATTTTTGGTAAAATTACGATTTTACCCTCATCTTCAAATAAAAAAGGGAAAGAAAAAAAAAAGAGAATTAATTGTATTCATAATCCCAATTTTTTAAAGAGTGCACATGAGTCCTAATTGAAAAAATCAAAAAATTTAGAAATTTCTTTCTTTTTCACCTTCTCCTCCACACCACCACCACCAAAAGAAGTTGCTACTGCACCAACCACAGATATGGCAACCAAACGTTCGAATTGAAGAAAGAAAAGAAACAATAGAAGAATCTAGAGTCACTATCAGTTTTTCCTAAATTTCTTAATCTTTGTTCCCAAATTCTGTTGATGGTGGTGGAGGAGGTGTAGAAGAAATAATTTTTTAAAAAATGTTTTAACTAGGACTTAATTGAACTTTATGAGATTTTCGGGGTTGTGGTAAATTCATCGTTGTACAAGGAAAAAGGACGAAAATGTTATAATCCACAACGTTTGGGGTGATTTAGGGAGAGTTTTACGCTAAAATTAAATGTTATGGGAATATTCCACAAAAATTGCAAACATAAGACTCACTGTGACAATTACCCTTGCACTTAATATTTAAACACTTAAGCCACCTTTGGCCCTTTTTTTTTTCATTACATTACATTAATTTTTTCTCACTTTTCATTTCAACCACACATTTATTAAATAAAATAATATTACACACAAATCTAAAATTTTTCATTACTTTTGTACAGTGTTCTAAAAAGCGTAAAGCGTAGCTAGGCGTGGAGGCCAATCTTCAAACTTTACAAATCTATGCGAAGCTTAAGTGTAAAAAAACGTTTTTTTTTTTAATTTTAATTTTTAATCATTGTAAAAAATTCAATAATTCAATAATACATATCAAATATATAAAATTATAAAATATTGTATTTACTTAATAATTCCTACATAAAGATAAGTTTCAAAATCATAATTACATAACGTAGATAACTTGTAGTTTAAATTTTATCCAATTTAAATCTATCGGACTCCAATTCATTTTGAAGTATTATCTTTTTTCCGTCTTCTCAGTTCTCTAGAGTTTGGAGTTTTTGAAGTTTGAAGGGATAGTGGACTACTGAGTCTGGATTGTGGATTTTATTTTTATTTTTTTAAAAAGGAAAAAATGAGCATCCTTAAAATTTGGGCCTAAGGCTTAAGGCTTTTTAGAACACCCCAAAAAGTGCCTAGGAACACCTAGGCGAGTATTAAGCGGTCAACAACAACATTAATCTCTTAGGCTTAAGGCGAAGCGTTTTCATCAAGTTTTGGCCTAGACACGCTTTTTAAAACATTGTTTTTGTACTACACATTCTCCCATCAATCACTATTTTTAAAATTTTCAACACCCCAAAATGGGGGTCAAACATGGACTAAAATTACTTTTTATTTATTCAATAAAAAGTAGGCATGAATTAGCAAGCACTTATTGGGATTGACTAATTGATTTGTTTTAGGCATTTTTTATTCAGAATTTGGTGTCTTTTCTGCATTTATAATGGAGAAAATGATCAAAAGTATGATATTTATATATGGCATTTGCTAATTGGTTTGGTTGCTTATTTTTCTGTTGCGTCTGGTCCCATTTTTCAACTACCATGGAACAATACAATTTTAGGTGCGCGAGGGACATATTTATTACAAAAGACATGTCTTTATTTCCAATATCTAGGCCACACCTTCCCTTTAATAAAAAAGAAAAGAATGCCACCCTATCAAATTGCAAAACTAAATTTAGATATAATTTCTACAATTCAAATAAATCTACGTTTCGATAATATTTGCAAAAGATCAAATCACTTTTTATTCACATATTTTATAGAATTTGCAGGTATTATCCACTAATTATATCGATTGGGGTTAGATCTACGTGGAGTAAATATTGTAAACAACAAGTCCTGTTGTAATCATGTTCAAGAACTTTCTTATTTACTAATACCGTTTGATTATTGGTGATTGATTAATTTTTTTGAACAAATCAGATTTGTATTCTTAGTCAACCAATAATTGATATTCAATTCACACTAGAATTCAAACAGAATATAGAAAAATATAGAAAAAAAAGGTCATCCACAACATGTGTATAGATCTTTTGAGTGCTGAGTAATGCAGATAGGCCACAGGAGCGTGCCACATGGCGATGAAATCCGCATCTTTGGTGCAGCTTCTTGTCTTATGATTGGCTCCGAATTGCTGTGGCCCCACCACCACCGTTAGTGTCACAGACCAAAACCATGAAAGTGGAGGGAGAGGAGCTGACTCCAGTTTATTTTTTCGCTTCTCATCTGTTGTCTAACCCATTTTGCTGCAATATATTTTCAAGATTGTATTTTTTTTAGAACACCATCAAGTGTTGTTAAGTTACCTAAAGTTAAAATGATTTCCCCTGTGCTCTATAATCCAGTAAATATATCAACAGCTGCGTTTTCAAGAACCCATCTGGGCATATCCAAAGATTTTCCAGCACAAGTATATGATTCTTTGCACAAGTTCTATTCAAGAAGCCGAGAAAATGGGCGTATCAAGAAACTGACAAAAGCGAAGGCCACACTGGCTCAAGTTCCAAAAGTAGAGCCGGCTGAAACTGATACAAATTCAAGGCCACCGGAAAGGAAGCTGAGGATTCTGGTGGCTGGCGGAGGTATTGGCGGCCTGGTTTTTGCGTTGGCGGCAAAGAAGAAGGGGTTTGATGTGGCGGTGTTTGAGAAGGATTTAAGTGCCATCAGAGGGGAGGGACAGTATAGGGGTCCAATTCAGATACAGAGCAATGCATTGGCTACTTTGGAAGCTATTGATCTGGAAGTGGCTGAAGAAGTTATGAGTGCCGGCTGCATCACCGGTGACCGGATTAATGGCTTGGTTGATGGTATTTCTGGCAATTGGTAAGTTTGTTATTACCTTTGTAAAGCTTTAGCTAATTGATGGCGTGACTCACTAAATTAAATCTAGACCTATACCTAAACTCTTAAGTAAAACTATAAGTACTAGACGGCACTTCTTCAAATATCCAGAAGTAGGGGCTTCACTTTTTCAGCACGGGAAATATTTATTTATTTAAATTGAGTCTCACCACACATGTCACCAATAAGCTAGATTGATATAATAGTTTCATTAATAAGTTAAAAGAGTGTGAATTGCTTGTATGTCTACAGTTTCTTTGTCCATTATATTCTTATTTATTGTAATTAGGTTTGTGTGTTTCTATTTAAATATTTAGCATTTTTCGCATAATTAAGAAGTGTGTTTGAGGAATATAATGAATTGTCACTCAGAGAGGATAGTTATTGGCTTCGTGTTTGTTATTAATCATTCCTTTTTCTGGCCGTGCTGAGCCTATGTCAGCTAAGTTTTTTGGGGTGTTAAAACGTAGAAATGTAGATGGTAGATAAACTTTGCGAGCCACGTGATTCATTTCCGTTCATCTATCTGTATGTGATTTTAGTTATGCTAGCTATATGTGTTGGTGATGGGCAATTTTATGGAGCTAACTAGAGCTAATAAGTAATAACTGGAGGTAAAAATTGCCTGTCACCACTTTGGTCTTCCTCAGTAGTTCCATTTCTAATTTGAGCCAAAGGGCGGTAGTGATCAATATCAATTACTGCAAGCACATGAAATTTTGAATGGAACTGAACAGAATAACAGATTTTGATGTTAAAACAATGTGTGCGTCTTTTAACTTCCATTGGTTCGAAGGAGAATAAACTATCATCACATGTGAAATAGCTGATATGCTAGAACTAGAAGAGATATGACAAAATGCATTTTATCCGTAACTCTTACTCTGCTGTTGAGGCTTTCGTAAATTCTTTTCTGGCCGTGGTTGAGTACAAGGCATGAACTTAAAATTTGAAATTGCATTTTTCCCACATAAGCTTCTTATGTTCTTTACGAAGCTCTTGTATTTCTTCCTCTAACATTCTCAGTGTGGCTTCTCTCTGTCCTATATCCTAAGTTGTCATCCTTGCTTGCCCCAATCTAATATGAATGCATGCATCTAAAATTTGACTTGTGTAGCACATAGCACTGACCAGTAAAGATTAAGGTTTTCTGTTAGAAATTATCGTTTAGCGTATTTCATAGAATGACGGCTATCAGCTTTTTGTTCTTGTTAGAGTAAAGTTTTGCAAAATTTTATGTGTATTTTATTTGTTTTCATTTATGTTTGGTACATGGAGAACAAGAGCAATCCAATTTAGTTTCATTGATCAATTGAAAGAGAGGTACCGAGGGCAAGTGTACAGTGACTGAAATTAGGCACTAATGACAATATTATGTTGGATAATATGCGATACACTGTATAAGTAAATCTTTTCTCATGACCTCTAGTTTGTATCAGAAAAATTGCTTAAAATGATTAATTAGTTGATTATCAGGTACATCAAGTTCGATACATTCACTCCCGCAGCAGAACGGGGACTTCCTGTCACTAGAGTAATTAGCCGCATGACATTGCAGCAAATCCTTGCTTGTGCGGTTGGAGAAGATATCATCATGAATGAAAGCAATGTAGTAGACTTTGAGGATGATGGCCAAAAGGTAGTTTTATCTGCGCTTAGATTTTCTTTTCCATCCTATAAAAGAAATTAAGGTAGATGTGGATTATATTCCTCATTTTTCTGTAAATCTTAATTTTTCACCTTCGTACTTTGTGTTCTGCAAATTCAGGTTACTGTGATACTTGAGAATGGACAGCGTTATGAAGGCGATGTTCTAGTTGGTGCTGATGGAATCTGGTCGAAGGTATCTTTTTTCATTTTTGTTATGTGTATTACTGTATTCTTTATAATGAGAATAAGAAGTATAGAATTTATTTGCTAGTCAAACAAAAATGAAGTTAAATATTACTGCACGGTACTCTAGTTACAGATAATTGCTGAAAGATTAACTGTAAATAGCTGGCTATATAAATATCTTCCCTTTTTGTTTGCTGGAATATTCTGGTTAAAATTTCTTGATTGGAAATCTGTTGGTGTTGGATGATTAAGGGCAAATGCACGCGCGGAATTATGTTATGTAATTTCTAGATCATATTATACATTGCAATTTGAGTGTCTCTTAACTCTGACATTTTGGATGATGAGTTCCACATAGGTGAGGAGAAATTTGTTTGGACCAACGGAAGCTATATACTCTGGCTACACTTGTTACACTGGAATTGCAGATTTTGTTCCTGCTGATATTGAGACTGTTGGGTATGTTGTATATGCTTGACACGTTGCATCTTATCCTTGTATATACCCGTTGACTTACACTATATATTCTGAGAAAGAAGCTCATATTTCTGAATTTCTGTTAAAGGTATCGAGTATTTTTGGGACATAAACAATACTTTGTTTCCTCTGATGTGGGTGGAGGAAAGATGCAATGGTATGCATTTCACAACGAACCAGCTGGTGGAGTAGATGTTCTGCGGGGTAGTTACTCTTGGAATGCTTTTCTCTTGCCGATATAAGATTGATAGATAAAGCTAATGTAATAGTTGCAATGCCCTCTAAGGCATAATTCACCGAGCTTTCTGGTGTTAAATCTTGCATGACATTTCGTTGACTAAAAGATGACAGTATTATTATTCTGCAACTTTTTGCAGGACAAATAGAAAACTTCAATCATTCAATTTTTTGAAAAGCAGAAAAAACGGAATGTTGTTTTATATACAAGCTTGAGCATAATTTCTTTTACTTAATTTTCGTGGAGAGACATTTATGCTGTTTTCTCTTTTTTGCTAGTATTTGGATTAAAAGAGCTCTCTCTCTCAAGTGAAATTCCCTTTTCCCTAAGAGTTTTAACTGTGAATGGAAGAACAAATGACAAGTATATATTCTAGATTACATTTAATGATTGTCTGCGGCAATGTCCTGGAGGATTAAGATGCGTGAAAGAAAATTGTGCAACGTAGAATAACTCATCTCCAAAGTATTTCAGGTGTAATTTTCTCGTTCCCCCTTCAATTTCAGGTAAAAAGGAAAGGTTGCTTAAATTATTTGAAGGTTGGTGTGATAACGTAATAGATCTATTGCTAACCACGGATGAAGATGCAATTCTTCGACGTGACATATATGATAGGACACCAACTTTTACATGGGGAAAGGGTCGTGTAACCTTGCTTGGAGATTCAATCCATGCTATGCAGCCCAACTTGGGTCAAGGGGGATGTATGGCCATTGAGGTGCACAATTTAGCTATTTTAGTTTTGCATCTTTTTGCCTTTGGTATTTGTCACTTGATATTATATACTAGACATCGTAGCTTGAATTTCTTATGATTACACTTGTCTGTTAATAGTTGTCTCTCCCTTTTGCAACTCTTATGTATTCAAAAAAACACTATATAATTATGTCTGCTATTTTTTTTTATTATTATTTTTACTTGGTTATATTTAGCAATCTTTCTAGCTCTGAACTAGAAGTCATATTGAATTAATTTTCTTCATGGTTCAGGATGGCTATCAATTGGCACTGGAGCTGGACAAAGCTTGGAGGAAAAGTGTGGAGTCAGGAACCCACATTGACGTCATTTCTTCTTTAAAGAGGTAAAACATGATTTGCTGGCTGTTATTGCTGTCTGGCAAACTTTATAAAGTCGACTATGGGTTTCTTTAAAGTAATAATTTGTTCAAAATCTAGAGAATTTATGAACCAAGGTTTCTTATGAAATAAACTTGCTTGGCTTGCAATGGCTATGAAGACAAAAGATATATTGGAGATTGAAGTTGACAGGCATATGATATCTTTCTGCCATGCCATTTCTAGCATAAACCATAAGATGGAGTTATTCTCTCAGAAGTCATAAATTTAGAAGAATGGTTCAGATGTAAATATACTATGTCACAATTGATCCAATTGCGTGGTTCTCTATCTTTACTTTTATTACTTCAGTTATGAGAGCACTCGAAGGCTACGAGTTGCAGTTATTCATGGACTAGCAAGGATGGCTGCAATTATGGCATCAACATACAAGGCATACCTGGGTGTGGGACTTGGTCCATTATCGGTAAAAATATTTGCCATTCCAATCACAAAATTGTAATAACTTGAAAACATTCCAGTTTGGCACAAGAGTTTCCTGCAGTTTCATTGAAGCCTAATGTTTGTTTGTGTAGTTCTTGACAAAGTTTAGGATACCACATCCTGGAAGAGTTGGTGGGAGAGTCTTTATTGACGTCGGTATGCCTTTAATGCTAAATTGGGTTCTTGGAGGTAACGGGTGAGATTTGATGACTTTTCGTTCACCATTAACTCGGTATTCGATTATAACTAACTTTTAAGCATCTGCCCTCGTTGTCTTTCCACTAAACGACAATTATGAAAATATTGATCCACGGTTAAACTGATTGATACTTCTTGAAGTAATTACTTATTGCAAAATGAGTCCTTTCACATCTTGAAATCTTGATACTTAGTAGAATAATTTACTGAATTTGAGAGGTTCAACAATTAGTTTTAGTAAGTTTCATACAAAAAATCTCCATCATAGTATAAGCTTTATTTTTCATGTGAATTTTATTAATTTACCATACATGAAGTAATGGACTCTACGTTTTACAGCTCAAACCTTGAAGGAAGATCGTTGCAGTGCAGACTCTCAGACAAAGTATGTAGCTTAAGAAACTAAATGCACAGTCAGCATACTCGGAATTTTATTACTCTATGCTCTGTGATTGGGTGAAAAAATGGTTCGTCATTTAAGAGCTGATTTTATGTTTTCTAATGGTTTTAGGCCAACGATCAATTACGAAGATGGTTTGCAGATGATGATGCCCTGGAGCGCGCACTTAATGCAGAGTGAGTACGGCATTTGTTAAATTTATGTCATTGTTTTCCATAAATTTAGAAGTCATCTACTT
The DNA here is from genome assembly GCA_019097785.1 of Fraxinus excelsior. Taxonomy (NCBI): domain Eukaryota; kingdom Viridiplantae; phylum Streptophyta; class Magnoliopsida; order Lamiales; family Oleaceae; genus Fraxinus; species Fraxinus excelsior. The sequence continues at coordinate 25,029,867 of CM032623.1, forward strand.
ATGTTCAAGAAGCTCAAAAATTATGTTGGTGTATTTGTTGGTCATTTGTAGTTGGTTTCTGTTTCCTATGGGAAATTCAACTGCTACATCTGAAACAATCTTCTTAAGCCGAGACGAGAAGAAACCATGCATCATCGGGTATGCCTATGGTTTCAATATTGTAAATTTGTTCATTTATTTACATTATATGAAGCCAGATATCACTAAACCATTTTCTCCATACAGCTTCTATAAATATTTCTTTATGCATTCACGGCACGATAACTCTAGTATTGCTAACAACAGTACTTTTCTGATCTTAGGAGCGTGTCGCATCTGAACTTTCCTGGAGTATCAATAGCTATATCATCCCCTCAGGTGACATGGCTAATTACATCCGTATCCTTACAAAATATATCTTGAAGTATTTCTATATTTTTCACTTAATTCTTCATTAAAAAGGGTTGACATTATTGCAGGTCTCTAAGACGCATGCTCGGATAAGCTACAAAGATGGAGCATTTTTTGTAACTGACTTGAGAAGTGAACATGGCACCTGGATCACTGAGTAAGTAATGAGAAGATTATTCGTGCAAAAGACAGTTCAATAATTTAATTATATGATTATGATTGTTGTCATTGGTTCATAAACATCCTCATCTTACGGGAAAAAAATATTTTGCAGTAATGAGGGCAGGCGGTATAGGGCGTCTCCCAACTTCCCTGTTCGTTTTCATCCATCCGATGTAATCGAATTTGGTTCTGATAAAAAGGTTATTTTTTTTGTTTTTACCACCTTTGTTGCTTGCATAATTCCTTTAAAATTGTCATCTTGGAATGAGAAATGTGGATCCATTTACTTCCGTTTCACATAACCTCATTGGTGGAAGAAAATATTATTGCCTGTACTCTTTTTCTTTTTTGCTTTGCCTTTATAAATACGAGTGTTTATATGCATCGAACTCATTCTCGATGCATTCTGCAGGCAGCTTTCCGTGTAAAGGCGATGAAGTTTCCACCGAAGTCTACCAACGCGAAGACAGACAATGAAGTTCTTCAGACTATATGAAGATTATACTCATTGATTTAAGTTAAAAAAGAATTGTACAGCATTCATACTTAGCAGCTTAGCTGCTACAAAGGATATGAACTCAGGGGTTTATAAAAGAAATAGAGATGTAAAGAAAGCTTGTTCTATATATTCAATGATTTTTTTCCCCTTGATGCATCTGTCTCTCTTTTCCTGTTGATCAAAATTCTTTTACCAGGAGTTTTAATTTTCTAGCTGCCTTGATCTTGTAGCAGGTGCAATACTGAATATAGTGCATATGGCCTTACAAGTTACAACATCAATACAAATGGGTAGACTTTTGCACAATAAGTCGTCGACAATTTTTAATGTGAGGTGTAGTCACCTTCCAAAATTTCCTTATCTAGAGAAATAGCCTCAAAGTGCACTGTATCACCACACATCAGAATTTAACTCAGCCCATTCTCAGCAAGTGTTTTTCATTGCATTGCCTGACCATTGACAAACACCGACCACACCTTTCATGGACAGTTCAGGCCAGGGCCGGTCCTGTGATCAACCGGGCCTGAGGCAAACTCTCAAAGTTGGGCCCCTATTCGTCTCGCTGTTTTAGAAGCAAAAAACATTAATTAAATCTGAATAATTTAATTGTTGAATCATATCTTTCTCTATTGACAACATAACCAATTCATTCAAT